>OZ023262.1:119156978-119756978 GCA_964006375.1 Tillus elongatus | reverse complement strand
GTATGGCCTCTATTAAGTTTTGTTTAAATATTTGTACTTGGATTTGTTCTGGCATTAATTGTTTCTTATTGTTTGTTTGTTGAATGCAGTATTGTTCCAAGATTTCCATTCTTTTGTGGTCTTTAACATGTTTCATTAGTTGTAATTGGGTGATGTCTGGTTTTTGGTGTTTTGTGTTGTGAATGTGTGTAGCTACGTTTGATTTGTAGCTAGGTATGTGGATTTTATCTAATGCTGTTATATGTTCCTTGAATCTTGTTTCTATTGATTTTTTTGTCAATCCTATATATTTTGTATTGCATGTGTTTAATTGATGTGGGTTGTGTTCTTGCTTTTTATTTATTTTGTTTATTATTTTGTTATTGGTTTTGTAGCTCTTTTTTTAAGTCATATTGTTTGAGTGTTTGTGTTATTTTTTTGATGTCGTGGTTATAAGTGAATGTTGTGTAGTTTGTGTTTTTTTCTGGTGTTTTGTTTTCGGTTTTCTTGATTTGTTTGTTTTTGATTTCTTTTACTAGCTCTTCTATTGTTTTCAGGTTGTATCCATTTCTTTCTGCTATTTGTATTATGATGTTGTACTCCTTTTCTCGTTCATCGTTATGGAGTGGTACATTTAGCATTCTGTTTATTATGTATCTGTATGCGGCCATTTTGTGTGTGTGTGTGTGTGTGTGTGTGTGTGTGTGTGTGTGTGTGTGTGTGTGTGTGTGTGTGTGTGTGTGTGTGTGTGTGTGTAGTGAGTATTTAGGTATAGTGATGTCTGTTTGTGTAGGTTTTCTGTATATTTTGTATACAATCTGATATATAGGAATGATAAAAAATCAATAAAAACAAGATTCAAGGAGCATATAACAGCATTAGATAAAACCCACATACCTAGCTACAAATCAAACGTAGCTACACACATTCACAACACAAAACATCAAAAACCAGACATCATCCAATTACAGTTAATGAAACACAATGAAGACCACAAAAAATGGAAATCGGAGAACAATACTACATTCAACAAACAAACAATAAGAAACAATTAATGCCAGAACAAATACAAGTACAAACATTTAAACAAAACTTAATGAAGGCCATACAAATAGACAAATTATCAAACCACAGTAATCAAGACAGGAGACCGATAAACACGACACAGTCCGAAGGCACAACCAATCAGAAAACAATACACCGACCAATAGAAGCTCACGGCGCGGGCGCTACATACAATCTCAGACGTAGGCCACACAGGAGCGATAACAGTCAGTAGCGTGCTGATGATGAACCGGGACGGTTCGAAACTGCAGTCCACGCAAACCAATAAGAAATCACAAACGTACAGCAAACAAATAAAGTGTATATTTAAAAGTTATTACAGTGTAGTGCAATATTCCAAAAGATATATATATATATATATATATATATATATATATATATATATATATATATATATATATATATATATATATACATATTTGTGTGTGTGTGTTGTGTCACACCGATAACGCTAAAAATAATGAGCCGATTTTGATGAAATGTGGTGAGTATGTCGCTTGGATAAGATCGGTATCCAGGAAAATCGACCCAGTTTTTCCCCGAAAATTTTACGTTTCCTTTCGGAAATTTTTTATGTCTCCGGAAATAGTAAATTAAGGGCAACCAAATTTGGTGCGCGGATTTATATCACTAAAAGTAAATTACTCTCTAAGTTAAAAGACAGAAAAGTTAAAGGCATTTAAAGAAAAAATATTGTAGTTTTCCTCAAAACGTCAAAGTCGCGATTTGAAACGTCAAATTGGTAACATTTAGCCAAAGAACATGCAACTAATACGGGTTATGTAGAGAGAATGTCACGAGAAGAATGTTTTGCAAACCCTGAAGTCTCAGCTTCAACTGTCATGGTCCTTCATTTTACAAAAATATTTCCAGAAAATTCATTTCAAATAGACCCTTTATCTGATGTTTTGGTAGTAATTTTAGCTATAGGGTTTATCGTTTAATGGCATATAATTTTTAACAAATTTTCGTAAAAAATCAATAAAGCTCAATATATCCGTTATTATACAAGATACGAAAAAAATTGAATACGTTAATTATAGGGTGTCTTGAGCTTCATCTTAAAAAATTGTTTCTACAATAACAGGCTGGCCCATAAATCGTCGGTGATACAAATTTTCTTTTTTTAACCCAACACGCCTTATTGCGTTTTTGCATTTTTGCATTTTTCATCGAAATATAATGCATGTTCGTAAGAAAAGAAATTCTGGGCGCAGCAAATGCGTTATGATAGCGAATTATAATTAAATGCTTCAAATTTAAATAGCTCAATTTTTTATTAACCTATAAGGTTCGTTGGCCGGCAAACTAGTTTTTCGCGAACACTTAAGTTTATTTTCTGAAAATTTTTGTATATTTTCAAACAATTAAAGTATTTTGATGAACAATGGTACATTATGTTTCGCCTATACAGGTTATACTGGTAAGCAAATTTGATGTCTGCTTTCTTAAAAAAAACATTTGCAATTAAAAACATTTTTATGAAAATTCACTACCATAACGCACTTGCTGCGTCCAGACTTTTTAATTTATTTGAATTTTATATAAATTTGTGAGTTGAAGACCCAAAGGGGATGCAGTTTTATCCATTGTATATATACATTGAGTTAATAAATTGCATCTATCTATTATTATTATTGAATTTAAATTTGTATTTTCTCATATTAGAGGCTAGTACACTTGGAGAACTCAAATCACCACAACACATTTAAAAAAATACCTGACTTTCGTTTCACTAACCAAGTTAGCGTCATCAGAGGATGAAAAATCCTGATGACGCAAACTTGGTTAGTGAAACGATCGTCAGGTCTTGTGTTGTGGTGATTTGGGTTCTCCAAGTGTACTTGTCAGTGCTCATCACAGGTTCCAATCTTCACTTAGTATATTAAAGGCTGTTCAATCCCAGGATGATGTCGCAGATGACCTACTTCTTTGAATTTTTCTTTAACTTTTGTGAAAATCAAATTTGTTATACGAAGAAATTGCTGAAATTCTAACCAATGAATGCCAAAATTATAATTTTTTAACAGGCACAGTGTCTAACAAGATGAATTACTATACTATAACGTAGCAAAAGCAACACTTCGTGTTATGTATCTGGGTGTGTTTGGCGAGTAAGGTCTTTAATGCATGATATGAGTATGCTATATTTTGCTTACAAAATAAGATAAGAGCTTAGGCGACGCCTTCTACATTAAAACTACTATTAAATAATAATCTACGCAGGAATCGCAGTATTTATCCAATAAGTCATCAATTTAGTGATGGGTAGTAGCAACGTACCTAGTATCGGAATTTATGGTTCCTACACAATTTAGCTATTCATCAACCCATGTTAGGATTATATTACGGATATCATTTTAACGGCATATCTGTACTCGGTTGTTAAATTGATGGACTATTTCCTGCGAATATTGATTGACGTAAATTAACCATTATTACCCTAGATTTAGTCTAATGTGCTAAATGGAGATATAATTATTATAGCACTAAGACTAAAAGAAGAAAATTTCTCATATTCAAATCAATAAGTTATGTGATTACGATTTGGTATTTACTAACCAAATGAAAACTTTACATTTTACATTTCGGTAATTTCACTCATATGACCACAGACCGAAGATTTTTGAGATCCTATGGGGTCCATCCTCTTGATTAAAATTCTATTATACCGCACAAGTTAAAAAAGTCTAGACGTAGCAAATGCGCTATGGTGGTTAATTTTCATAAAAATGTTTTTAATAGCAAATATGTCCTTTACTGAATTTTCGTAGAAAAAATTCCATAGTGAGATCGCGACTTTTGAACTAAAAAAATTCTTCAAGAACTAGCCCCTTAGAACACATATCCGAGGTGTGTTTCAATTTTTCAATAACTCAAAAAATAATGGCCCGATTTTGATAAAATTTGGCGAGTACCTTCCTTTTGCAAGTGGCTTACTCAGGAAAGTCGGATTAGCTCTTCTAGGAAAAATTTTGGTTTTCTTCCGGAAAATGTTTATATCTCCGGAAATAACAAAGTTGGTACGCAGCTTTATATTATAAAATGTTAAAAGGAAAAAAGTTATGAGCATTAAACATAAAAAATATGGGTACCACTGGAGGACAGAGAAACGCACAAGACCAAAATATTGTATTTTAAACAAAATCTACTGCAGGACTTGCTTTTCTTGGCTCAAAAAAGTAAAAAAAATACGAGAAAATAGGAAATAACAAATTTGGTACGCAACTTTATACTATAAAATGTTAAAAGTCTGGACGCAGCAAGTGCGTTATGGTAGTGAATTTTCATAAAAATGTTTTAAATAGCAAATCTGTGTGTTTTTTTTTAAGAAAGCAGGCATCAAATTTGGTTACCAGTATAACCTGTATAGTAAAAACAATGTGCCATGTTTCATCAAAATAACTTTATTGTTTGAAAATGTAGAAAAATTTCCGAAAGTAAACTTAAAGTGTTCCCGAAAAATCTCGTTTCTTGGTCAACCTTATAGGTTAATACCAAATTGAGCTATTCAAATATGAAGCATTTGATCAAAATTCGCTACCATAACGCACTTGCTGCGTCCGGAATTTCTTTTCTTACAAAAATGTATTATATTTCGATGGAAAATGCAATAACATAAGTCGTGTTTGATTAAAAAAAAAAGAAAATTTGTATCACCAACGACTTATGGGCCACCCTGTGATTGTAGAAATATTTTTTTCAGGTGTAGCTCAAGACACCATATAATTAATATATACACTTTTTTTCATATGTTGTATAATGACGGATATATTGAGCTTTATTGATTTTTTACGAACATTCCACAAAAATTATATACCATTAAACGATAAACTCGATAGCTAAGGCTAATGCCAAGCATCAGAGAAAGGGTCTATTTGAAATGAATTTTCTGGAAACATTTCAGTAAAATGAAGGACAATGACGGTTGAAACTAAGACTTCAGGGTTTTTAAAACATTCTTCTTGAGACATTTTATTTCCATATCCCGTATTAGATTCAAGTTCTTTGCCTAAATGTTGCCCATTTTGACGTTTTAAGTCGCCACTTTGACGTTTTGAGGAAAACCCCAAGTTATTTTTCTTTAAATGCCTATAACCTTTTTGTGTTTTGACCTACAAAGCTAAATTTTGGTGGGTAACTCACCTATAGGGACATAAACCCGCGTACTTAATTTGGTTTCCCTTACTTTGTTAATTCCGGAGATATCAAATTTTTTCGAAAGAAAACACAAAATTTTCCGGGAAAACCTGTGCCGATTTTCCTCTCTAACGAGCTTATTCAAGCCATTTGCAAAATGAAGGTATTCACTAAATTTAATCAAAATCGGCTAATTATTTTTTTGAGTTATCGGTGTGATACACACACACACACACATACACACACAAGTATATATATATATATATATATATATATATATATATATATATATATATATATATATATATATATATATATATAAACATATAAAAATTGAAACTGACCCCGGATATGTGTTCTGGGGGGCCTAATTTGCGCTCATTTGCAGAATTTTTTTTTAAAGAAAATTCACTAAAAGGAAAAAAGTTATGAGCATTAAACATAAAAAATGTGGGCGCCATTGGTGAACAGAGAAACGCACAAGACCAAAATATTGTGTTTTAAACAAAATCTACTGCAGGACTTTCTTTTCTTGGCTAAAAAAATACGAGAAAATTTACCTTGAACTTTTTATAGTTTCTCTTCTAAAAATGTCGTAACGATTTAAAACGTCAAAACTGTTTAGTTTTAAGGTTATGGGCACAATGCATTAAAAATATTAAATGATATATGTTTATTAAAGTCCTAGATTACTATTTCAAGTGTTCATTTAATAAAATATTTACAGAAAATCCGTTTGATATAGAAATTATTTGGTATGCTAATACATAAATTTACCTACGAGACTATAAACCGTTCATTACACCTAATTTGTCATGTGCTCCACAGTCAAGTCATAAGACGCGGCAGCAACACCTACTTAAACTCCAGGGTGACGCGGGTTCAAACCCAGGGTGTGTGTATTTTGTTATTCTTTTTTTAACGTTATATGATCAGATTATGTGATTGAAATGTGTTTTTAGCGATTTTTTATTGAAAAAATTCAATAACGAGACTTTTAATTCAAATTTTAATAGTAGATCAAGTTGTTTTTGTTGCTCTAACTGGATTACACCATTCTATACTGTATACAGCTGCAGATACTTTTTCTGTGGCTTCACAAGTGCTTGTTTTCTTCTCTGACCTCAGTTTCAATTTTTACGGCGTAGTCAGGCAAAAGAAAATCTTAATTGTGGACCCGCAGAAGAAATCTCTATGTCTGTATTTATTTCAAATTGTATAAATCTCAATTTATGTATTGGCGAATTTTCTTGTACAAAATTTTCTGATAACACCAAATTTTTTTTCAAACTTTTTAGCAAGTTTCCTTGAAAGAAAAACATGTTATTTTCTTGAAAGAAATATTTGATTTGTATTTTTGCATAAAAGTTGCGAAGTAGCGAAGTTTTGATGGATTTTTTTAAGGAAACTGGTGAAAAATTATCTTTTAGTTAATTTTCGTGCAAAAAATTGTGAGAAAATTTTTGTGAAAAATATTTTATCGAATTTTTTACGAAAAACTTTTTAATCAAGTTTTGTAGCAGTACTATTTTTTGGCAAATTTTCATAAAAATATCTTTCTTGGGGATTTTTGTAAACAATTTTGCTTGCCCATTCGTCTGTTTTTTTTTTAATTTTCGTGGCAAACACTTTTTTATCGAATTTACATAAAGCCAATTCGCTTAGAGGTCGCGACAATCGAATAAAATCTTTAAGTAGCAACCATAAGACAGTGAACTATATATAAAATATGTCATAAAATAACAATAATAATTATATATATATATATATATATATATATATATATATATATATATATATATATATATATATATATATATATATATATATATATAATTTTAAGAAAGAAAGGTTCATATGAACATAGGTTCGTTTTCGCTTTCTGTTTGAGATGCAGACTGATAAAAAAATCATTTTTTTTATTGTCTTTTGTATAACTCAGAACAGCCATTGAATATTTTTATGGAACTTGATGGGGGTGAATTAGGTGTAAAAATCCATCTTTGGAGGGGAAACGAATTTTTAAATTTAACTAGTGGTGCCCGCATTGATGTGCCCCTAAATAAACTACGCGTCAATTGAAGTGCAACACCTTAAATTTTGGATGCTGTTTGATCTTTTGTAGCTTAAAATCAAGTTCATCAAATCTGCTCTAATTTTTACAGGTTGACAGATATTTTGGGGCTTTTGATCGGTAGGCAATAACAAAATTTGCACTTACGTGCTACAAGATACAGAGACACCAATTTTGTCAACAAATCTTAGGGAGTAGCTTCCCACTTCTGCCTAATCGCAGTAGCCAATACATTCAAATCACTGAAACCACTTTCTCGCCCACTTATTATGATCCGACTCAATACATGGTCAATCGGATTCATATCAGGTAATCTGGCAGGCCACTCTATTCTCTCTATATTGTTCATCCTAAGCAAATCCGTAACGATTTGAGCTCGATGAAGATGAGCATTATCATCGACCAAGATAAAATCGTTACCGAAATTAATGGCATAGGGAATGACAATGCCTCTCACACAAAAATCTCGATACCTTTCTCCATTCATACTTTCTCCCATCAAGATTACTAAGCCAGTTCTTCCATTCGTACATATACCACCACATACTGTCACTCCACCTTCACCGAACTCTCGTATTTACATACATTCTTCGCTACATCTTTGACCAGTTTTTCTCCATACCTATACACGCCCATCATTTCAATACAAAGTGAATCTTGATTCATCAACAAACAAACATCTCGGCCATTCTGCTACTCTTCAGTGGCTGTGCTGGTTGGCCCAGTTTCTGCGCCCAGTGCGGTGTATAGTTTTCAAGAGTGGGCTGTTAAATTTCTGATATGAAGTTGTCTGCCTATTGTCGACTTTGAAGGTGCAATTCCCACAATTGATCTGATTTCTCAGGAAGTTACCTTCCTGTTTCTGCGTACTGTTATCGCAATTCTGTTGTCATCTCGCCTAGTAGTAACTCTTCCTCTGCCACTTCCATGCCTGTATTAAGAGCGGCCGGTTTCCACGAGACGGTCTATCACCCTTTTAATTGTCGACTGGGCCTTGGAATAAATATCAGCTCTGTGTCTATACAACCACCCTTGTCTCCTTAACCTGAAACCGCACAATAAATCTATCAATATTTCAGAATTTTCTTTAAATTAATACTTCATTTTAGAACCTTAAAATATTTTCCATTTCGTGAGGCAATAATCGAAGCTGCACCATATTTTTACTGAAAATAAAATTATAAGCGACAAATTCGCAACATATGTGAATGTAAGATGTCAAACTTGATTGTTGCCATTTGCAACGAAATTGGTTGTTATACAAATCATAAGTCAACCTAACTAACCTCTTGGAACGACGAGTTCGCTTGCATTGTTGCTGATTGAAAATTTTAATTATAATCCAAAATTAATGATATTAACACATTAGGCTGCGATATACACTAAACCTCAGAAACTTCCCTAAGTATCGAAGGTTTCTCAACTGCATACACAAAATTCACCTTTCCCAAATCCTCGACTGTTGTGATGCGCGTTTTGCGAGAAAGTTAGGAGGCAAATTTCCTCACAGCAACGTATTCAAACGCGATATCAATAAAACCTCAAAAATCCAGTAGATATAGAGATGTTATTAGAATGGAATACCAAAACTCTGCGTAAACCTCCCCGTCGATCAATAATTTATTGCATTTTTACTGAGGGTGAATTTGACCTAAAATACAAAATTGAATATAAAAACGTAGTAGGCTGTGATGTTAATAAAATCTCGAAAACGTCCCGAGGTATCAAGGTATATTTATAAATTGCATACCAAAAATATATATAACCCTCCTTGTAGACTAATGGCCATAGTTTGAAATGTTACTGAAAAAACAACTACTTATCTTTCACCCTACAGCTTGTAGCACATAAGCGCAAATTTTGTTATTGTCTCTCAATCAGAATATCTGCCAACCTGTGCAAATTCCAGCAATTAGCAATTAGAGATTCGGTGAACTTGATTTTGAGCTACAAACGATCAAACAGCATCAAAAATTGAAGGTGTTTAACTTCAATTAACGCGTAGTGTATTTTGAATAGAAAGTATGCTATGCCGCTGGCTTTTAAAAAAATGAAAGTTATTTTCACATTATTACTTATTTTTGTAAAAATTTTTTTTTGAAATTTTTCGTAACTTTAAGCGTTTTCATGAAAAGACACAAATAAGGAAAAAGTGTAACTTCGTAAATTAAAAGCAATATTTTAAAATAATCTATTAGGCTGCGACTTCAAACACAATTAAAGAATATCTCCTCTGTGCTTCAAACCTCACACGTTAATCATTAATGACAGTCCCGACTTTGTATCTTAAAGTGAGTCTGAAGTTCATTTGTAAAATTTCTGTTTTACGTTTCACGTTATTTTGAAAACAACATGGTTAATTTTACCAATGCGGGGTCTGCAGATATCCATTTTCTTTATGGCCTTGCTGATGGCAAAGCACCAGAAGCTGTGCAATTATATTAAGAATAATGGAAACAGGTACTTTTAACCTTAACAATTTTTAAAATATGCTAGTCGGCTAAAAGAACACCAGAAATTGAAGAAGAGGTTATAAATTTGATTGAAGATGGTCCCAGTTTAAGCACTACAAATATTTGGAATGAATTAAATATATCACACGTCCTACTTTGGAGGCTTCTCCATGACTTTATGTTGCACCCGTATCATATTTAACGTCTCTAAGCCTTACTTTCTCAGGACTTTCCATTTCCAATCAATTTCTGCCAAATTGCGCTAAATCCCCTGTATAATAGCAAAATAATGTTTACGGACGAAACAAACTTTTCCAGACATTTTACCAGAAATTTCCACCATAATTATAATTGGGCCGGAGAAAACCCGCCTACTACAAAATAACCTCACCATCAAAAGCAATTTTCTGTATATCTCTGGGCCGCAATTGTTGCCGATTACTTAATTGGACAATTTTTTCTATTAGAAAGATTAAATGGCCACACTTATCGCCTGTTTCTTCAGAATAACTTGCGCCTAATACTTGAAGGAGTGCCGCTTTTGATTAGAGACAGAATGTGGTGCATGGACGACGTTGGACTAACTTATTTCAGGTATGTTAACCGATGGGTAGGTCGGGGTAGAGAGCAACTATGACGTCCTCGGTCACCTGACTTGAATACTGTGGATTTTTTCCAATGGAGTCATCTTAAATCTCTGGTTTACAGCATTACTGTTAACATTGTGGAAGATTTGAGAAATTGCATTATAGCTACCTGTAACACATTAGGACATACGCCAGGAATTTTCCAAAGAGTGCGCGATAATATGAGTAAAACAGTTACAATAATAGTACAAAGCGTCTTACAAATAAGTATTCTACTTGTGCTTGCAAAGAGCGCAATTTAGTCAGTTTTTATCCAAACGTTGATACTTCCAAAGTTCTTGACAATGACACTTTTCTAATTTGGGACACTTCAGATTTTGATCATTAGACAATACTTTACTTTAAGATATTCCTTTTTTCTGTCTTCAACTCAAACCAATCATTTTCCATAGCTCTCTATTACACCCCAAACTTAATTTTTCCATTTTATCCAAATATTGACATTAAAATTGTATGTTTTGTTCCAGACGAAATTGACACGTCTAGCTACGATGACGGTTTATATGTATATATACAGGGTTTTTCACGATAGCCGTGCATTAGAAGTTTATGAAGTTCCCTGATATCCTATATTTTGAAATTTTGGCAGCGGTCACAATTCGTAATTGTCTTTTATTCTAAAATATTTTCAAGGTCACACCACTTCTGGTTAGACCGGAAGTAGTCATCAACTTTGCTAATTTAAATAGAATGCCGTGTTTTTTATTGCATATTCGAATTCTCCATAAAATTTTGTGAATATTTATATAAGGCTTTCCTATCCATATCTTCAACTGTTCCAGAGATATTGTGATTTCTCTGTATTTCGGTGATTTTGCAACCTTATTTTTAATAGTTTGTATTTCACATGTTTTCAAAGATAAAATGCTCGAATTTAGAATTTCGTAACTTATGGGAGGGAGCTTTCATATTATATGTCTTAAGTTTACCTCTGTCATACAGAGTGTTCTATATTTAGTTACTAACTTAGACAAATTCAATGTGGCAAAAGCTTTTTTCAAATAGGACACCCTGTATATTATTAAAAATTCGAGTTCTAAATTTAATTCTACACCGGTTTGATATAAGTTTTTCTATACTTATCTTCCATATGTTGCTTGTTATTAGCATTTTTAGGTAACAACCTCCTCTTCTAAAGAGTACACGTTAGACTAGACAACAAATACAGCTGTGATTGTCAGTCAGATAACAAAAGTGATATGATTTCATAAAAATATTTAATGTAATTATTTAAATAATAATAAAAAAATATTAACAATAAACAAAAAACTGAACAAAGACCAAAAAAATAGTTAATTCAAATTTAAATGCTACGATCACTATAAATGTTCTATGTGACGACCATCTTGGTCAAGGCACTGCAAAATTCTACGGTTCATCTCATTCGTAGTAGCGCTTTTGATTTCATTTGGATCTAAATCTCTAAAAGCTCTAATTACACGATTTAAAAGATCCTCTCTACTTTGCACTGTTGTGTCATAAAATTGACTTTTTATGTGCCCCCAGAGATAAAAATCGGCGGGCGTTAAATCAAGAGAGCGGGGACGCCATCTCCAAGGACCGTTGGGCCCAATCCATCTGTCTTCAAATAATTGCGTTAAATGCCAGTAAACTTCACCAGTGGAGTGGGCAGGCGCGCCGTCTAGGTGATACAAGCAGCTTTGCCTTATATCTAGTGGTAGCCTTGCCAGAAAATTACGGACAGATCCCCTTAATAGTTCCAAATACTTTTCACCGTTTATATTTTCTTCGTAAATTTCATAAGAGACCTTATTGTCCATAATGACACAAAGCACATTAAAACTAAAATTTGTTTGAAAACGTCGTTCTCTCTAAATATATTAGGGTGTTCACTTGCCCAAAAATGACTATTTCTCCTATTCACAATTCCTTCCCTTCTAAATTTCGATTCGTCGGTCCACTTAATTTTAGAGAGAAAGTTATCATCTTGTTAAATATTCAGAAACATGTGTTCGCAGAATTCCACTATTTTTAAATGGTCACCAGGTCGAAGTCGTTGTAGTACTACTTCTGAATATGGGTGCATTTTTTGAGATTTCAATATTCTATGCACAGACGAACTTGATGTTTCCAAAGCTCGAGTAGCTGTAGGAATAGAGCTACGCGGGTAAACTGGAAAATAAGCCAAAACCTTTATCTCATTATCTTCATTTTCAGTTACTGACTTTGGATCATGTCGTGTAGCTTTGACACTTCCAGTCAATTTAAATCGTTCCTCTATCCTTGCGAATGTTCCTCTAGTCATTGCCGATGGAGTCGGATACCTCTCTTTAAACATCCTGCATGTTCTGCTGACAATCTGATTGTATTCCCCATGAATATAAAATAAATTGAAAATATCCATATTAGAGTACTCTTCACTATTCTGCATTTTTATTGGCTTATTATTTCTATAACGTGCCTAATACAAACACACTCAGATTAACTTTAAAATATAAATGACGCTCTAGAATTCATGTGTTGTCAAAATTATGTTTTCTGGCAGCCACAGCTGCCTTTATTTTGCAGGGTAATGTATATTCACTTGAAAAGGAGTTTGTTACCTAAAAACTCTAGTAGAAAGTTACTCGTAAGAGATAGGTATAGGAAACCCTATTTAAAACCGGTATAGAATTAAATTTAGAACTTGAATTTTTAATAAGATACAGGGTGTACCATTTGAAAAAAATTACTTTTGCAACATTGAATGTGTGTAAGTTGGTCTTTAAATTTAAAACACTCTGTATGATACAGGTAAACTTTAGGTAGGTAATATGAAGGCTTCATCCTAGAAGTTATAGTATTCTAAATTCCAGGCTCTTATCTTTAAAAACGTGTGAAATACAAAGTGTTATAAATGAGGATAGAAGTTCCGAAAAATGAAAAAAAATCACAATATCTCTGGAACAGTTGAAGATAGGGATAGGAAAGCCTAATATAAATCTTCATAAAATTTTATGGAGAATTCTAATATGCAATAAAAAATAGGGCATTCTATTTAAATTAGCAAAGTTAATGACTACTTCTGGTCTAACCGGAAGTGGTGTAACCTTGAAAATATTTTAGAATAAAAGACAATTACGAATTGTGACCGCTGCCAAAATTTCAAAATTTATAATATCAGAGAACTTCATAAACTTCTAATGAACGGCTATCGTGAAAAACCCTGTATATTGAAAATAATTGCTTTTGTTTAGCGCTGAAATTTAAAGCTATGCTAAAAAGTTGTCGACGAAGCAAGCTATTTATGGTAGCGAATTTTTATAAATATATTTCAAATCACAGAAAATAAGTACATTTTTGAGAACCCAATTCAGCACAACATATTTTTTGACAACTATATGATTAAGCGGCGTCATTATGGTGTAAGAGGAATTGTGTGGAAGTTGCTTAGGTCGTATACTGAGAAGAGATATCAATTAGTGGACTTAAATTGCGAAAAATCGTATCTCAGACTAATAAAAAACTCTGGACGCAGCAAGTGCGTTATGGTAGTGAATTTTCATAAAACTATTTTTTAATAGCAATAATGTGTGTTTTTTTAAGAAAGCAGGCATCAAATTTGGTTACCAGTATAATCTATATAGTAAAAACAATGTGCCATGTTTCATCAAAATAACTTTATTGTTTGAAAATGTACAAAAATGTCCGAAAGTTAACTTAAGGTGTTCCCGAAAAAACTCGTTTCTTGGTCAACCTTATAGGTTAATAGCAAATTGAGCTATTCAAATATTAAGCATTTGATCAAAATTCTCTACCATAACATGCATTATATTTCGATGGAAAATGCAAAAATGCAATAACATAAGGCGTGTTTGATTAAAAAAAAAAAACAAATTTTGTATCACCAACGACTTATGGGCCACCCTGTGATTGTAGAAATATTTTTTTAAGATGTAGCTCAAGACACCCTATAATTAATATATACAATTTTTTTTCATATCTTGTATAATAACAGATATATTGAGCTTTATTGATTTTTTTACAAAAATTCTACAAAAATTATATACCATTAAACGATAAACTCTATAGCTAAGAATACTGCCAAGCATCAGAGAAATGAATTTTCTGAAAATATTTTATTAAAATGAAGGACAATGACGGTTGAAACTAAGACTTCAGGATTTGTAAAACATTCTTCTTGAGACATCTTATTTCCATAGCCCGTATTAGATTCAAGTTCTTTTCCTAAATGTGGCAAATTTTGACGTTTAAATCGCAACTTTGACGTTTTCTGGAAAACCCCAATTTTTTTTTAAATGCCTATAACTTTTTTGTCTTTTGACCTACAGAGCTAAATTTTGGCATGTGGCTTAGATATAAGGACGTAAACCCGCGTACCAAATTTGGTTGCCCTTACTTTGTTAATTCCGGAGATATAAATTTTTTTCGAAAGAAAACACAAAATTTTCCGGGAAAACCTGGACCGATTTTCCTGAATAACGAACTTATCTAAGCCATTTGCAAAAGGAAGGTACTCACCAAATTTAATCAAAATCGGCCCATTATTTTTTGAGTTATCGGTGTGATAACTATATATATATATATATATATATATATATATATATATATATATATATATATATATATATATATATATATATATATATATATATATATAGATATATATATATATATATATATATATATATATATATATATATATATATATATATATATATATATATATATATATATATATATATATATAGACATATAAAAATTTTATCTGACCCCGGATATGTGTTCAGGGGGGCCTAACTGGCGCTCATTTGAAGAAATTTTTTCAAAATTCAAAAGTCGGGATCTCCTCATTAGTGAATTTTTTTTAAGAAAATTCACTAACAAGGTTGTTTCTCAGGGGTCTATGTTAGGCCCCCTGTTGTTCTCCATATATATATATATATATATATATATATATATATATATATATATATATATATATATATATATATATATATATATATATATATATATATTAACGACCTAATGAACCAATTAGATCGTAAGGACATAATAGCTTTTGCAGATGACACTACCCTAATAGAAATAACTGAAAAAGGAACGTATTGAATAAGAAAACAGTAGCCAGCCTGGATGTTGCTGAACCTCGGTTTGAGGAAAACAGTTTGGTTATTTATCCTTGCAAAACTAATAAAGTAGTACTTACCACCAGAAAGTTCCTTGGGCATGCTACTATTTTACTGGGTTTTTTAGATGATGACATGTTTCAGTGGATTCCGCACATTGATGCGCTTTGCCTTAGGTTGTCACTGGGGTATTTTCTGTAAGGAGGATTAAAATGGTAAGGTCAGAATATGTTAAAAAAAGCTTACTACTTACTTAGTTCTGAGTTGTTATGTCTGAAGTCCCATATTTATTGCATCCCTGATCAGAACCTGGTTACTATAAAGTTGTAGATATCTCGTTAGGCGGTAGTCAGAATTATTTATTGTGTTGCCGTCAAATGTGGAAAATATTGGTTAGGAATTACTTTTCAATTAAACAGATATGTTAATGTAACAATAATATTAAATTTATTCATATAAATGAATTTTGGATTGCAAACAAAATTGAATAAACATGGTTGGTAAATCTTAAATAAAGATTAACTCATACACAAATAAAAATCAAATAAACAGCAAGAACTTCAAGAAAAAGAAATTATCATTTGACATGGCATATGACAAAATAATAAGATAAAATGGTTGTAGGTTACCAAAATATTGACATTACCTACTTCAGGTATATCAAAAGTTAAATGCTGTATTTTACAGCTAAAAGCAAACACAAATTATTATGTAAATTACTTGACGTTTGTCAATCAGTTCGGTTGATTTTTCAATGACTTAACTGGCCAGTCCTTTGAGTGAGACTCCATTTAAAAAATATTCCTATGTGAAATTTTTACATTAATAATTGAAAATGAAAGATATTAAAAAATGCACAGCTTAAATATTTTACAAACAAAATCGACTAATTACAATTTCAAGAACTATGTATTTAAATTCACAATATTGACAAAATTCTAAAGATTAAACAGGAAATTTACAGCTGTCCTTATAGGCACCTCCCTGGCACTGCTTAAGTTCAAATTTAATTATGTTATCTGGAAACTTCAAGTTGTAAAGGTTCACATATCAGATTGCTGCATGAAAAACTCTGCTGGTTCACAGAAATAAAGTTTGTATCGACTCACCATGTCCTGATACCTGGAGTTACCTGTTGAACCTTTAAAGATGCTCTCCAAGTCGAGTCAACCATCAGAGCCTAACATAGGCTTACCAATTACAATTCGAGAGGGAAGGTTGGAGAGAACAAGTGGTACTTCCCACAAACGGGTATTCGGCAGGTGGCTTTTGTGGCTCCAATACTGGGTGAGACAATTTGTCCCCTATGTCGATATTCTGAATTAGTATTATGAATTTACCATGCGCATTTTCAAAGTGTGGCGACGCATGGCATCATCCTTTGGGGTGATATAAGTGGTGCATCTAGGGTATCCCTAAAACAAAAGAAAGTTATGAAGGTCTTTGCTGGTGTGCCACAAACGACAAGCTGCCGAAATTTGTTTGTGAAGTACAGAATACTTACCATCCCGCATATTTACATTCTTTTCTGCCTGTGTCATTTCCACGGTCACTAAAGCGAATATGTTAGGCACTCAGATCTACACTGCCACAATACAAGAAATATGAACAAATTCACCACGGCATCGCTTAGCAAGGTTCCAGTTCTCCTGTGCGTTCACTGGCGTTAAACTATGTAACAAATCGTCGTTGGTTTCCAAGAAACTAGACAGAGAGATCTTAAAAAAAACCATAAAAGACTTTTTATAAAAAAATGCTTTTTATTCTGTAGATGGGTATTTTATTTTATCACTTTTCGCCAAGGTGTGCTTTAGTTGTAGTGTTTTTTAAATGAGGGCGAACAAGAACCCCTAAATCCCATATCCGGGGCCAGTTTCAATTTATATATATATATATATATATATATATATATTATATATATATATATATATATATATATATATATATATATATATCACACTGGTAACTCAAAAAAGAATAGCCCGACTTTGATCAAATTTGTCACATACCTTCCTTTCGTAAATGGCGTAGATAGGTTCGTTGGCCAGGAAAATCTAACCAGCTTTTATGGGAAAATTTTTGGTTTTCCTTCGGAAAAAAATATCTCAAAAAATTGAAAAGCTATGATAACCAAATTTAGTACGTAAGTTGATGATATTAAAAGGAAACCATAAACGAAAATTTATATTTCTACGTTACAGGTAAAAAGAGTTATAAAAAATATTTGTTGCCAGATCATTTTTATGAAAATTCACTACCATAACGCACTTGCTGCGTCAAGATTTTTTATATATTGTTTTCTTATTGTGTTGCTTATACTCATATTTTAAATGTAAACTTTGAAGGTTATATATTATATTATTATTATTAGTAGTATTTTATTTATTTATTTACCATAAATTCACAATAAAGTCACAATTAACAACCTAAATTTGTATACATCAATAACAATTTTTTCTCGTCTCTTGTATAATAATAATTATATTAAGCTTTACCGTAGAAATGCGTCACCCAGTATATATGTAAAGAGATAAAAACTGAACGTAAACCTGGATATGGATTCCAGGGAGCCTAGTTTGCGCTCATTTGAAGAAATCTTTTTAAAATTCCAAAGTCGCGGTCTCGTCAATGACGATTTTTTTGTACGAAAATTAGCTAAAAATTATGGACTGTTAAACCATACACTTAACTAAAACTACCGCCATGGCATCAGAGAGAAAATAACTAACCTGTTGCATATCAGCCCCTTTTGTAAAACTTCGATCCTTTATATCTGTTGACAAAACATAACAAACACTGTTTTGTCCACCCACTAATATTAATAAAATCGTAAAGGAATAATTTACACTTGTATATTTAAATTCCCAAATAACACAAATAATTTGTCAACTGAAATTGAAAACAGATAAACGATCTAATAATTACAATAAACGTCAGTTACAGCGTGTAACTGGTCTGCGCAATGATTTCAAATGTTGCGTTGCTAGGTAATGACTCAGCCATACTAGATCTCATATACCTATAAACCAGTTTTTACCATTGACAATAAAAAGCGGTGATACTAAAAATAAATGTTTTAAATTTAAATAGCTCAATTTTCTGTAAACCTAGAAGGCTGAATTTTAGCACATAGTTAGGTCTTTCCCAAAGCAACATGTCCACCAAATTTCATCGAAATTGCTTTGTAATTTTCGGAAAAAAAATTTCGAAAGAAAACTACAAAACCTCTCCGTGTCTGTGACAAAGGTGATGTTTAGTTGTAAGTGGTTTAGAATTCTTCATCCTCTAATGACACTAACTTCGTTAGTGAAATGATCATCAGGTCTTTAAAAAGATGTATTGTGGTGATGTGGGTTCTCCAAGTGTACATATCAATTAACTATTGGCAGAATGTGAATTCAATAATGTTGGTAGATTTCATTTCAGATTTAAGCAATTGAAACGATATTGTTAGTTTCTGGTATTTCAAATCAGAAAATCTTGACAGTTTTTTACCTGTTATCCGTTTTAAGTATTTGAGCTGCATTTAGTTTTATCTTTTATGGACCTGAAGATACAAAAGTATTGCATCTGGTTTCTCAAACGTCGGTCTATTTTCGCGACCACGCCGACGCCAATGATGACTTTCAGCTCTCGATCCTGAGAATTTTGCCGAACACCTTTCTTTTTGTAAGACGGTATGAATCCTTAATGTGCCCAACATTTCCTTGTACATGGTACTGGCGGCTTTAAGCCGACCTTCAAAGGGTTGATGTTAATTTTACGGTAAGCACGTTAAAGAAAATGACACTCTACTGAGGATCGATTCCAGGACCATTAGATTCAGAGACTGATATTCTTATCACTGAAGCACCAAGGCTGTATATATATAAGCTTAAACAAATGAATAAAAATTATATAATTTTTTGTTTAGTTTATTTCCAATTGGCATTCGCAAGCTTTCGCTTTGGCATTAAATTTCAATATTTTTAAGGCAATTAAGTTCTCTTTTCAATTTGATTACCGATTTTTAGATTGCTGTACTTGAAAAGGATCTAAAATTTTTCTGTTATTGCTTGCGTATATCTTTTGCAGGCTTTGTATTGTTCTTGCTTTGAAACCTTTCTTATTTACAGGTTGTGGGTATTTGGGACACCAAAAACAAAAAGGTAAGTAATTTTTTGCTTATCGTTGATTTCTATGACATAATAAATTCATTAAATGCGAGACCTATGCGACTTAAAGACAACATGAGTTGTTTCGTAAAATGAGTCTCTTTAAATGCTGGAAATGATGTTTTCGGAAATTTGTTCACCAGGAGGATATTCCAAATTTTGGATGTTGTATGAAATAACACTGCTTCGTAGTAACTGTTAGAAAAATTGATGGTTTTACACTAAAAACGTGCCGTCCCTATTTTGGCAAAAACAAGTGTGCTAATTAGAAGTTCAAAGTGGATGAGCAAACGAAACAATTTGCGAAGAGCTATATTGATGATGGGATTGATATAACAGACATCTCTAACATTCCAGATTGCAGTAAGAGAAGTAGGATTGACAGATATTAAACAATATGCCAACTATGGCAACCCGAAACAGAAACCAAAGCTTTCCCGCCGCGGCATTATAAACATCTAGATGCAAGGGTCATTTGCAATTGAGTGGAACTAACAAATGTGGAAGTGCCAAAATAGAAATTTCAAGCAATAGAAAGACAACGTTATAAAATCCTACAAACTTTTTATTGCTTTAGTTACATTATAAGCAAAACTAAAAGCTAGTCCTGGTATAGAATAATGCCTAGGATAATTAAAAATAAAAACTAACATAAAAAAATTAAAACAAATTAGGAAGGTGCTTCCTAAATTCCAAATCGTAATATTTGTTAATTATAGCAGTTAGTTATGAAACTTTTGTGGCCAAAGAAGTAGCCCACAGTGCCCTCTCTGACATATAGGCTGGCCTGGACAACACCTCATGTCAATCCATCAAATGGTCCCTAGATAAAAAACTGGAATTCGCAATTGCAAGATAGATTGACTTAATGCTACAAAGCCGTGTTATCACAGCTATCACAAATAAAATCATCACTATAGTGACTACGACAAAATGGTGCCCTCAGGGAGGAGTGCTATCACCTCTGCTGTCGTCGCTCGTTGTTGATAAACTTATGACTACATTGAGCGAGCAGGATTTATAGTCCAAGGATGATATTGTTATAACAGTGGAGGCAAGCATGATGTCGTAATATCCAGCCTAATTCAACCAGCCCTAAATATATTAAGAAACTGCTGAGAGACAGATGGGCTTAACGTCAATCCTAATAAAACAATTCTTGTTCCATTCACCAACAGAAGGTAACTAAATTTGAAAACTCCCATTTTGAACGGAATACAGATACAGTTTTTAAATAAAGTTAAATGGTTAGGGATCTTCTCAGAACAAAAACTGAACTGGAACACACACTTTAAAAAAGTTTTTTGAGAGCTACAATGGTAATCTGGACTTGTCATAAGACTCGTAGGGAAGACACGGAGACTGAATCCCAGGATGGTTTATACCAAACTGTGGTTAAACCTATGATCACATATGCATCTGTAGTATGGTGGCCAAAAATGGACCAAGCCTCGACACAAAGCAAATTGCACAAATTGCAGAGGCTAACCAGTCTTGAAACAACGGGTGCTATCGCATCATGCCCTACAGCTGCGATAGAGGCAGCGCTGAATATTACTCCACTGCAGATATTCGTGAAGAGGGAAGCAGCAGTAAGTGCCTTGAGACCATTTCAAGCAAAGAAATGTAAACTAGGAGACTTTGTTGGCCACTTGAAGATTCCGGAAAGCATTCGATTGGAGTCACTCGCCAAACCAACAGACCAAATGCTAGCAACACTGGATTTTATAGTTACATTTAATGTGGTCATAAGTGCTTGCCAAGCATGGAACAGGAACAGTGAGAGGCTGCAAATAGAGGGAGCAGGACTAGGACCACCACCTTCCAAGCAGAAATGCTTGCTACTAAGAAACTTAAAAAAATAGAAAGATTTACATCCACTCAGATAGTCAGGCAGTACCAAAGACTTTTAAATCTCCCAAAACCGTGTCTCAACTGAGCAGGTACTGAAAAAGTCTTTGAAACAGCTGGCTACGAGCAACAAAGTAACTTTGATGTAGGTCTCACGGAATCAAGATATTGAACAAAATGAGAAAGCAGCAGCCTGGCAAAAAGAGCAGCAACATTACGAACCTATCGTCCAGGGCCCTGTGGTGCGGGAACAAAAATCCATGAAAAATGAACTTGATACTTGGGAAAGAAACCAAATGCTGTCATACTGGAGGAAAACGCCAGACTTAAGACGGGCAATCACCATATCAACAGATAAGTTTGAATTGTTTTCTGAATTGTACAGTAACGACTTCAAAAAATGATTACAGGACTTTTCACCAGGAACTCCCCAGTAAGGTATCAAAACATCAAGATAAGTAAGATGAACAGTAAAAACTACACACACTGCCCTGAAGCAGAAACAACAACATTTGCTATGCGACTGCATGGCTCAGTTTTGCAAAAGGCTCAAATATCTTGGACGGGTAACGTTAGCACCACAGCAAATAGGTTAAACAGACCGCCAAAAGATAATAGGCTACATAAACAGTCTGAACTTTTTGGACAACTACTATAAGATAAGAGTCAGGCACAAAAGACTAATTGAGGTCACAGCGCTGAGAGGCCAAAGGTCTATACGCCTCATTAAACAATCTATAAATTCACAATCTAGTTGCAGTATCAGCCTACACGATTGCAAGCTTTTGCATTGTTTTCTTCTATTTTGTCCATCCCTAATAGGTTCTTGTAGATTTTTTGATGATCCATACTTTTTAGGAAGGGTCACAGACGATAGATATTTATTCTTCACAGAAATTATATTTCCTGTGCTAAACTGAGTACTTAAACTGGTCTTAAGTCGCCCAACGTTCCTCCAATTTTGAGAACTTGGATTTACGTCGATGACTCCATATCAAAGGAAGTGTTTTTGTTTAAATTTTCATGGGATTTTCTTTCTCAATTCGTATTTTGACTACTTTACTTATTTCAAGCTTTCTGGTATTTAAATATGAATGCGAGAGCCTTGGTGGTTTAGTGGTAAGAACGTGTGCCTCTGAACCGAAGGGAACTGGGTTCGATCCCAGGGTTTTCTTTTCACTTTTTCAGTACATACTGTAACATTAACATCAACCGATGTTGTGGCTATGCATTTGAGCAAGTTGAATGTCTGCAAGTTACGCCTTTCGGAGAGGGCGTAAAGCCGTCGGTCTATGCGACGTTGGACACGTTAAATATCCCTACCCTTCTCACAAAAAGGCAGGGACTTGGCAAAATTTCCAGGATAGTGAAGTGAAACTGTTCTCTGGCGTTGATGCTTGGCCATTGTCGCGGAAATAGACGGACGTTAAAGAAACAAAAAAAAACACACATACACACAATGAATGGATAGCTATTTTTAGTGAACTTTCATTAAAAAGAGAGGTATCGATAGTAAGACTTTTAGAAAATTTCTATAAATGAGCGCGAATTAGGTCAGTTAAAAAGTTTATATATATATATATATATATATATATATATATATATATATATATATATATATATATATATATATATATATATATATATATATATATATATATATATCCAACTGATAACTCAAAAAATACTTGACCAATCAAATCCAAATTTGGAAATCCCCTTCGTCTTGTTAGTAGCTTGGATGAGTTCGTTAGACAGTTTTGAGAAAACAGAAAAAAATGGAAAAAAATGCTTGAAAATGCAATATATTTTAAATTACTAGAAGTATTAAACTAAAACTTTACAGGCGCGTAGATATCATGTGAGTGGTCCAATCTACCAAATTTAAACTCAATCGGTTCAGTAAATCTTGAGTCATAACCAAATAAAAAATAAATAATTTACGATATACGATATAACCTGAAATTACCTCCGAATGGCTGCCTCTAATGCTGGACAAGGTCAGACAGATATATCAGGGTTACGCTGCTATTGCAGACAGGCTACAAGAATATGACAATAACCAATCAGCGGGGTTGCCATTTGTGACAACTCTCATCTGAATTTAAAGATAGAAAAATGTTAATAGATAAAAATTTCAACGAAAGTGATTCAATTTGTTAAAACGTAATCTAGAACTACGTTTTATTATGTATAAATATTACGCTTCCTATTTTCACGGTATTTAGAAGCCATCTCCCTCCCCTAGTTTAATCTGACAACACCACTATTTGTCATTTGTTAACTGACAGGGGTCATGAGAGAAACGTGCGCATTCTAAGCATAACTTAGAAATTAACAGACGTCATTACCAAATAAGAAGAAGAAGGCCATAACCTCGAAATCGACTCCACTAATACCCTAGAATCCTACAATATACAATAACGACCTATATTCTAAGGTTAATACAAACAGGAGTAGGTAAATAATAATCCAATTTTGAATTTTAACCTAACAGTAACAAATGCCTTCGTCCGTCGACTGTAATATAATATTATGATTTTAACATCCAATCAAACAAATAAGAAAGTGGTTCTGTACATCAGATTCAGGTTGTTAATAAATGCTTGTAGGTACTGTATTACTAAACAGTAATAGTAAATATGTATTGAAAAGAGTTTATGTGTACAAAGTGGGTTATGGTGGCGAATTTTCTTAAAAATATTTCAAATGGCGATAACTTAATTTCCCAGGAAACTAGAATCTTCAGTTTTGATACATAGTAAAATCCATATAAAGGCAGCGTGTGTACTAAACTTAAAAAATAACGACAAATTTGTTTCGCAAAACATTTTTTGTTATTTTGTTTGCAGAAACTGGTTAGATTCCGTTGAATAAAACGGATCATCCAAGCGAGTAATAAGGAAAAATACCTGCCACGTTCCTAATTTAGCAGGTACATTCCTTTTGTAAATAAAAATTAAATTTTTATTGAGTGAGCGGAAAGTGCGAAATAAACAGTTTAGTTGGACCTTTATAAGCTGCCTTTATTCCATTTTGCAGCTATACTTACTTAAAATCCTATTTATTCCGCGCAGAACCCCTATTAACCGCAGGTCCCGCAACTTTCATAGGGTTTGGTTTCAATCATTTTTTCTTGTTTACATTGTTCTCCAATTGAGGGAGGTTGTAGGTATGCATAAGGTGGGGGAGAACCCCCACGATGAAGCAGCGAACTAAAGTATGTTTGAATTGTTAACTAATTTCATGTGTTTAAAATATTTTTCCAAAAATGAGTTTAATGTTGCCTTGTTTGTCAGTCTCACATAGACAGCTACAATATTTTATCATTAAAAAAAAGCATGGATACAGCAACAGTGAATAAGTGCTGGGAAGGGTCTGGGTGCAGCAAGTGCGTTATTTGATAGAGAATTTTCGTAAAAATATTTCAAATTTGATAACTCAATTTCCCATTAAGCTAGAATCTTCAATCTTGAGCCATAGTAAAACGCAGCGTGTAACATAATGAGCTTCGCGAATAATAATAGCACTAGCTTGATTGAGTTGACTAAAACAAAATCGTCCAAGCAATTAACAAGGAAAAATACCTGCTATATTTGTTATTTGGCAGGTACATTCCCCTTGTAAATAATATTTATTTTCTGGAAAACTTTTGTAACTTTAATGAAATTTGTAACACGACTTTTTCAAAGAGACTTGCAGTACTTACATATATGTACCAGATTTTAATTTTCTACATCCATGAAAAATTTAAAGTAATTGCTTAGTGGGACCTCTTAAACCGATCTCTAAGGTTCATTTAAATTGAAAGAATTAGTTTTGATAATATACGTTACTACTAGTGTATAATTCTTATGAAAATTCACTACTATAATGCACTTGCTGCGTCCCGAACTTTTTATATCCTAAGAACATAGCTTTGTCATGTCAATGACATTAAAAAGACGGCTCTACAGTGCTAATTTAATAACAGCAACAATATTTTCTGGGACGCAGACTATTATGGTTCTCTTTTGTTTGTCTATAAGAGCAAAGTGCCCGTTACATGACATAAAACTATCACCGCTTACAGCAATACTTGGCTCTATGGAATTATACAAAAACTGTTGTCAACCAAGAATAATAATACAAATTGAACAAATTTGTCCTTGTTTTGCCTTCCACAGTTGTCACACCAGATAATGAAAGACCTTTTGCTAGTAATGCTACTATTTGGGAACCGAAGCAGATAAGCAGCCATCTCATTTGCACCTCGTCCAGGAAACCCCTTATTCTATAAGAACAAAGATGCATTGTTCGTATGTCCCGACCTCAATATTAAAATTAAAACAGAAAATCTGTGAGATGTAAAACATATCGCTATGTACCAAAGTTGGGACAAACACTTGTTCAAGATACATGGGCAAACAACATAGATCACTTCCAGGTTCCTGAAAGTGAAACGTCTCTTGTTGCTTTTCTTTAATGGATGTCCAGTTGGTTTTGGCCCTGACGACTTGTTCTAATATTTTCTTGAATTTCACAGTGGAGTCTATCACAGGTGCAGCACGTATCCACTCATAGTGTTCAAAAACATGCTTAATGTAATATTTCTTCCAAATAGGCCTGTAAATTTTATATGCCACTGCAGAGTCTGTATAATAATTTTCAAAAGCTTTATTTACTCTATTATTATTTAGATCAGGACTTAGATAATCTCTATTAAACTGTATTCTAGGATAGTACCCAACATCTCTAGGAATTGGGTTTTATCAGACCTTATTGCAGCGACGTCTCTCTGTGAAAATTTGGATATTTTGTGTTTGTTCTTTGCTCGTATTTTTCGCCTTGATTACCTCCAATTTGTTTATATTTGCTGAAAATGTGTCCATTATAGTGTTTTAAAAACTTCTATAAAAGCGAGAGATTTATCTAGGGAGAAATAATGTATTATTTGATTTATGCCATCTTGTAGAGTCTCATAGTTGATATTTCGACCTCTTTTAACCGGTTCTAGTGGCAAAACGTTCATGACGTATGTAGCATAAGTTTTTGTTTTTGGACTATAGAACTTTTCGCAAAAGTTTTAACGCCAGGAGAAGGAGAGGTTGTTGCAATCAAACTGGAATTTACAAATGACCTAAAATATGATAGTATTTAGAAAACTTGTTCACTTGGCAATGCCTTTTCTTGAATTTTCCACCCCACCTGTTGCAGTAAACTGGTATTAGCTTTAAAACTTTATCGACAACTAATGTGTACTTAATTTTAAGGCAATATCACAACCATTAGGAAATAGTGTACAAGCTGGGTAACTTCAAATAGCCATTGGCCATATCTCAGGGACGGTTTACTTTACAGCTTCAGGAAAAAAACTGCGTCAAGGAAAGTTGCCATGATAAATCGCTGTAAATTATTTTCAAGTTTCAACAATCACCGCTAGCGGGGGTAAGAACCACTGCTGGCCGGAAAATTGCGATTTTCATTACATTTTCGTCAATTAAATGGTACACACGCAGAGTAATGGCGGATCACCGGATGTTATTTCTTGCCTGAGATGTTTTTTATATTTTCAAAAATAAAATGGTGGGGGACGTTGAATGTATACTTTTTTAATTGCTAACTACTCCGGTTTAGCTCGACCGAAATTGATGAGTTTGGACTCGTTGAAAAGAAGTATTCTTGGTAAACCATTTGCGATTATTTCAGGTTTCTTCTAAATCTTACACACATCGAGAGACGGCGTTTTTTTTTTAAAGTTAGGTAACGGTATGTCAATAACAACACACTAGAATAGGCTACAGGAGACTGAACCTACCAGTGAAAACCGTAGTTCGATATCATTGATCTAGCGTTAGATATTAGCGATCAGCAAATTACCACGTCCTTATAACAAAAGAAAAAAATTAAAAAAAATTATAATAAAATGTAATCAATCTAATCTGGTTAAGTGGCTTCTCTCGTGTTTAAATTTTCGTCCATCATTTTCAATACAAGACTTATAAAACGATGGTTTCAATCTCTAGCAGTGAAACATTTGTAACAGCATCTTTCAATCTGAGAGTCATATCGCCACTGGTAGTAAATTGACTGCAGTATACTATATCTTTCTGTCGTCCCCACAAATAAAAATCTAAACAATTCATATTAGGCGACCTAGCTAGCCAAGGAAACAGATTTCCGCTTCCTATCCATCTGCCAGGAAACGCCTGATCCAAGAAATGTCTTACATTTAAACAATAATGTGCTGGACAGCCATCGCGTTAGAAAATCATATTGCGACATGTCGTTAGTGGTACGTTTTCCAACATCACTGGCACTTCATTGCTTAGAAAATCCAGATATCGCTGCTTGTTCAATGGTGCATTGAAAATATAAGGTCCAATTATCTGTCCACTGACAATATCTGGTGTTGCACTTCATTCATCTAATGCGAATTCGTCTGCGACCAATAGTGCATGTTGTGCCTACTTAACCAATCGTCACTATGAAATGTGGCCTCATCGGATCACAATATCCTGGAAAGTACTCCGACATCTTCTTGCAGCATGTCCAGTTACAAAAGTTCAACCATTCTTAGAAATCGCGAGCCTCTATACTTTGGAGCAGAACGATGTGTTATGGATGCAACCTAAAAATAATATATTATTATTGTTAGTGATACTTTCATCATTATTACACACCCACTGAATTTTCTTTCACTGTGGACATAGTAACGACAACTAATTAATGTGTATTACTTCAATCCATAACTTACCTGTGGTCTTTCAGAATATTTCGAACAGCGGTTAGAGCCCCTGGATACAGGTACTCAGATATGAATTGGATCCGAAATGGATTCATGACACCCGTGCGGGTTCTCTGACGAACAGGAGGATAGACATTTCCTGTCATTGGTAACCTATGCGCCAGTCGGAGAAAAACTCCTTTGGAAAACTAACGTCTTCCCGGGTACTTCACTGAGCAAGAGTTGCATTTTGTATACATTCAAAGTATGCATCTAGCCTTTCAAGTGCTTTTCGTTCGTGTAAAACATCTTATGGTGATATTTAGCCACACCAACAACAATGTAAATGACAATTATTTTGACAATTTGCTTATGCATTTTGTCATTTTCACAATATGCTTGATCTTTCGTAAATTCTGTTACACTTGGCTAGTTTTTTGTTACACATATCGGAATGAATTACTGAGCAGATATAAATTGATGTTTTCATCCTATAAGTGGTAAAGGTTTTATACTCAACTCACTTTAATATTTTTAGGATATTTTATATCTAGAAATGATGGAAAACTCCGTTGCTGTTGCTACCTTGTTATCAAGAGGTGGTAATTCGTAGTTATAATTTTGATCGCTAATATCTACCGCTAGACCAATGGTATCGAACTGCGGTTTTCACCTGAAGCTTCAGTTTTTGTAGCTTATTTTAGTGTTTTGTTATTGATATACAGTTCTATTTGACTTTCCTTAGAAAAACCGCAACATAACCTAACTTTCCAAACAACGCCCTCTCTCGGTGTATGTGAGATTCAGAGGAAACCTGAAATGAGCGCAAGTGGTTGACCAAAAAAACTTCTTTTCAACTAGTCCAAACACATCAAATTCGATCGAGCTAAACCGGAATGCTATAGTAATTGGAAAAACATACATTCAGCGTCCCCCCACCACCTTTATTTTGAAAATATTAAAAAATATGCGAGGCGAGAAATAACACCCGTTGCTCGGCCGTTACTCTGCGTGTGTCAACGGTACCATTTAATTAACGAAAATGTGGTGAAATTCGTAATTTTCCGACCAGCAGTGGTTCGTACGCCCTCAAGCGGTGATTTTAGAGACTTGAAATAGAGATTTATAATGGCAACTTTTCTAATGACAGTTTTTTTGCGAAATTGTACAGTGAACCGTTCCTGAGATATGGGCAACGACCATTCTTAGTTGCCCACCCTGTATAATAATATCGGTTTTAGCGAGGGATAACTCAATAAATCATAAACTGATTTAAACGAAACTTGGTACATATGTTAATTTTATTAAGACCGCGAACAAGTTTGTTAGCCAGCCCGATCGAACCAGTTTTTCTTAAAAAAAAAAAATTCCGAACTTTACTATTGACTTTAATGGGCTGGAGCTTCTTAAGGTAGCATTATTGGCTAAATCGACATTTTTGGCCTTCAGTTTCCAAGGTTCGGCTGCACATCTTTAAACATCCTGTGTATGCAATTTTTTAACAGAACAACTTTTGCGTTTAAAGACAGCAAACGTGACTAACCAGTAAATTTGTAGGGGCAGTACTCCTCGACCTACTTTTCTTGATTTATACGGTTTGGAACACCCAAATGGAATAAATTTAGTATCTAAATTATGGTGCATATTTATAAAAAAATCTCGAGGCATGTCAATTTTAAATTAAAGAATGACATCCAACAACGTAAAAACTTTACCGCTACATTTAGCTCCATCCAAGTGACAGTTTCTACCCTCAAAATTTTGCATAGGAAGTAGCGGCTTATGATACCTCATTTGAGATATCTCTTCATTCTCTAATGAATAATGCCAGCCTGCAAAAGGTTAATGTTTGGGCAGGAATAGTCGGAAACAATGTCATGGGTAATTTTTCAATTTACGGCAATTTCAATGGAGATAATTAATTAGCACTGCTCTAAAATAATGTCGTACTAACTTTGGCAAACTTATATCTTGATCGAGCGAACCCGCAAGTTCCAGCGAATGTGTTATGGTTCCAGTAGGATGGAGCACCAGCGGATTACCAAATAAACGTCCGGGACTACATCGCCTTCATATTTCCAAACCAGTGGAGAGGAAGGCAAAGATCGTTATAAAGGCCAGCGCGATCACCCGATCTTACGCTGTTAGACTTCTTTTAATGGGGATATGTCGAAAGCATTGTATACAAAACTAAACCACGCGATTTAATTGACTTAAGAATAAAAATAACGATTGCGATTAGGTCGATCATGCCTGAGATGTTGATTAACGTTAGAAGACATTTTTATTTACGATTAGGATGAAGCCAAGACTTAATGTCTTAGGCTTTCAAGCCATGCATTTTAAACATCTAGTATTGGTGTGGTTTTTATTTTTCTCGTTATCAAGAATGGAACCAGCATCATTATTAATTTTTTAGTGTGTTGTAGCAAAGTTCGTCAATCAGAGGAATTTCTTCTTTTTTACTGTTAGTTTTTGCAATAAATTTAAAACCTTAGCATTTTTAAATAGAGAATAAATAGGCCTTTTAAATAAGTTATCGCAATCCCCTACTTCCTAATTAAAAATTTGGGGGTTTCAACTGTCACTCGAATGGAGGTGAAGGTAGGGGTGTAGTTTTCACGATGCAGGATGTCATTTTTAATGTAAAATTATGTTTTATTTTTAGTGAATTTTCTTTAAAAATTCACTAATACGGAGATCTCGACTTTTGAGTTTAGAAAAACTTTCTTCAAATGAGCGCGAACTAGGCCCCCTATAACTTATATCTGGGGTCAGTTTGAATTTTTATATGTATTTTTATATGTATTTCAAAAAATAATTGGCCGATTTCTATTAAATTTGATGGATACTTTCCTTTTGCAAATGGCTTGGATAAGTTTGTTAGCCAGGAATATCGATCCAGTTTTTCCCGGACGATTTTTATATTTCCGGAAATAACAAAGCTAGGGCAACCAAATTTGGGACGCGCATTTATGTCACAAAAAGTAAACCATGCACCAAAATCTAGATATCTATAGCTTGAAGGACAATAAAGTTATATGCATTTAAACAAAGAAATATTGGGTGCTACTGATGACCAGATAAACGCACAAAACCAAATTATTTTGTGTGGATAACAAAATCTATAGTATGCTATAAAAAATGACTAAGTTTCTTGGCGCAAGATAGTCAAGAAATGCCAGGAAAATAATTGAAAATTTAATAATTTTTCCTCTTAAAACATGAAAGTCGCGATTTGAAACGTCAAAATTGGCAACTTTAGGTAAAGAACCTAAAGCAAATACGAGCTATGTAGAGAAAATGTTCCAAGTGTGTTTTACAAAGCCTCGAGTTTCACCTGCAACCAGTAGCGGCTCGTGCCTTAATACATTTGGAGTGCGCAAGAAAAAAAAAGTTCGGGACGCTGCAAGTGCGTTATGGTAGCAAATTTTTATTAAATGCTTCAAATTTGAATAAAAAGGTTAGTTTTGGAGTATAGTGGGGTAACATATACACCAAATTTCATCAAAATAACTTTGCAATTTTCAGAGAAAAAAATTTTGTTCAAAAGAAAATTCAAAATTTGAATAACTCAATTTTCTGAAAATGTAGAAAGTTGAATTTTAGTGTGTAGTAAGGTCTTTTACAAGGCAACATATCCACCAAATTTCATTAAAATACCTTTGTAATTTTTGGAGAAAAAGAGTTTTTTTTTGAAACAAAGCTCAAAATGTTCCCGGAAAACCTTATCCGATTTTCCTGACTAACAAACTCATCCAAGCCATTAATAAAAGAAACGCACTTGCCGAGTTTCATCGAAATCAGTTGCCTATTTTTTTAATTATCGGTTGGATATATATATATATATATATATATATATATATATATATATATATATATATATATATATATATATATATATATATATATATATATATAATATATATATATATATATATATATATATATATAAACATATACAAATTGAAACTGACCCGGGATATGGGTTTTAGGGGTCCTAGTTCGCGCTTATTTGAAAAAAAAAATTGCAAAGTCTCTCCATCGATACCTCTTTATTAGTGAATTTTTTTAAATAAAAATTCACTAAAAATGAAGGGCTCGCCTATTTTCCCCCGAAAATGTATTATAAAGAAACCTACTTACTAAACTTAATAATTATTAACTACTTACCAAGTTTTCCTCTAGTTAGTTATACGTTATAGTAGTTAACAAGTCTCTTAAAAAGTTAACCTTTAAATTTAAAATATCCACTGAATCAATCACAGTATCACAATTATTTTGTCCACTTATTAAGCAATCCGAAGTAGTAACCATCATAATAATAATAATTGTCTTGTTAGAACATGTAAACAACAACAAAATGATCTAATTAAAAATCAATCCGACGCGAAGACGAAAATTACTACGTAGTAGGTACACACGCTTTGCCAAAAGTCCACTACAAACTGCAAGTGTGTAATTTTATAGCGCAGAACAAAATGCTTATTCGGTCGTTTTCCACGAAGATCATCAAGATTCGGCGATCATTTCGCACTGAAGTAGCGAATTTCGTGAGAGCGCCGAAAAATACACACCGCCGCCCGTATGTTTTCTATGTATATGAATGTATATAATGTCTGTAACGATTAACACTATACTTATTCTGATTCTGTATTCTGTATTAATGGCTGCCGACCCTCTGCGATCCTCGATATACTAATTTTGTTTGTTGAATGCAGGAGGTAAAAAAGTAAATAAAAATTTATTAAAACATAACATAGCAAAAATATTGTTTTTTCCACGGCAGGTGGCAGTGCTCGCGCACAGGCGCACTTATTGAGAATGCCACCCCTGCTTTCAACTGCCACTGGCCGTCATTTTACTAAGATATTTCCAGAAAAGTCATTTCAAATAGGCCCGTTCTCTGGTGCCTGAGCAGTAGTTTTAATTATAAGGTTTATGGTTTAATTGCATACAGATTTTAGCAAATTTTCATAGAAGAAATTCGCTGTTGAGGAGACCGCGACTTTTTAATCTTGAAAAGATTTTTTAAAAATTTTCATCTGCGGTTAGTTTGAGTTTTTATCTGTCTACATATATACAGGATGCCGCATTTCTACGGTAAACAAATATTACTGGCATTATACAAGATACGAGACACAATTGTATATATTAATTATAAAGTATCTTGAGCTGTACCTTATAAAAATTATTTCGACAATCACAGATGGCTCATAACTTGTTGGCGATAGAAATTTTATTTTTTTAACACCCCTTATAAAATTGAATTTTTGCATTTTCCGTCGAATTGTAATGCATGCTTGTTTTCGAGTTATTTCAATTGTTTTGCAACTTTTCACATTTTTGGCACATATCAGAAACTGTGATACGACGTTTTTGCCAATAGGAATCGGAGGCCCATGCAAATGACGCACGCACAGAGGCTTTCGTTTATATTACCTTATAAAGCAATCGAGATGCCATATACAGGGCGCTGTAAAATAGTGACTGAATCTTAAAAAATGAAACTGTCGTAACTCAATTGTTTCAAATAGGACAACCTGAATTTTGTGTTTCAGAAGTGAAGCACATCATAATAAATATTTAATAAGTTATTTAAAAAAATGTTTTCGGATTTTCGTTAAAAAATTGTTGGGCAATTTTCATACAAAAATATTTTTGGGAGTTTTGTCCAAAAGCTTATTTGATGAAGTATGGTACATTGTTTCTATTACACAGAGTAATATATATATATATATATATATATATATATATATATATATATATATATATATATATATATATATATATATATATAATTTGGTAATCAAATTTGATGCTTGCTTTCATTGAAAAAGACATATTTATTGTTAAAAATATTTATATGAAAATCCACTACCACAAAGCACTTGCTGCGTCCAGACTTCTAGTTTCTTTATCATTACGCACAATAACTGAAATATCGAATTTATTCCATTTGTATAATAGATCACATGTTCTCTTTTAAAAATATAATTTATTAAATATTTTTTATGCACACAAATTATTTTCTGTAGGTGTTTGTTGTCATAGTTGTAATTTTTATTCAATTCTAAAGATAAACCTGATGTATGTACACAGTGTATTCGTGTGCAGTGATGAAGCTAACAATGTCTGCACTTTGGACCACGAGGACTGGAGGAGGCCACGTTCAGAGTCATCCACTGGTGCCGACACTGATTCAGTCTTCATGCATGGATCTGCATATGCGGATTTTCATAGGAAAAAGCGCATGGTGAGTCTGTATTTTCTGATTTTCTAATATAATTAGAATTAATGAGTATATAATAAGCTAGGCTGCCTAATGTCTTGCAGACTATTCTGCCGTGGCTGAAGTAACTTGATGGGTTGCCAGAGGTTTCACCAAAGATATCTGCTGGTTTCTTCAGTACCTATCGTTAGTATAACAACATATCAAGCGAGTTTCACTACAGCAGAATAGCCTGGAAGCAATTCAGCAGATTTAACAACGCCGGCCGTGAAAGTATAAAATCATCAAAGGATAACTTGTTTTTACAGTTATTAAAAAAATTCTTACCTGAAAAGTTTGATAAAAATAAAGTTACCTATAGGTAGTGTATCAGACAGCAATATCAAAGTAACAAATTCATTTTGAGATTGACAAAGTATGGTGAATCAAATTGTAAAAGAGGCTTCGACAAACATAACTGTTGCCTTCTTCAGTAGCTATGGTTAGTCTAACAACCCATGCAAGCACAAACCAAGCCTCTTTGTAAGATACTGTTACGTTCTTCGGGATTCTGTATTTGATGACTAACAAAATGCAGCTTTTCAAATTACAAATTTGTTACAACCAAATATTTTCCAACATCACCATCAACCAAAATATTTCCCTCTATTACTAAATATCTATAGAACTATATTTCACCATATGCCTTCTATGATCGCTTATTATAGACCAACACTAATTCACTGCCGAATGACTCACTCTATCTGCGCCAATTTATACTGTCCGTAGAGATTCTAGACGTTTCTACACTGTTCCATACCTATCACACTTCTGGTTCCTTCTAGAAATATAATTCCAGTGTTCGATGTTACCAACACGCTTTACAAGTTGCCTGTGACCATAAAATGAACAGAGACCATTAACTTAATTCTGATAGAGACGGGTGTGACACAGCCTCCATCTTTCATTCGACCGTCCCGGTCAAATTCTGCTATTTATTGGTATGGCGTAAGCCTGTGCATATGGACCACCTTTATCTTGCTCTTTGGCCTCCTCTGGGTGCGATAGACGTGATTGATCCTTTTCACCACTTTATACGGACCTTCCCATCATTTCTGTAATTTCGGTGACTGTTCATTGAGCCACATTGGTTTTCCTTCACACCTACAGGGCCCATAGACGCTTTGATCTTTTCTCATAATGCCCTTTCTAGTTGTTTCTGGCTGAAGAACTCGGTCATATTTTTCTTTCTTAGCTGCTCTTCACTGGAACGACACTTTCATTGCAGACGTTAGTGTAGCTATTTTCTTCCACGCTGATTTTCCGCACCACTGCCAGACGACATTACTACTTCTTCACCGCCGATAATCAGGATGTTAGTGCCAAGATCAAGCTTAACGCACTGACCTTGAAGAATGTCCAAGCCAATTATAATCGGGTGTGATATACCGGCGACAATGGCTCTTTGCTTTGCCTTCCATGTCCCATTTGTAGCCTCGCGTCAATTACAAATACCTGGATCTAATCACCACCGGCTGCATTTACTCTGCACACTCTATCTGACTCTCTTACTCGCCACTTTGGAACCGTGTAGCAGCAATAATTCTTCTAGGTGTGCCTGTGTCGATGACCATCTAGCTCTTATTCCGCATACGTATCCGTCTATGAAGAGAGCGCTGCCGGAATTTCTAACCTGACAGAGCGTTACCGGCCTTAGATTCACATTCTCCCTTGTTCAGCATTCTCCGCTTATATGTCCCACCTGGCCGCAGTTCCAACATGGCAAGGCATTTACGCGGCGAGCTCTTATTGGGTCTCCATAAGACGTAGGTTTTATCTGTTCTACTATTTTCCCTAGTAGCTGTATGACCTTGGATAAATCAGTTTATTTTCCTCTTCTGGGACTTAAAGACTGCGAACTCTCACGTTGCCTTTAGAGGCTTGCTTGGCAGCTTCAAATTCCAGTGAATGTGCCAAAGCATCATTCAGACTTTTGTGTCTCACCATCCTCAGCGCCTGTTGGGTGTCGGTATATCAAATGCTGTCAATGAATGTTTGGAGTGATAGCTGGTTCAAAAATTCCACCAGAGCTGTGGGGGTAAGCTGATCGTGTTGGTCTGGCAACGTCGGATTCAATTTGTTGCAGACTTTCGCCTGATTTCTGACAGCGACTTTTCAGCTGAGTTTGATACAGCTATTGTAAATGCTGGTCGCTAACTGTCATTTCTAGGTAATACCTAATGCTGTCGAAACTGTCTTGTTCTTCCATGGGATTACCTTGGAGCATATGTGGCCATCTCCTCTGAGAGCTACAATTAACGAAGTCGCTTTATCTCTCTCACCGCAACCATTTGCTGTAACAGCGACTTCGAACTGGCTTAGATAAATACCCCGTGGGACTGAGCCATTACATATGTGCCCCTTAATTCTTACGACCGTGCTATCTTCGAGTCTGATGTTTTCCTTGGCTAGGGTGTCACACTTATTTTCTACTGATTACATTTTATTCTGTTATTCTCTTGTGTACTCGTCAGCTTGTAATGTACATCGTCGCTGATACCCCTTACTCGGCTATCTACTTGTTGGAAGATGTCTTTTACTTCCTTCATACGTTCGTCCATACATTAAGTTATATTGTCCATTCTGCTGGCCTGTTCCTGTAGAATTTTCTTTGTTTTAGTGAATTTTCTTAAAAAAAATTCACTAATGAGGAGATCTCGACTTTCGAATTTTGAAAAAAATTCTTCAAATGAGCGCTATTTAGGACCCCCGGAACCCAAATCCGAGGTCAGTTTCAGACTTTATATGTTTATATATATATATATATATATATATATATATATATATATATATATATATATATATATATATATATATATATATATATATATATATATTTATATATTTATGTGTCACACCTATAACTTAAAAAATAATGGACCGATTTTGATAAAACTTGGTGAGTACCTTCCTTTTGCAAATGGCTTGGATAAGTTCGTTAGCCACGAAAATCCGCCGAGGTTTTCCCGGAAAATTTTGTGTTTTATTTCGAAAAAAATCGATTTTTTTTATATTTTCAAAATTAACAAAGTAAGGGCAACCAAATTTCATACGCGGGTTTATATCACTATTGGCAAGTTACATACCAAAATTTAGCTCCGTAGGTTAAAGGACAAAAAAGTTACAGGCATTCAAAGAAAAATAAATTTGGATTCTCCTCAAAACGTCAAAATCGCGATTTTAAACGTCAAAATTGGTGAGTACCTTCGTTTTGCAAGTGACTTGGATATGTTCGTTATCCAGGAAAATCCGACGAGGTTTTCCCGGAAAATTTTGTGTTTTCTTTCGAAAAAAATTTATATCTCCAAAATTAACAAAGTAAGGGCAACCAAATTTTATACGCGGGTTTATATCATTATAGGCAACCTACCTACCAAAATTTAGCTCTGTAGGTCAAAAGACAAAACAGTTATAGGCATTTAAACAAAAATATATTGGGGTTTTTCACAAAACGTCAAAGTTGCGATTTAAACGTCAAAATTGGCAACATTTGGGAAAAGAACTTGTATCTAATACGGGCTATGGAAATAAAATCTCTCAAGAAGAATGTTTCACACACCCTGAAGTCTTAGTTTCAACCGTCATTGTCCTTCATTTTAATAAAATGTTTCCAGAAAATTCATTTCAAATAGACCCTTTCTCTGACGCTTGTCACTAGTCTTAGCTATAGAGTTTATCGTTAATGGTATATAATTTTTGTAGAATTTTCGTTAAAAAAAATCAATAAAGCTCAATATATCTGTTATTACACAAGATATGAAAAAAATTTGTATATATTAATTATAGGGTGTCTTGAGCTACATCTTAAAAAATTATTTCTACAATCACAGGGTGGCCCATAAGTCGTTGATGATACAAATTTTCTTTTTTTTTAATCAAACACGCCTTATGTTATTGCATTTTCCATCGAAATATAATGCATGTTTGTAAGAACAAAAATTCTGGACGCAGTAAGTGCGTTATGGTAGCGAATTTTGATCAAATGCTTAATATTTTAATAGTTCAATTTGCTATTAACCTATAAGGTTGACCAAAAAACGAGTTTTTTCGGGAACACTTTAAATTTACTTTCGGATTTTTTTTTACATTTTCAAACAATAAAGTTATTTTGATGAAACATGGCACATTGTTTTTACTATATAGATTTTACTGGTAACCAAATGTGATGCCTGCTTTCTTAAAAAAACACATTATTGCTATTAAAAAATAGTTTTATGAAAATTCACTACCATAACGCACTTGCTGCGTCCAGAGTTTTCTTTATCTTTCTTCTCGTTCCTTCTTTTGCTTCGTTGTCCCTTTTCTTTGCGTTTTCATCTCTTTTTCTCGCTTCTTCAGCCCTTTTTCTTATTTTAACTTTTGCCTCATCACTTTTCTTTGCTTCTTCTTTTATTTCTTCAATTAATACCAATAGCATAGCATTGGCTGTTGCAGTACGTCTCCTATGCGTAGACGTACTTAAAGCTGGTACGCAGTTTGTTCTGTCCCTAAAATACAGCCAGTTATAGGTTACTTCTGACACTAATCTCCCTAATATTTCAGAAATATACACGTTGCTCAACGAATATTCTGGAAAATATCTCATATAACAGCGTGAAAATCTTATTTCTGACACCAGTTGTTGACTTACTCTATCTGCGGCTCGCCTATTTATACTGTCCATAGAGGTTCTAGACGTTTCTACATTGTTCCATATCTGTCACTTCTGATTCCTTCTAGAAATGCAATTGCAGATTGTGCGCTGTTACCAACATAGTTTACGCCATAGAAGTAACAGAGTTCGTAAACTTATTTCTCATGGACGGCTGTGACAATACGTTGCGAAATTATAATTGATATTTATTATTATTATTATTATTATTATTATTATTATTATTAAGTTGTAATTTTTAAGTGCGCATTTATTGTGCAGATTGTGCGCTGTTACCAACATAGTTTACGCCATAGAAGTAACAGAGTTCGTAAACTTATTTCTCATGGACGGCTGTGACAATACGTTGCGAAATTATAATTGATATTTATTATTATTATTATTATTATTATTATTATTATTATTATTATTATTATTATTATTATTATTATTATTATTATTATTATTATTAAGTTGTAATTTTTAAGTGCGCATTTATATAAGTTAGCTTAAGTCGACTTATTTTGACCTCTGGTGTCCAGAGTATTTATTTGACTGCGGATTTTGAAAACAACGTCTATATAAAATTTGTAATTTCTGTGACTCTCCTTTTATTTGCTAAACAAAAAACTAAACACACATACACAAAATATTTATTGCAGAACAGCCAGTATCTCAATTATTGTGCATATTTATAAAAAGTCTCGAAATACATCAATTTTAGATTAAAAATGACATCCTGCAACGTAAAACTTCACCACAACATTCAACACCAGTTGCAACCCCCAAATTTCTAAACAAGAAGTAAGGGTTTCTAATACCTTGCTTGAAAGACCTCTTCATTCCTCATTCAAAAATAATATGGCTTCAAATTTTGTTTTTGTTTTCTCCCTCAGGGGTCGTCCGCGTCTTTTCCGCCCTGATAGTTCCGCAGCCTTTGGCTTATTGTGCATGCCCTTTGTCTCTAATCCACCCATTCCAAAATCACTGTGCCTTTAACTAGCCCGCACAGCAATTGGTAGGGTGAAGTTTTATATTGCTCTGTCTCCGGTCTAGGCTAACGGTAGATCAGTTGCCTTTTGCGGCCCAGAGCTTTACACTCGCACAAGATGTGCTGGGCTGATTCCTCCCTCTTGCCGCAGAGTCTGCATGCCAGGTTACTCTGAAACCGCCTTATTTTATGCAGGTGTTTCTTGACGGTCATGTGTCTCGTCAAGAGTCCTGTTATGTTTCTGAGCTGTTCTCTGCTACGATTAGGAGCTCCACAGCTCTCTTTGGACTGGGTTGCCCAATTAATGACTTCTTGTATTTTAGCCCTGAAGAATCTGCCCACTATGCCTTCTGCTGTTCTCTGACCAAGGACTTGATGGTTCCCTGGCCGTGCCTTTCGATACGCCCAGGATCGGTTCTGGTCCCATAAATGGTTCTGCTGACCCCTTCTCCGCGAGACTGTCAGCTTCTTCATTGCCTTTGATCCCCCGAGTGACCCGGCACCCAGATGAGTGTGACCTCATCCTGCCCAGCCAGGTCACTCGCCTCGTTTCGGCATTCACTTACTAGCCTGGAATTTACAAGTGGACTACTTAGGATCTTAAGGTCTGCCTGGCTGTCTGTGGCTATGAGGATCCGCTTGTTAGTGTAGGCCCTCCTCTTGTTCTCCCACACACAGTACAGGATGGCATACATTTCGGCCTGAAAGACCGTTGCATGGGCTCCGAGGAAAATGCTATGACTTACCCTCGGTCCTTCCGAATAAACACCTGCCCCCGTCCCACGCTCCCCGGCGGATCCGTCCGTGAACCAGACGAGCGCGTTCCGTGGTAAGCCCAGCGCAATGCCTCGCTGTCGGGGATTTGTTTTCCCTGCAGATTGGCGGGCTCGCGAAGTCTGACCTCATTTCAAGTACGGGCTCCTTTACGACCTCCTGAATGTTGCAGTGCCCCTTGAAGCCTGGGTTGATCTTCAGGCTACCATTGCAGGCTAGTCTGTATAGTCCTAGCCTGGCCTCCCTTATGATAACAAAGTGCGGGGGGGGGGAATTTGGCAGATCCAGCAACACCTCCATGGCGGCTGTTGAGGTTGAAGTCATGGCCTTTGTGATGCCCACGCAAGCCATCCTTTGGATCTTGCCTAGTTTTTGTTTGGCACTGGATTGTGTTACCTTAGGCTACCAGACCAGTGCCGCGTATGTTAACAATGGTCTGACCACCCTTGTGTACAGCCAGTGGACCACACTAGATCTTAGTCCCCACGTTTTTCCATATAGCTGCCTAGTGATGGCTAAGGTCATGACTGCCTTACGTAGTATTTTTCCAATGTTACCATTCCAGGTTAGCTTAGAGTCCAAGACGACCCCAAGATATTTTACCTCCCTGGTCATTGGGATGTTTCTACCGTATAGAGTGAGAGTTCTGTGGCGCTCTCACTTCCTCCTCCTCGTAAACGGTATGACGGTTGCTTTCTCGGGGCTCACCATGAGCCCTTGGCCAACCGTCTACCTTTCCAGCACTTTCAGTGCTGTTTGCATTCGCTCTTACACTGACTGTGTAACCTTTCCTCGGACTATAATGACAATGTCATCCGCATAGCCCTGTACCTCGTATCCCCCCTCCCGAGAACCTCACTAGCAGGCCGTACACGACCAGGCACCAGAGCAGGGGAGACAAATGCTCCCCTGCGGACACCCCGCCGTGACCTTCGCTAGCAGAGTCCCTCCTGCGAGTGTGGTGAACACCGTCCTGTCCCTGAGTATGGAACCGATCCACCTGCAGCAGGTCTCCTATATTCCACGCTTCCTGACAGCTGCCAGTACCGTTCCGAATGAGGTGTTGCTTAAGCCCCCCCTATGTCTAGGATCGCCCCCAGCGCCACCTCCCTGTTCTCCATGCTCTCGGAATGTACCCCAGAGCAACGCTGGCCCTCATAATGAGGGTAAGCGCCGGCGCCAGTATGACTATACCCTGTTGGAGCATGATGTGCATTATGCCATCAAATCCCGGGATTTGAATGTCTTGAAGCTGTTAATGGCCCATCTGATTTTGCTCCAAGTAACCACTTCTTTAGCGACTGTCCAGTCTACTCTAGATGCCCGCCTGTATGGCGCCTCTATTTCTGAGTGTTCCCTGTCCGGAGGTGATTGGTTTATTATCTTGCAGCTGGGGGGAGGGCTTCTGTAGTAAAACTTCGATAGTTTCCTCCCCCGAGCTTGCAAAGCCTGCCGTGGATGTTCTAAGGGAGTCTATGTTGGTCTGAGTGCCCTTGGACAGGACTCCACGACTCCTTCCTGGCGTCCCTCAGTATTTTGTTATAGCATGTTAGGGCATGTCTATATTCCTCCCATGCTCTCGGCCTTTTGGCCATGTTGAACAGCTTACAAACCTGTGCCCTCCTTTGCCTGAGGTCCTCGTTCCACCACGGTACGTTGCTGGTAGACGCCCCCATTTTCAGGGGGCCAGTTGGCGTTATAGGCCGAGGTGATTGCGTCTCGCACTTGGGCTGCCGCAATCTCGAAGTCTATTGAATTGCCTATGGTACTCTTAAATCCCCGCAGTTCCACTGCTAGGTCTGCCCTGTAGGCTTCGCAGTCCGCCTTGCGAGAGTCCCGGTACCATACCGTTTGTTTGTCGACTTTGGCGATTTCAAACCGGGTGTATCTGTGGTCCTAGCTACTTACTTACCCAGACACAGCCCAGTTCTTAACAGAGTCACCCAAAGTTATACAATCTGATCTAGATGCAGTCATGTGACCTCTTCTGCCAGTCCACAAAGAACATTTTCTTTTGCCTAACGATGCTGTAAAAAGCGAAATTGGTTACAGAGAAGAAAATAAGCACTTGTGAACCCACAAGTCTCTACGTCTGTACTCAGTATGAAATGGTTTAAGCAAGTTAGAGCAACGAAAACAACCTGATCTTCTATTAAAATTTGAATTAAGTCTTAGGAGTTCCTATCTCAGTAATGAATTATTTTTATAAATATTTGACAAATATTCAGTAATCAATTCCGTAATCTGATCATATAAGGTTAAAAAGAATAAAAAAATAAAAAAAGATAATTCACACACCTGAGTTTCGTACAAAATTTGGTTGCCATAGCTTTGTTACTTCCGGAGATGTAAACATTTTCCAAAAGAAGACACAAAATTTTCCAGGAAAAACTAGTGCCATTTTCCTGGCTAACGAACTTATTCAAGCCACCTGCGGAAAAAAAGTACTCACCAAATTTTATCAAACACGGCACATTATTTTTTGAGTTACCGGCGACACACACAAATATAAATATATATATATATATATATATATATATATATATATATATATATATATATATATATATATATATATATATATATATATATATATATTAGCATTTACAGTTTTCATATGTACGTGTGTATATTTATTTAGCAATCAATGGACCAGTATATTCGCGATTTTCATCTTCCGGTTTGCAATACTAGGCTGTTGTACGACCATGTTCAATGCAAAATTTTTTTTAGAGCAAACAGCTTAAAATTGTTCCATAATAACATAAGAAGCATTTGTAAAAATATTGAGGAATTGCAGGTAGTGTTGTCTCAAATGTCTTGTAGTTTTGATGTGATCGTTCTGACTGAGACTTGGCAGGTCGATTGTGCAAGCATCTTCAAGATGGAGGGATATGACATTTTATATAGCGGAGGGGTATACAATAGGTGTGATGGTGTCTTGGTATACATAAAAAGTACAACTTAAAATTCGCATAATATAATTTCTTTAGCAGAGTGTCGAGCTGTTGAAATATCACTTTAAATGGGTAGTGAACACGTTACTATTACTGCTATCTATAGATCGCCAGCCATGTGTTTAGCTTCCTTTAATCAATGTTTAGAGATTTATCCTGCTGAAAGTCGAAGGGTTAGTAAAGACCATCACATCATGGTTGGAGACTTAAATATTGATATCCTCTCTGAAAACGAGTCCAGCAGTCAGGAATACCTTAATATACTTGCTGAGCACGGGTTTGTTAATGCCGTAGACACACACACGAGGGTACAGAACAACACTGCCTCTTGCATTGACCACCTCTTTGTGAGTTCCAAGTTGCAGTGCGATTTTTTGGGCGCGGACTACCACACTTCTATCACTGGCCCTTTTTCTGTACTATTGGATCTCCCAGTGAACTCTGAGAAAGAAATTAAAGTCAATAAATTAGGGGTAAAATGTTACATAAATTATGATAGGGCACGCAGGGAACTAGAGCGTACAGATTGGAATAATATTTGTGGCTCTGAAAGTTTGAACATTGCTGCGGAAAACTTTGTGGAGTATCTTAAATCAGTGCTGGGAAGGTGTACTGTTAGGGTTAAAATATAGAACAAGAATAGACCCAGGAAATCATGGATAACAGAGGGTATAATTAAGTCGTTAAACACAAAAAATCGATTATACCGAACAATGATGCAAAGCCCTGGTGATGAAGATAAGAGACTGCAGTTTGCGCGATATAGAAATAGGCTAAATGAAATAATCAAGTGCGCAAAAGCAAACTTTGTCAAAAAACAAATATGCCTCCACCCCAATTCACCTAAAAAGCTTTTGGAGACGGTAAATCGGTTAACTAAGGAAGAGAGAAAGGATCCTGCAGGAAGCATTCAACTAGGGGGTGATAACTCATTAAATAACTCCAACCCGGGGGAAATAGTCAACGCATTCAATAAATATTTTTCATCCGTTGGGAGAGCACTGGCACAAAAAATACCGTCTTCGGGGGCCAGTCTTAAGGTAGATATGAAGCCATACAGCATTTTTCTAACACCTACATCTGAGTCCGAAGTTATTGATTGCATAATGGGTATGAAAGTAAAAAAAGCTCCTGGGTTGGACTCGATCACTGTGGAGAACTTGAAGGAACTCGTATATGTTATTGCAGTCCCGCTGACTATCCTAATCAACAGATGCATAGAACTTGGTATCTTCCCAGACATTCTAAAGAAGACAGTAATAAAACCACTGTTTAAAGGAGGAAACAGGGACGAAATGCCAAATTATAGGCCGATATCCTTATTATCGAATGTAGCCAAGGTTTTCGAAAAAATTATTTGTCAGAAAATAACAAGCTATTTAAAGAAGCATAACATTTTATCAGAATCGCAGTTTGGCTTCAGAGAGGGTCTGTCAACACAGAATGCGTTAAATACCCTAACTACAGGAATTTATTCTGCCCTTGATAAGCAAAGACAAAGTATTTGCATCTGTCTAGACGTCGAAAAGGCCTTCGACGCTGTTGATCACAGGATTCTTCTCAGAAAATTGGACGGTATCGGTTTTAGGGGTGTTCCGCTGCTTTTGATTGGGGATTATTTGCGGTCTAGAAGGCATTGCACAAAGATTGACGACAGCTGCAGCGATTTTGAGGTGGTGGAATTTGGCGTTCCTCAGGGTACAGTCCTGGGCCCGTTGTTATTTAGTTTGTATATCAATGATGTATTTAATGTGCAGACAGCTGGTAAAGTCATTGGTTTTGCAGATGATACTGCAATTCTATATGAAGATTGTTCTTGGCAACGACTAAAGACCATAATTGAAGATGATTTTGTGAATATTAAGGGGTGGTTTGATGCCAATAGGTTAACTATTAACACAAAGAAGACGAAGTATGTTGCATTTGCCTCCTATAAGTCACACCTGCCGTCATTTAATACACTGCAAATGGTTTGTAACAACCAATGTATCCAAATTGAGGCGGCACAAAAAGTTAGGTATTTGAGGATCATCATAGATCAACATCTGCGTTGGGATGAGCATATTGGTGTGGTTGTTAAAAAGTTGAGGACCATTTTGTATAAGTTTAAATACCTAAAAACCTTTCTGACAACGGTGTGTCTTAGAATGGTCTATTCGGCATTGGTTGAACCCCTTCTTACATACGGGATTGTTGTTTGGGGTGCTGCGTTGAGTTGTCACCTGAAAAGGTTGGATATAATTCAACGTTGGTTCCTGAAACTAATTTATAATAAGTGCTACACTTACCCGTCTGAATCGTTCTACGCTGAAGCAGGAGCTAATGATATTAGGCAACTTTTTTCATTGGCTGTGTTGACGTACGTAAGAAAGTATGATCGCGTCTCTAGAATAGAGCATTCGTACATAACTAGGCTAAACGCAGCAGCGGCCGCTCAAACGAACAGAGCAATTAAGACTGTGGGCCAGCGTAGTTATACTTATATTGCACCAAGAATTTATAATACTCTTCCAGTCAGTATCAGAACTGCACCAACTTTACGTTCTTATGTGAGGATGGTGAAAGCATGGGTTTCGAAATCTAGACACATTACTCATGGTTTAGTACACAGATAGGTGTTGAACAGGTCGTATGATATATTTTGCGATGTTGTACCGCACAGTAATTATTTTTAAATATGCACACTTTTTATTATTATATACATTTGTGAGAGTGTACATTGTACATGTGAAAATGTGTGAGAGAATGTGTTTGTGTGAGTGTGCTGGTGGGTGTTTTGATTTTTGCACCTGTATGTGTGTGTGTGTTCTTGTGTTCATTACTTAGTTTTGTATTCTTTGCTTGGTTTAGATTTATCCACGCACAAGTCTCTGACTTTTGTGGATCTTTCCAAGATTTATTATGTTCAGTAGATCTATGTATGTTATTATTATTGAACTGTATTTTGAAAAATAAATCTATATTATTATTATATTATTATTATTATTATTATATATATATAAAGTCTGGAACTAACCTCGGATTTGGGTACCAGGGGTCCTAGATCGCGGTTAGTTGAAGAATTTTTTTCAAAATTCAAAAGGCGCAGTCTCCTCATTCCTCAATTTTTTGTAAAGAAAATTCAGTCAAAAGAACAAATTCATCTGATAGACGAACTTCGCTACAACACGCGTTTCATTTGTGATAACGAGATAGCAGGCAAAAATAATCTCAGTATCCAGCAGATGTCAGTTGTTAACTGTAATTCAGAAACATTATTCAGTTAACAGAAATGCATAAAATAGCAATTCTACAGATGATTTGTTGCGGAGATAAAATACGATCATAGATCCAAGTTGCTTGCCTATTTCAAGAACAAATTTCCACCTATATCCTAAAGGAGGATTAGTACAATTAGAACATAATTTTGCAAGCTAGAACATGCAACGCAGGTAGCACCCCTTGCATCAAGGGGCCGGTGAAGTCCCAACGGACGTTTCCGGTTCTGGTGTATGAGTCGGTTTCCCTTATAAGCAAAAGTGATGATGGCTTCTCCTTGTACAAAAGATTCCGGAGGCAAAATACCCCTCCATTCGGATCTCCGGGAAAGGGGTGTACAGGGGGCGCCAGCATCGAGATTTATCGAGAATTACAAATTTACATATCCTTCTCGAATATATGTGGCCTAAATTCTAACCATTTCCTCCAGGCTAATAGGCCCCAAATCATCTTCCTTACCGAGACCCAAATCAGTGCCAAAACAGCCACTAATCACCCTAATTTCCCGGGGTATGAGCTCCTTACTTGCTTTAGATTGCATGGAGGCGTGTGCGCGTACGTCCGTAGCAATCTACCCTGCACCAGACTCCCCAATTTGAAATCTGGAAAAAAAGACATACTTTGGATGAAACTCTCTCTCAGGGCTGCAACAAAATTCATCTGTTGCATTTACCGATCACCTTCTGACAACAACCTTGTTCAGCTCTTCGACTACCTTTCTGAAAAAAGTGATCTGATTTCTGAATATCCTTCCTCCGAGGTCACTATTATTGGTGACTTCATTGTCCATAATAAGGCATGGCTAGGATCTTCAAAAACCGATCCACTAAAAAGAGCAGCGGAGGCCTTTGCAGTCAGCAATTCTTTACCCAATAGGGTTCAGCAACCTACTTACTTTCCTCGCATCCCAACACACAGCTCAAATCCCTTGGATCTCCTTCTTACTACAAATCCTAACTGCTATAAGATATCAGTCACCGCACCCCTGGATCGCTCAGACCACGGCATGGTCACTGCTTCATGCACAATGCAACCCGAGGTCACACAGTCATCACACCCACGTATCGTTTGCCACTACAACTCCGTGAACTGGGACGAAATGCGAGATCACCTTTACCCATTTCCATGGGCGTCTGTCTGCTTCTCTCATCCTGACCCATCTGATATCTCACAAAACGTCACTGAAATTATCCAAGCTGGCATGGAATTATTTATTCCACGTACACATAAAACCTCTGCAGCCACTCAAAAGCCCTGGTTTTCTAAATCCTGTGACAAGGCCAGACTTGAAAAGGTCAAAGCTCACAAAAAGCTTCTACGTTGCATTTACCGATCACCTTCTGACAACAACGTTGTTCAGCTCTTCGACTACATTTCTGAAAAAAGTGATCTGATTTCTGATTATCCTTCCTCCGAGGTCACTATTATTGGTGACTTCATTGTCCATAATAAGGCATGGCTAGGATCTTCAAAAACCGATCCACTAAAAAGAGCAGCGGAGGCCTTTGCAGTCAGCAATTCTTTACCCAATAGGGTTCAGCAACCTACTTACTTGCCTCGCATCCCAACACACAGCTCAAATCCCTTGGATCTCCTTCTTACTACAAATCCTGACTGCTATAAGATATCAGTCACCGCACCCCTGGATCGCTCAGACCACGGCATGGTCACTGCTTCATGCACAATGCAACCCGAGGTCACACAGTCATCACACCCACGTATCGTTTGCCACTACAACTCCGTGAACTGGGACGAAATGCGAGATTACCTTTACCCATTTCCATGGGCGTCTGTCTGCTTCTCTCATCCTGACCCATCTGATATCTCACAAAACGTCACTGAAATTATCCAAGCTGGCATGGAATTATTTATTCCACGTACACATAAAACCTCTGCAGCCACTCAAAAGCCCTGGTTTTCTAAATCCCGTGACAAGGCCAGACTTGAAAAGGTCAAAGCTCACAAAAAGCTTCTACACAATCCCAGTCAAGAAAACCGTTAAGCATTTAACGACGCAAGAAACCGCTATGTCTGCATTCTTTCTGGGGCCAAAAACTCGTTTAATAACCACATCAAAAACAAAGTCCTCTTAAGCTCAGCGGCAGCAAACCCTTCTGGACTCTTGCTAAATCTATTGGGAATAATTTCTGCAAGAGCACGTTCCCACCTCTTGTCTCAGGGGATGAAATTGTTTCTACCGACAACCCACCTCCAAATGTTCAACCACCAACAGTCCCCAATGTCGCGCATAAAATGACGGATACCATTTTCAAAACTAGAAAGGTACGAAAGATGCTCTCTTCTCTTAATACCAGGAAAGCCTCTGGCCTTAACAAGATCCCAGCAATTGTTCTCAAAAAATGCGCACCAGAACTTGCTCCTGTCCTGACTCGTCTGTTTCAGACATCTTACAATAGAGGCATATTCTCTAGTAATTGGAAAACTGCTCGAGTACAACCCGTCCCCAAGAAAGGATCGAAAGCGCTTCCTAGCAACTACAGGCCTATTTCTCTCCTTTCAGTCGTCTCTAAAGTGATGGAAAAGAATATAAACACAGAATTACTAAAATTTCTTGAAAAACACAGTCTAATCCACGACAGGCAGTAAGGATTCCATCAGCGCAGATCAACTGCCGACCTCCTTTCGTTTGTCATCCATTCTTGGAACAAGTCTATGGGACTACACGGTGAATCCCAGATTGTCGCTCTAGACATATCCAAAGCATTCGACCAGGTCTGGCACGCAGCGCTGCTTAATGAACTACCGGCCTCTACCACCAAAACTCTGTACGTGGACAGCAAATTTCCTCTCTAACCGGAGGATTTCTGTTATCGTGGATGGCCATTTCTCTAAACTGTATCCAATTAATGCAGGAGTTCCTCAAGCTTCAGCTTTAGCCCCTACTTTGTTTCTTCTCCACATCAATGACCTCCTCTCTAGCACATCCAACCCAATTCACAGTTACGCGGATGACAGCACCCTCCACTCCAATATACAATATTCTAAGCCTGTCTCTTTAGCCCAACTAGATGAGGATCGCAGACTCATGGAGGGTTCTATCTCCGTGGATCTCCAAAAACTATTAGATTGGGGAAGTAGAAATCTTGTACAATTCAACCCCACCAAATCAGTCTTGCTTTCTTTCTCATAAGAGATACACTAGCCCTAGAGCCATCACAATAAACAACCAAGTTATTCAAAGTAATGAGTCCTTTTCACTTGTTGGCATCTCTGTGGATCGAAATCTCAATTGGCACCAACATGTCACATCAATTGCAGAAGCGGCTGCTAAGAAATTAGGTTTCCTCTTCCGGGCTCGCAAATACTTTTCACCAGCTAATCTCTATACTTTATATACTTCACAAATAAGACCAAACCTCGAATACTGCTCCCACATCTGGGGTGCTGCTGCCGCTTCTACACTCGCTATCCTGGACTCCATTCAGACGAGAGCTATACGTCTCGTCAGTGACCCTACCATCACCCAAAGGCTGCCATCCCTTGCCCACCGACGTGCCGTTGGTGACCTCTCTCTCTCTATTTTATAGATATCTGCACGGGCACTGCTCAGAGGAGCTTTCTTCCATAGTTCCTCCACCTGCTGCCCCAAACAGATCTACCAGGGGAACAGAGCGAATGCACCCTTTTACTGTCCAAGTCACCAGACATAGAAAATCTTGTTATGCCCGCTCTTTTGTCCCGAGGACTTCCAAATTCTGGAACTCCTTGCCGGCACATATTTTTCCTTCTCTCCCGAACCTCCAAACCTTCAAGTCTAGAATTAACAAGCTGCCTCTTTCCTCCTTGTCGACACCCACGGTACGATAGTATTTAGGCTGTAAGCCCTCGTGGTGTGTTGTTGAAATTTAAAAAAAATCATTATTCGATTTTATAATAAAATAAAATGTATCCCTATAAATTGATACCAACTGAGGCGCTCATTAAAGATGATTTTGATAGAAAAACGTTTTTGGTGAACAAATGATGGAAATGTTAGATAACAATGTTATCCAACTATCACTTGTTTTGTTTTCTAATTAGTGCAGTTTTACACTTCACGGAGCTGTCAATCGTCAAAATTGTCGTTACTGGTCTAAAGAAATACCACACTGAATGAGACAAGAACATACGCAATACCTTGGAAAGGTTAATGTTTGGGCAGATGTAGTTGTAAACCATTTCATTGGTATCTTTTTCATTGATAGCAATTTAAATGGAGATAATTATTTAGCACTGCTCCAAAAATATGTCGTGACAACTTTGGTAAACTTATATCCTGATCCAGCAAATCCACAATTTTCAGCGATTGTGATATGGTTCCAGCACGATGAAGCAGCAGCACACTGGAAAATCAATTTGGACGGTACCTCGACATATTCAAATCGGTGGAGAGGGAGGAGAGAACCGTTAGAATGGCCAACACGATCACCCGATCTTACACTGTTAGATTTTTTTTAATATGTGAAAAGTATGGTATACATAACCAAACTAGGCGATATAACTGACTAATATAATAAGAACAACGATCGCGATTAGGTCAGTCATGCCTCAGATGTTGATTGACCATAGAATATATTTGTATTTACGATTAAGATGCTGCCAAGACGTTTAGGGCATGCATTTTAAACATCTCCTACATTAAGACATATGTGTTTTTCTATGTTTTTCCATCACCAAGTATGAAACGCGATTAGTAACGTGAAGTTTTTTGTGTGTGTTAAGTTCGTCAAAGAGATGCATTTATTTTTACTATTTATTTTTAACATAGGTTTTAAAAACATAGCATTTTTGAATAGAGGATGAAATTATCTTTCAAATTTGTTATTACAAGCCCCTACTTCCCATTTAAAAATTTTATGGTTGCAATTATTATCTAAAATTAGAGTGTTTCGGTATCTTTTAGTGAATTTTCGAAGAAAAAATTAACTAATGGCGAGATCCCGACTTTTGAATTTTGAAAAAAATTTTGCAAATGAGCGCGAACTAGGACCCCTAGAACCCATATCCGGGGTCAGTTTTAATTTTTATATGTTTATATATATATATATATATATATATATATATATATATATATATATATATATATATATATATATATATATATATATATATATATATATATATATATATATATATATATATATATATATATATATATATGTATCACACCGATAACTCAAAAAATAATGAGCCGATTTTGATAAAATTTGGCATGTACCTTTCTTTTATAAATGGCTTGGATAAGTTCGTTAGTCAGGAAAATCTGACGAGGTTTTCCGGGAAAATTTTGAGTGTTCATTAGAAAAAAATTCTTATCTCAAAAAGTAATAAGCCGATTTTAATAAAATTTCGCACGTACTTTCCCTTTGTAAATGGATTTGACAAGTTTATTAGTCAGGAAAATCGGACGATGTTTTCCGGGAAAATTTTGAGTTTTCATTCGAAAAAAATTTTTATCTTAAAGAATAATGGGCCGATTTTAATAAAATTTGGCATGTACCTTTCCTTTGTAAATGGCTTTGATAAGTTCGTTAATAAGAAAAATCGGACGAGGTTTTCCGGAAAAATTTTGAGTTTTAGTTTGAAAAAAATTTTTATCTTAAGAAATGAAAAAACTATGATAACCAAATTTGCTAGGTAGATTTACGATATAAAAAGTAAACTATACACCAAAATTTAGATTTCTATGTTACAAGAAAAAAAAGTTATAATAAAATATTTTGTGCCAGATCATTTCTATGAAAATTCACTACCATAACGCACTTGCTGAGTCCCGAGATTTTTTATTAATATGCACAATAATTGTGATATTAAATTTATTCCACTTGGCTGTTTCACACTGTATAGGAAGACCTACCATGGTGTTGTAAAATATACAGCTTCCAGTACAGATCTGCACAATAATACACTAGATGTGTTAAACGGAAGCAGTAAAATACATACAACGTCGACCCATCTGAGTAAAGTGAACAGTTATTTGGCTATCTCCAGCAAAATGCTAGAAATGTCTTCGTATGCTAACGAAATGTTTATTTTCTTTAAATGTTTCCTATTTCTTTCCTATAAAAAAAAACTAGACATACATTTACTCGAATTTTAGCTATAAACTGGACCATAAACTTAAGTTTATATGCTATGCCAACATTTTAAACTCCTCACATTTTTTTTTACTACGATTACGAAAAATCGAATGTAACTTCACTCTTCGTGTATTTAAGTCATGTCTCATCAGTTTTAAGAGTACGCGATCATTTAAAAAAAGTATTTTTATATCTATTTGACAATTGAAAAATTGTAGTGGTGGGGCACTTTTTCAAGTTAATATATATATATATATATATATATATATATATATATATATATATATATATATATATATATATATATATACTCAAAAAATTGTGGGAGAGCCGCCAGTTGCAAAATAAAACTCTTTATCAATAAGCCGACCTTTCGGAAAAATTTATTCCATTCTCAAGGATATAACGTGAGTTTTACTAAACTAATTATTCAATAACAAACATGAAAAAAAAACCTTTTTATAATTTTTAAACGAGTTGATAAAACTTCCAAAAAAATTAGTGTGCTGAATTCAGGAAAAAAATAGCTTTTAAATGATGTAACACTCGACCCATTTTCCCAAATTAAAATATAAGGGTTGTTGTCACCACCCTTAAGGGGTTGATGTGACAAAGTTGAGTTTTATGTCAAAACATGTCCCCCTCAATATAAAAATTGACTTTTCAGCGTTTCTTAAAAAAAAAAAATTCTGGGCGCAAATCGGTCTGTTTCGTTTTCAATGCGTCACCCTGTATATATGTATATAAGTAGTTGATGAATTTTTTAAGATAATACTTCGAAATCCTGGACATAAAATATCGATTATATTTCTGACAGCTTGTAACATAAAAATATCTATATCTACGTCCAGTGCTTCAAATTTCCTTGAGAAGTTAAAAAAACTGTTTATAATTTCTTTTAGTGAATTTTCTTTAAAAATTGTGTTTTCTTTCGAAAAAAAAATCTCCGGAAATAAAAAAGTAAGAGCAATTAGATTCGCTACACGTGTTTGTTTTATAACGAGTGATTCCGATACCAAAAGTTAGGTCTGTAAGTTTAAGGAGGAAAAAGTTATGGGCATTTAAGGAAAAATTTTGGGTTTTCTCAGAACGTCAAATCACGATTTGAAAGGTCAAAATTGGCAAAATTTAGGCAAAGAACCTGACACATATACGGATTATGTAAAGAAAATGTCGCAGGAAGTGTTCTGCAAACCCTTAAGTTTCAGCTTCAACCGTGGTTGTCCTTCATTTTACTAAAATATTTCCAGAAATTTCATTTCATATAGACCCTTTTTCTGATGATTCGGCGGTAGTTTTAGTTAAGTTTATGGTTTAACGTTCTATAATTCTTAGCAAATAATTTTCGTAGAAAAAATTCGTTAATGAGAAGGACGCGACTCTTGAATTTTAAAACAATTTCTTCAAATGAGCGCAAACTAGGCCCCCTAGAATCCATACCCGGGTTTAGTTTCAGTTTTTATCTGTTTACATGTATACAGGGTATCGCATTTCTACGGTAAAGCTCAATATAATTCTTATTATACAAGATACGAGAATAAGTTGTACACGTTCATTTTAAGGTGTCTTGAGCTGCATTGTATAAAATTATTTTGACAATCACAGGCTGGCCCATAAGTCGTTGGTGATACTTACAAATTTTTTTGGAGCATCCTTATATTATTTCATATTTGCATTTTTTATCGAAATATGATGCATGTCTGTAAGAAAAAAATCGAGACGCAGTAAGTTCGTTTTGATAGCGAACTTTCATTAAATGCTTCAAATTTCAATAACTCAATTTGCTATTAACTCAAGGTTTGTTGGCTAGGAAAGCAGTTTTCTCGGAAACATTTTAAGTTTTTTTTTGTACATTTTCAAACAATAAGTTATTTTGATAAAATATGGTACATTGTTTCTACTATATAGGTTATACCGGTAACCAGATTGATACCTGCTCGCATTTGAGAGAAATATTTGCCATTAAAAACATTTTAATGAAAATTCATTACCATAACGCACTTTATGCGTGCAATCCTTTTTTAATTAGGTAACTTGAATAATAGGTATGTATTTTTACAGCAAAATTTTACTTCCACATCGTCAATACGTGCCATCAGCGACACTAATTTCAAAATTTTCTTTTCGCTTAAACGTCGTAAAAAGTGTCAAGACATAGAAAACATGATTTTAAAACGAAATTTTTGTGTATCTGTCGGTCTGTCGGTCTGTATGTCTGTATGGTTTTAGCCACAATACCTTTAGAACCAATTGAGATATTGTCTTCAAATTTAATATACAGTTGGCACCCAACAAACGAACGGTTCGGATTGTTTTTGGGTAAAATCGCTCTAGGGGTTGGGGTTGAATGGGGGATGATTTGGTGAAAATTGAAATGTTTTCGTTAAAACCCGAGCAATATAACGTTTCCCTGTGTGTTTATTAGAAAGCTTTCAATTTCATCAACCATCTAGTATTCTGTGCTAAAATTAAATAAGGGTTGAATGGGGGTGGAATATCGGTGACAGAAATTTCGAAATTTGTTGTTGACTAAAACGGCGTAAAAAGTCTCAAAACAAAAAACTTAATTGTGGAACAACAATTTTTTCGTCTGTCGGTCGGTCCGTCGGTCTGTCGGCGTGTACGTCTATCTGTTAGTAGGCACAATAACTTTCGAATGAATTGAGACATCATCTTTAAATTTGATAACCAGTTAGCACTCAACAAAGGAACACTTCGAATTCTTTTTGGGTAAGATCGCTTCGGGGGGCAGGGAATAAATAAGGGGTGATTTGGTGAAAATTGAAATTTTTCGTTAAAACTCGAGTAATATAACGTTTCACAAGTTTATGGGTACAGCAATACGAATATTTTCTGTGGTCAAGTCATGGACTCTAAATTGATTTCATGAGAATGTATTTCTGAGGAGAGTAGATTATCACAGCTATGTGGAAATTATGATTCAATTTGCAGCACTATTTTTTAGTGTTTCTGTGGCAGTTATTTTTTGTAGAGTTTTTGTGAAATGTTGGCGGTTCATAACTAATGTTTAATAAGTTGTAAAAAAAAAGATTTTCCAATTTTCGTGAAAAAAACTGCAAATGTGTCATGTAAATTTTTTTTTGGATTTTTTCAGAAAGCTTTTTGTAAATAATTATATCTTGGCTGGTTTGTAAATAGCTTGAAGAGTTTCGATGGCCAGGGAAATCGGACCATTTTTTTTTCAGGAATAGATTAAGTTTATTTTAGGAAAATGTTTGTACTGTTTTAAACAATAAAATTATTTTGATGGAATATGATAAATTGTTTCCACTATAAAGGTTATACTGTTAACCCAAGTTGATCCCTTTTCTTTTAAATACAAAACATTTTAATAAAAATTCGCTACCATTACCAATTTGCTGCGTTCAGACTTTTTACTACCATTTGACTGTTTTAAAAACACACTTTAGGTAACGTCATTTCTTTGTGTATACTTAAATAGGATAAGTGGACATCATGATGATTTTAAAACTTTCACTCCTCTTTGCTAAGATTTTCGTTCAGATGGGCGCCAAAGTACCAGTAAAAGATTGATTGTCTTGTAAATAAGAAATCTTTAACAGGCAATCAAAAGCACTACGAAATAGTGACCGTCGAAACCAATAAATTTAGTTCAGAGGGAGAAGATATATGACCTTCCACAGCAGGACAGGAATGTTGTTTTAAGCAAAATCCAACTTTGAGTAAAACCAATTAATTTGGTAGATTTCTGAATTGTCACTTGAAGCCAGTTTTTTTTCACCAAATTTGTTTGTTATTAGTAACCTGAATGTAAAATAAAACTGTATTCTATGTTTTATGTTAAAGAATTACGCACACATTTCTTTGACTTACAATTTAAACCGAAAAAGCGTGTCATGGTTAAATCAATTTTCATAAAAGTTAATTAACGGTGGCCGATAATTATATGTACCTAGAGAATCGCTAAAAAAATTCGGACGCAGCAAGTGCGTTATAGTAGCGAATTTTCATAAGAATTGTACACTGTTATTATACGGCATATTAGTAAAGTTAATACTTTAAACCTACACAGACCTTGAATATCGATTTTAGAGGTCCTAGTACGCGCACATTTGAATAATTTCAATGTTACCATCGATATCTTTCTATTATCAAAAAAATCTTGCGTTCTAACTCATTTTGAGAAAAATGCCCAAAACTCAATTTTCTATGAAGCCAAATAACTACATTTTGCTATATCTGTAGATAGTGTAAGTCCCTTTAAAATAAACTTGTATTACGAATTTCAATTAAGTTATACAGAAGATTTCCAGAAGGAAACTTAATACGTATTTAGGAAAGTTAAGTATCTATCAAATTATAAACGTAGCAGTTATTTTTTCATATTAATCGTCAGTAGTATTTCGTTTTAGTCAACCTAATCAAACCAGTTTGTTCAATATCAACAATAACAAAATGATAATTTCAGACTCAAAGCTGAGAAACTTATTTAGGCGTTTTAAACAAAATTAAGATCTTGTTCGAAACGTTTGAAATCTGTGCACTATTGTTTCTCCAAATGTCAAAATAAAACCTTAAAAAAAACACATACATCGAGCTGGATTCGATAGCGTACCCTTCTGCTTATGAGGCAAGTGCGACGCCTCTAAGCCAGCTAGGCATACTTAACGTTTTGTTTACATGATACATTAGATCGGCTTCATGCCCGGGATATTATATTTAAAGTATACGTAACATTTAAATACAGAATAAGTAGAATTACATTACATTAGATTACACATCCCACTGTTTCGGTTTTATATGACGTCTTATGTTTAAGTTTAAGGATAAAAGAACCTACTTTAGAATCATTTTTATAGAGACTTGGCTTGATTTTGTTTACATTTCTACTATATTATACGACAGAATAACATATCTGTGCTGCGTTAAAACTGTATTTGAGGCCGTTCATAAAGCTACAAATACAGTGTCTTTTAATAATTGATTGAAATCTCCAGTTAAATAACAATCACTTGGCAAATTTTGAATTTCATGTCGTCTGTCATTTTCCATAATTGCGGCCGAGATCTCACGATTGTTGGTTCGGGTAGTATGTTTTATGCCTGGTATATATATTTAGTTTGGTTACCGTTGATGCATGATTTATACCTGTTGTATGAATCAATCTGCGTCTGCCAGGCATTGGACTTTAACCACTAAGTCGTCCCAGCTCATGTCTTTGGGATTTTATTTTCAATTGGGAAAAAACTGTAAATATTGTGTACCAAATTACTTAAAATTCACAACATAGGTTTACTTGCACTATTTCTGGCGACATGTAAAGTCCCACTCCAGTTACTCTGATACTTACAAAAATATAGCGTTTTCAAAAAGTTTTCTCCGATTTTCCACCGGAAAAACTTGAGCATAAAGGCTGATTAACTGGACCTCGGTTTTCGCCCAAACAAGATTTTTGCCAAGTTTAATTGAAAAAACTTTTTCAAAAGCTTTTCATCGTGACCTCTTTATTAGCGAATTTTTCTTAATGAAAATTCGCTAAAATATCAATCTGATATTACGGATATATACAAGGTGTTTGTGTCGACGGCGCTAACCCGAAGAATCGTGATACTAGGGTACACTTGGAAGCCAAATAACCATATACACTTATGTACCACGTGTTACGGTTCTTGAGATACCCGCCTTTTTTTCACAAAATTTATGATTTACTTTGAACTAAAATCTGCCAGTAGGAACTTAGCCCGTTTATTTTAGACAAATATGATTTCGTATGAAAATAGTCTCTACTGCATCGCTGTTGTGTAACTATCAAGCTTTAAATGAAATACTAAACATATTTTAGTTTCATCAAAGTAGAAAAATGTGACCATATTTTCGATATTTGAGGTATTTTTTTTTAGAAATACGTCAACACAATAGAATTCAAATATCATTGGCTTTCGACAAATGTATTACATTTTATCATTATCTGGATAAATTTCATTAAATTAAGAAACTGTCTACGGCAGGTGCCCAAAGAATTTAAAGTTATCAATAGATATGTGGGTAAAACGCTAATCTAAAAAAATTCGGTACGCAGCAAGTGCGTTATAGTGAATTTTTATAAGAATTGTCAACTATTAGTACGGCATATTACTAATACTGGTGTTAGGTCGGGCGATCTTGTTGGCCATCGAATGTTCCCTCCTCGACCGATCCATCTGTTTCCTAACCAATGGTTTTATCTCCTAGTGAAAATGTGGAGATCACCATCGTCCTGAAAATACATTATTCGACGTGTTTCAAGGTCCACATCCTCCATTAAATTCGGCAAATCATCCTAAAGAAATCTGCGATATCGTTTTCCATGAAGTCGATCTTCAAAATAGAATGAACCCATAACTTTATCGCATATAAGTCCCGCTACACGTTCAAGGACCATTGATGTTGGAAATCCACTTGACGTGCCCAGAGTGGATTTTCTGGGCGTAATAATTGCTTATGGTGTTTGTTAACTACGCCGATATTGTTAAGAGTTGCTTCATTGCTAAAGAGAACCGGATTGTAAAAGCTTGGAATTTCATTGGTCGTATTTGAAAACATATTACAGAAATTGATTCGATTTACTTGTCTTCAGCAGTAACTGAGTGATAAAGACAGAAATGATATGGATGAAATTTGTGCTTTTAGTGAATTTTCTTAAAAAAAATTCACTAATGAGGAGATCCCGACTTTTGAATTTTGAAAAAATTTGTTCAAATGAGCGCTAATTAGGCCCCCCAGAACACATATCCGGGGTCAGTTTCAATTTTTATATGTTTATATATATATATATATATATATATATATATATATATATATATATATATATATATATATATATATATATATATATATATATATATATGTATCACACCGATAACTCAAAAAATAATAGACCGATTTTGATCAAATTTGGTGAATACCTTCCTTTTGCAAATGGCTTGGATAAGTTCGTTAGTCAGAAAAATCGGCCAAGGTTTTCCCGGAAAATTTTGGGTTTTCTTGGTACGCTGGTTTATGTCATTATAGGTGAGGCGCCTACCAAAATTTAGTTTTGTAGGTCAAAAGACAAAAAAGTTATGGGCATTTAAAGAAAAATAAATTGGGGTTTTCCTCAAAACGTCAAAGTGACAATTTAAAACGTCGAAATTCGCAACATTTAGGTAAAGAACTTGAATCTTATACGGGCTCTGGAAAGAAAATGTCTTAAGAAGAATGTTTTACAAACCCTGAAGTCTTAGTTTCAACCGTCATCGTCCTTCATTTTACTAATATATTTCCAGAAAATTCATTTGAAATAGACCCTTTCTCTGCTGCTTGGCAGTAGCCTTAGCTATAGAATTTATCGTTTAGGTATATAATTTTTGTAGAATTTTCGTAAAAAATCAATAAAGCTCAATATATCCGTTATTATACAAGATATGAAAAAATATTGTATACATTAATTATACGGTGTCTTGAGCTACACCTTAAAAAATTATTGCTAACATCACAGGGTGGCCCATAAGTCGTTGGTGATACAAATAATATTTTTTTTAGTGGAAAACGCCTTATGTTTTTGCATTTTCCATCGAAATATAATGCATGTTTGTAAGTTAAGAAATTATGGACGCAGCAAGTGCGCTATAGTAGCGAATTTTGATTAAATGCTTCATATTTGAAAAGCTCAATTTGCTATTAACCTATAAGGTTGACCAAGAAACGGATTTTTTCGGTTACATTTTAAGTTTACTTTCGGAAATTTCTGTACGTTTTCAAACAATAAAGTTATTTTGGTGAAACATGGCACATTTTTTTTACTACATAGGTTATACTGGTAACCAAATTTGATGCCTGGTTTCTGAAAAAAAAACACATATTTGCTATTAAAAACATTTTTATGAAAATTCACTACCATAACGCACTTGCTGCGTCTCGAGTTTTTAATTATCCTGTTGACTGAAGATTTGCTGATACCCTGAAATAATGCAATTTGCCTCGTACTTATCTGTGGATTCTCCTCGATTGATAACAGAACCTGGAATTCTGAATTTTCATTGGTTGTTTTGTATTTGTCACTACACGTTTCCTCGAAACGTGTTCTAACTTTATCAAATTCTTCTGGTCTTGGATGTGGAGCCGAAGGATACTTCTGCATGTAGATTCTGGACGCCAGAAGACAGTTTCAATCTGCCTGTCGTGAGGCGTACACCATGTTAACTAACTCTTCATTAGTGAAATTCATTTTTAAATGTAACGTAAACAAATAAACACAGGCCAAGGAGCAACGAACAAGAAACGAAAAAGAAACAACAATTGATAAACAAGCAACAATGATTAACACTAAACGCGAAAGATATACAAAAATTAGCCAGCACTTGGCAAAACGTCAGTTGCATAATATCTCAGATATTTTTTTTGTGTTGCTTATGTTTCAACTGATATCCAACGCTACCGTTATATAGACGATGGTATGAACGATATTAAATACATTTCAATAAAGATAAAATTTTAAATCGGTGTATCTCCTTTCGTTCTTGATTTAACTTATACAAATTTGGTATCATAAGAAGACTTATGAAATTTTGTATTCATCAAAATCATAAACATATACATGATGTTGCTTTTCGAAAAAAATATATATATCTTACGAGACCTAATTGGAGCTGAATTATAATTTGTTAATTACTAGCTTAACGAATCATCTAATATTGTTCCCATATAGAACTATTTAAAAGAGTTAGCTAGTTAGTGGGCAAGGCATATCCAAATCGAACATGCTTAATGAAAATAAGTGACGAAATAAGTGTTTTCTCTGATAACACCTAGGATTACTTTAAAACGAGTCGATTTGAGTATAGGGAAAGCTTAGTAGAATTAATAGATCAGTAAATAAGCTACCAGATAGCGATATATAATATAGGGTGATCCATTTGAAAATTTCAATAAAGTCTTCGATTCTTGTTTTGAGTCATAGTATATATGATTTCCAATTTGACGTTTACTTCTCGGTATGAAAATAAAATTGACCACAAGTCCAAAGTATATCGCCATAAAAAATAATTGGTTGCGCTAGTTCTTGGGAGATACCAGGTGATCAATACATGTCGATTTAGAGAAACAAATGGCCATATCATTAAAAGTATCCTGTATAAAGGGCTGAAACTTCAATCGGGTAATGTGTGAGGCGAGGAAAATCGAAATCTGCAATAAAATATAGGTATGTTCTATTTAAAAAAAGTATAAGTTTGGTGCAACACTTTGTATATAGCCACCCTGCATAAATGAAATCAATTTTAAAATGTGCACTCGTGGTTTCCAGCTACAAAATGGCGTTTTCGGAGTTGTCATCTGACGTTTCGTCTTTTGGCTACCATCGTCAACCTTATTTTTTGTTATTGGCGCCATATTGGCCTTTTGCAAAAAAAATGGTGCGTTTTATTTCGACTTCACTAATATATGTTTTGTTATAATTTGCAGTCACAAAAATTTATATTAAAAATGAATCCGTCTGGTTTCCCGTGGCTCCATCAGAAGTTGTTTTATTAACATGACGCTTAGTATGTACTTGTCAAACAAGATTACTCCAAGCATATTTTTGTTAGAAATGCCTTTTTCAAGTAAAGAAAAACGAGATATGTAAAAACTTTATCATAAGTTTGATAGGAACAGTACGAAAACAGCGCTAATGTATTTTGAATTAGATCCAGAAAGGCAAGCTTAAACAGATCCAATAATATGCGTAGCATAAGACAAGTTACGTTATGTATTGTAAAACTTATGAAAATTCTCTACTATAACGCACTTGCTGCGTCCAAACAGTTTAGTTCTCTTGATCTAGCATGGTTTGCATAATACTACCAACCAGGATTTAAATGCTACAGTTCAAAGATAAAGTGATTTCGTCGAGTTGCTTCAAAAGTAAATCTTCGTTTCATGGTGTAAAAGGTCATATATAACTCGTCTCCAAAGTTAATTTATCTCTTACGATGGTCACTCTCTCAAACTGTGTTTGAGTGACACTTAGTGATATGTTATCTATCAGACAATCAATCTTCTACTTGTACTTCCTATTCAACCCAAACAAGTTTGTTGCATACAAAATAAGTTGCTCTTCTTAAAAAAAACGTAATATAAAAACTTTCACCTTCACTGTCAACAAACAATCCATTACAGTTTTTAGATAATTTTTATTAAATCATATGCGTTTATGGACAAGTATATTAAGGTTGCGGTATCATAGACGAAGAAGTACCTCCGACAAAGATAGAAAATTATCCTGTAAAGTGCTGCTGAATATCTTGAACTAACGCTTTCCTTGAAAACTGTATGATTCTATCGAAAGTCTTACTAAGTTGAGCTATTAACTTATTTCAATAACTTTAATATTTTCAGAGATGCATTTTCCGAAAAGAGACTTGAATTTTTCACTGAAATACTGGTGCGCTTGTGCTGGCTAACGAACTCGTGGAAAATATAATATTATATGAGGACACGTGCCAATTAAAAAAAATTATAAAGATAAAAAAGCGAAACATATAACCCATACATTTGCAGTCATATCCAATCTCTTTACTGTACTGCGAAATTAGTACATATATTGTACTTACTTATTTACGCCTACCATAATATTTGTAACATTATAGAGACCCTAGCAACAAAAAATTAGTGGCTGAACCATTAGAACAATTCAATTCAATTGTGTTAGTTTTTACTTTAATATAAGTTATAAATTTTTTAATGTGATTAGGTCCTAATAAAAGTGTGAGGATATTCTCATATCCTTTATTTTTCTATAAGTATAATTTTCTCTGTAGAAAATTTGTAAGAATATTGCACGGGATTCATAAAATGCTTTATTTGAGAAACGAAAAGTTAATATTTAAGCACCCGATTGAATTTTGTCCGTCAAATAATGCATTGTAAAATTAATGTCAATGGCAAATTTTACCGTTATTTTCATCATTGTTAAGCACCTCATTTATTTTAAGTTGTCAAAAGCTTATGGTTATCGAAGTATTGAATTTCAGTGAGTCTTTATAACACTGACAACACTCCTTATGCTGGAGGTAGACAGTCATTGGATCCGATGCAAACGCTCTCTGTTATACAATTGCCCTAGTTGTCATCTCTCAGCTCAGTGACAATACAGTTGCACTTGTACTGAATTTGCCTCGGACAGCCGGGCAAATCGTATTGTGTGGACATTTAATAATAACATAATGTTCAAAAAGTAGAAGGGCTACATACTTATATTTTATTGCAATCGAATCTTTATATGTTCCTGCAGGTAATGAATAGTCAAAGTTATCTCTTTTGGAACTTGTTCGTATATATAATCTTCTCTAAATCATTGGAATATTTAAGGGAATTTCAATTAATTATAACTAATAACACAAAACATTTTTTGAAATTCATCACCACTTGTGGTTTGTCTAGATTATGCAGCTTTTTAAATTGTTCCCGTACACCTACTATTTCTTGAGATAATTACAATTTAAGGAGGCCTTGTTTTCCTATACTAAAGTGATAGCTAAATGCCACCCTTAAGATTTAGGTACAACGGAAAGTTTTCCTATCGGCCTTTGTCACCACAATCTTTATATATTGTGACGCTCCTTTAGTCTGATTTCCTAGAGCAGTGGTATTCAAACTATTTTTACCAAGTACCCCTTGGCTGTTTTTAGTGAATTTTCTTTAAAAAATTCACTAATAAGGAGTTCGCGACTTTTAAGTTTTGACAAAATTTCTTTAAATGAGCTCTAGTACACATATCCGAGGTCATTTCCAATTTATATATATATATATATATATATATATATATATATATATATATATATATATATATATATATATATATATATACATCAACTCAAAAAATAATGGTCCGAAAATTTGGAAATTTGGTGAGTACCATCCTTCTGCAAGTGGTTTGGATAAGTTTATTAGAAAGGAAAATCGGACTGGTTTTTCCCGGAAAATTTTTATATCTCCGGAAATGACAGTCATGACAACGAAATTTGGTACGATGGTTTAAGCCGTAAAAGGTAAACTATGTACCAAAACTTATATCTGTAAGTTAAAAGACAAAAATTTAAGTAATCTAAAGAAAACAATTTTGGCATTTTCCTCTTAAAACGTCAAAGTCGTGTTTTGAAACGTCAAAATTGGCAAAATTTTGGCAAATAACCTAAACGAATACGGGTTATGTAGAGAAAATGTATCAAGAAGAGTGTTTTATAAACCCTTGAGTTTTAGCTTCAAGTGTCATGTCCTTCATTTTACTAAAATATTTCCAGAAAATTCATTTGAAATGTGCCCTTTTTCTGATGCTTTGGCACTAGTTTTAGTTATAGATTTTATCGTTTAATGGCGTATAATTTTTAGTGAATTTCCGTAGAAAAGATTCGCTAATGAGAAGACTCGCACATTTAAATTTTGAAAAGATTTCTTCAAATGAACGCGAACGAGGCCCCCTAGAACCCACATCTGGGGTTAGGGTTAGTTTCAGTTTTTATCTGTTTTCATATATACAGGTGACTCATTTGTCTGATAGAGCGCAATATATCCGTTATTATACAGGATATGAGAAAACAAGTGTCTACGTTCATTATAGGTTGTTTTGAGCTGCATCTTATAAAATTATTCTTACAATTACATACTGTGTCTTGGTATGAAGCAGCCGAGCTACTGATGAAGACAATTTTATTGTGGAAATACTTATCTAACCCATAACTCTGTTTTTTGTGGTGCTGCTGTCTGTTTCAAGTAACACCTCAGACAAGTTAATATTTCAATTGCATCAGTACTAAATCATTGTTATGTGTAAAATGTGTAAAAATAAGGCAATTTTTTTAGATAGTGTTAAATCACACTGTTTATGTTATCTTATTATTTGCAACATATATTTATGTATTTATTTTCTAATAGAATATTCTTTTTCACATATACACCCATTAAAGTATAGCATTAGCATGATTCACCTTGTAAATAATTTTAAATCAATTTAAACATTCCATGATTTGTTAATAGTTTAGAAAATACTATGAAATTAAAAAAAATATATTTTTAAATGTAACAATACATTACACTATGATTAGACTCAATTTACGTTTGATTTACAGTAAATATGAATATAAATTGAAAATAAAATTAACTATAAAAGTTATGGCCCATAAGTAGTTGGTGATAGAAATTTTCTTTTTTTAAATCGAACACGCCTTATGTTATTGAATTTTGCATTGTCCATCAATATATAATGCATGTTTGTAAGAAAATAAATTCGGGATGCAATAAGTTTGCTGTGGTATAGAACTTTAATTAAATGCTTCAAATTTCAATAGCTCGATTTGCTATTAACCTGAAGTTCGTTGGCCAAGAAACTAGTTTTTTTCGGAAATATTTTAAGCTTCATTTTGGATAATTTTTGAACATTTTCAAACAATAAAGTTATTTTGATTAAATATGGTAACTGTTTGTACTATATAGGTTATACTATGGTAACCAAATTTTATGCCTGCTTTGTTTTTAAAAAAAAGATATATTTGCTATTAAAAAGATTTTCATGAAAATTCACTACCATAAGGCACTTACTGCGTCAAGGCTTTCAAATATTACACCTACTGATACATAGTCGTGCGAAACTAGTACAAAAGCAACCGTTTGTAGTAAATTTTCTTAGAAAAAATTCACTAATGTGGAGATCCCGATTTTTGAATTTTTAAATTTTTTTTTCTAATGAGCGCCAACTAGGATCCTAGAACCCATATCCAGGGTTATATATATATATATATATATATATATATATATATATATATATATATATATATATATATATATATATATATATATATATATATATATATATATATATATATATTATATACAGGGTGATTCTTTGACGAAAAATAAGGGGTGTCTTTTTATAAAGTTTTTCTTGAAACCCCTTCTCCTCCAAGTTACAGCCCTTTGAAATTTTGGCAAAAAAAAGTTTTCATTAAATTTCTCCGTTGTGGTATAATTTAAAAAAACCAAATTTTGCAGATGCATAAGGCTAACAAAATGGCAGTTTTAAAAGCATTTTATAACTCTATAATGTTATCAAAAGAGGATGAAAAAACCTACCCTTACATTATTTTTTATCACTACTTTTTATTGTGTGTACCGTTTTCTATTTAAAAAAAATGATTTAGAAAGAAGGATTCATTTAGCAACTTTTTAATGTCTTGAGATTTTCTCATAAAATTGTTAGTTTTATCACAAAAAAATAAAATATTACTCAGATCGATATCACATGAATTTACAGAGTGGTTGTTGTTTGCTGAAAAATCAAGTACGTGGTAGGCTGTCAAATAACGACAACAAATGTGGTACATGCACGACGAGGCTCCGGCTCATTTTAGTATCAACGCTCGAAACTACTTGAACGAAGTTTACCCAAATCGTTGGATAGGTCGAGGAGGCCCACAGAATTGGCCTGCCCGATCTCCTGAATTGAATCCGTTGGATTTTTGTCTGTTGGGTTTTCTGAAAACCTTAGTTTATTCAACTACTGTTGAAAACATCGATGACCTAAGAAATCGTATTATCGCATCATGTGATATAAGAAACACCACCGGTATTTTTCATAGAATACGAAGTTCAACGAGAAACAGACTAGAGTCATGCGTTCTCTCCGAAGGGGGGCATTTTCAACATTTATTATGATGATACGTACTGACATTTTGTTAATATTTCTTTGCGTTTCTTAGTTTGTTAATTATTAATTATAAAATAGTAGTACAATAGTTGTTTCTTATTATGAATTTTTGTGAATTAGTAAAAGCCAGAACAATACATATTAACATATTGGTGTAATTATGACGTTATTTGACAGCCTACCACGTACTTGATTTTTCAGCAAATAACAACCACTCTGTAAATTCATGTGACATCGATCTAAGTGATATTTTATTTTTTTGTGATAAAACTAACAATTTTATGAATAAATGTCAAGATATAAAAAAGTTGCTAAATGAATCCTTCTTTCTAAATCTTTTTTTAAATAGAAAACGGTACACACAATAAAAATACTGATAAAAAATAATGTAAGGATATGTTTATTCACCCTCTTGTGATAACAATATAGGGTTATAAAATCCTTTTAAAACTGTCATTTTGTTAGCCTTATGCATCTGCAAAATTTCGTTTTTTAAAATCATTCCATAACGGAGAAATTAAATGAAAACTTTTTTTGCCAAAATTTCAAAGGGCTGTAACTTGGAGGAGAAGGGGTTTCAAGAAAAACTTTATAAAAAAGACACCCCTATTTTTTGCCAAAGAATCATCCTGTAACATTTTTCGCATTAATTTAGAAACACCTATATATATATATATATATATATATATATATATATATATATATATATATATATATATATACATATATATATATATATATATATATATATATATATATATATATATATATATATATATATATATATATATATATATATAAGTTTTCATGCAGTTATTTGACAGCGTCTGATTTACAAATCACACAAACTGGCAAACTAAATGTTTGTCAAAATTTATAGTTAAAATCCATAAAAAAAGCAATAAGTTACGAAAAGATAATATTATGAGCGGAAGTAAGGAAATTATAATTCAAAATGAAGCCTAATTCCAAATATGAATCTTGGTAAGATCAGTACTTTAATAAGGATGACTTAGAGGTCTACTCGCCTTTTTCTTGTGCAGACAGTGAACAACATTTTTTACCACTTTCGGGATAAGCTAAGGAAAAGTCGGAGGTTTCCATTGCAGAGAGATTGGAAGTGCTGTCAGAGGATTCCGCATTATTTGTTTTTTGTTTTTTAGACACCTTTCGAACGAATTTATCCATGCTTTGCTAAAACCAAAATGATCATACAGTATATAAGCTACTGAAAGTAAAGTAAATTTGCTTGTCACAATCTGGCAACAGAATTAGCATTTAAAATCTAAATAAATGATATAAACACGTGGCTTACAATGGATTAAAATTAACAGATATATTATTGATGTTGATGTACGCTGAGGCGCTTAGAATTTAGTCGTTGTTTAACGATTGCCTCTAAAGGTTATAAGTACCCCCACTAAGATCTTCCCATACCCATGGTTGAATACCACTCTACTAGAGAACCTTGTCTAGCTTTTACTGAATTTTCTTTAAAAATGTACTAATGAGATATTGACTTTTGAATTTTAAAAAAATCGCTTCAAATGAGCGCGAATATGCCCCCAGAACCCATATCCAGGGTAAATTAAAATTTTTATATGGTTATATATATATATATATATATATATATATATATATATATATATATATATATATATATATATATATATATATATATATATATATATATATATATATATATGCATCACACCGATACCTTTAAAAATAATGGGGCGAATTCGATGAAATTTGGAAATTTTTGGAAATGGCTTGGATAGGTTTGTTAACCAGAAAAATCGGGCCAGTTTTTCCCGAAAAATTTTGTGTTTTCTTTCGATTTTTTTATATTTCCGAAAATAACAAAGTTAGTGCCGCCAAATTTGGGAAGCTCGGTTACGCCATAAAAGGTAAACTATGTACCAAAAATCAGGTCTATAGGTGGAGAGACAAAAAAGCTATAGGCATTGAAAAAAAAAAAATTGGGTGCCACTGATGACCAAATAAACACACAAAAGCAAAATATTTTACGTGGATAACAAAATCTATTGTATGTTACATACAAAGACTAGGTTTTTTGGCGCAACAAGATCAAGAAGTGCCAGAAAAATTACTTTGAACATTTGGTAACTTTTCCTCTTAAAACGTCAAAGTCGCGATTTGAAACGTCAAAACTGGCAACCTTGAGGCAAAGAACCTAAAGCAAATACTAGCTATGTTGAAAAAATGTCGCAAGAAGTGTGTTTTACAAGTTCTTAAGTTTCAGCCTCAGCCGTCATTGTCGTTCATTTTACTAAAGTGTTTCCTGAAAATCATTTCAAATAGATCTTTTCTCTGATGCTTTAGCAATACTTTTAGTTATAGAGTTTATGGTTTAATTGTGTATAATTTTTAGGAAAAGTTCGTAAAAGAAAGTCGTTGAGATACAGATTTTCTGTTATAAATCGAACACTCCTTATATTATTGTATTTTTGCATTTTCCACATAATTGTAATATAAGCTTGTTTTCGAGTTATTTCAATTGTTTTGTAACTTTTCACATTTTTGGCACATTACAAAAATTGCCATAGTGCGTTTTTACCAATAAATATCGGAGTCTAATGCAAATGACGCATTCAGAGAGGTTTTCATTTATATCATTTCATGAAAAAATCCAGATGCCGTATATAGGCGATCTCAAATAATGAGTGAATTAAAAAAAGTTCCAACTGTCGTAACTCAATTGTTTCAAATAGAACAGTCTGTATTTTCTGTTTCAGAAGTTAAGGGCATAATAATAAATGTTTAATAAGTTATTTGAAAAGAATATTTTCGGACTTATAAAAAAAATATATAAACTTTAATGGAAAAACTTTTTTGGGAGCTTTGTCGAAAAGTTTATTTGATGAAATATGGTACATTGTTTCTACTATATAGGGTATACTAGTAACCAAATATGATGCCTGCTTTTATTTAAAAAAATATGTATTTGCCATGAAAAACATTTTTATGAAAATTGGCTACCATAACGCACTTGCTGCGTCCAGACTTTTTATCCTATATAAGATTTTACAGCTTTGGCAGGGCTACTGCTAAGTTTTCACTTTACGGTTCTTTTTTTATAAGTAACTGCAGTAAGGTTTTGTATTTGTCTTGTCATAATCTTGTAACAGTTCTCCATTTGCAAGAAACATTTGTATTTGTTTTATTTCTCTGTTTAGTCGACAGTGCCCTGCTAATAAACCTAGAGTTAGACGAATGACAGAAGCTGAACCGCAAAACAAATAAATACCAATTAGTGATATGGCCTTCCTTTGCCAGCTGGTCTACCTTATCGTTCCCCGTATGACCCCTGTGTGCTGACAAACACGTTATAATCACCTGTAGCAAATGTTCGTAGAAAGAATCCGCTTCTAGAACTTGGCCCCACAGGACCCATATCTAAGATCAGTTTTACATATATTAATTAGCAGATAGTAATTAGCAAAGCATAAGAATTGAGCGAAAATACAAATAAAGCTTTAAAATTAACATATAATCAGATTCCGAACATTGTCGAATAGAACCACCAGAAAACGGTGAAACAAGTTTCACAATATAATTAAAATTTTATATTAAATTTCATTAATATACGTTAAAATAAACGTATCTAATAAGTCAAAGTAGGTTCTCTGCGGAAGCAAGTTCTTTGAGAAATTACAAGCATATAATGGTTCCTGGTATATTTTGCTTTCAAGTCGGTTTTTGGTGGATATTAAAGCATGGATTCATATTTACAGATTTCAAATTTAGTTTCTTCGTAACTTTTCAACGATGATTGTGAGTATGTAATTATGCCTGCCTTCTTTTTCGATTACTTAGTAATCACTGTAGTGCCTTTTTAAGAACTATTAGCTCTGCTGTGAATGTCGATGCGATGTCAGGTAACTTTATTTTCTATATTATGTTCAGCTGTTTTACAAAGAATGCGCAACATATCCATATTTGTAACGTGGATTCATATGTGAACACATGCAGTTGATTTGAAGAACTGGTTAAATTCTCCTTTACTCTATTACTTCCACATCGTCAATACGTGTGGATGTATGGCATTGACGACAATTTTTTTTGCGTAAACGTCGTGAAAAGTGTATAAACATATAAACAACATGATTTGGAAACGAATTATTTTGTCTGTCGGTCTGCTTGTAGCCACGACAACTTTAGAACGAATTGAGATATCGTTTTCAAATTTGGGGGGGTGCTGTGCTGTAGGGATTTTCCTTCCCCTCTCGCGCGATTCGGAATATTTTTGGGTAAAACCTCTCCAGGGGGGTGATTTGGTGAAAATTGACAATTTTTCGTTAAAAGTCGAGTAATATAACGTTTTAGGATTTGTTTATTATAAAACTTTCAATTTCCTCAAACATCTGGTATTCTATGCTAAAATTAAATTAGGGGTTAAATGTGGGGGGTGGAATATTGGTGGCAGAGATTAAAACATATGGAAAACTTGACTCTGGAACGAGATTTTCTTTGTCTGTCGGTCGGTCGGTCTATTAGTAGGCGCGATCAATAACTTTCGAACGAATTGAGACATAATCTTCAAATTTAGTAGTCGGTTAGCACCCGACAAAGGAACGCTTTGAATTGCTTTGTTTAAGATTGCTTTAGGGGGTAAGGGATAAATTAGGGGTGATTTGGTGGAAATTGAATTTTTTTCGTTAAAACTCGAGTAATATTACGGTCCAGAAGTTTATGGGTACAGGAATAGGAATATTTTTTTGTTGTCAAGTCATAGATCCCAAATTCATTTCACGAAAATGTCTTTCTGAGAAGAGTAGATTATCACATCTATGTGGAAATTTTGATTCAATTTGCAACACTATTTTATTTAGTACTGGTGTATCTTCATATGTTGGTGCTTTAATTACATTAGTTTCTGTGAATATTATTCTGTTTTCCGTGTAGATGGGCAACATTTCCTCACTAAATATCACTGCTTCATCTCTTCGTATCTTCATAACCTTCAAGTAAGGGAGGGGGACAATTTTGCTTATGCAATATTGTTTCTAAGTAAATATTAGATACTTTTGAGCATGTCTGGGTATCTGTTTCGAATTTTTAATACATACTCTTGAGCCAGCGTGGTAAGACTGATACAAAAGGGCATTGTAGTGCTTCCACAAAAACAATTTATTGGGAGTCGATCAACGAGAGCGATGCTTCTATGGAGATTTTTAAAGCTTTGGTTTGAATTGTTTCTAGTTTATTTATATTTCTCCTGGAACACAAGCCGTATAGGGTGCGGTAATACTCTAAGATGAATAGCTCTATAAAACATAATGTATGTCTGCCTGCGCTTCCCATTTTGTATGTACTACTGATCTTAATATGTTGAGGCCCTCTTTAATCTTTTTTCTAATTGTCGATTTGGCATGTCCACAGCAGCCTTATTAAAATTACTCATACTTATGAGTTATTTTAATAAGGCTGCTTCTGCTGTCTTCTGAAGAACACAACTTTGGACTTTACTTCATTTAGTTGAAAACCAGCCTTCTGGAGTGGGTAGTATCCCGGCATATGCAATGAGACATTTTTGATAATTTTGCTTATGTACAAATATATACACATCATCTGCATATTGGATGATTCAGATGTCTGGACATCATGACCAGTGTAAACCTCTTGTGTACACATTGAAAAGGATGGTGCTTATGAGGCAGATCGGTAGCTAACAATCTTGGTCCGTTGGTGGTGTTTGTGTCATCGCCTATGTAAAAGTTTGGATTATTCGGGGAGATTAAAAAATTATATATATATATATATATATATATATATATATATATATATATATATATATATATATATATATATATATATATATATATATATATATATATATATATATATATATATATATATATATATATATATATACATATATACTGACTTTCAAAAAAATCATAACACCCAGTAAGAGTTAATCAATTTTAATAAAATTCATACATGATGTGTGTTTAATCAAACAAACATAATTGTATTTTCAAACTAAAATACTAAAAAGTAACAAACTTATTCACTAATGAGTGGCCACTTCTGAAAAATGTTAGCACAGCCTTCTTAACCACGAGACAAAGGTCAACTAGGTTATTTGGAAGTCAGGAAAAATTAGCCAGTCGATTGCCCATCATGTCCCACACATTTTCGATTGGTGACATGTTGTGGAAGCAAAAAGGTCATTGAAGCAAGATCACATCTTGTAAGTACCTTGTAGTAAGTAACCCTTGCTGCATGAGGACGTGCGCTGTCTTGTTGGAAAAACGGGTTGAACTAACCACCGTAGGTATGAAAGTGCAACAGGCGGCAATCCGTTTCGTTTTAATCATTTGCATTCTGATTTCTGTCAGTAAAAATTAGATGTGACCCGCTACCGTATGTTATCCTACCACATACAATCACCTCCCGCGTTCCGCCGTTCCACACAAAATTCTAAATTTCTGCATTTTCCACGTAATCGTCTACTCTTCTACGACCATCGTGGATCCAAGGAAAGAGTCGGGACTCTTCAGAGAACACAATACGATTCCATTCACTGTCCCAATTTACCATTACACCACTAAAGCCGAGCAACACGATGTGGAAGTGTCAGTTAAGGACTTAAAAATGGTCTATGGCGATATGTCGTTGCCATAGAAAGTCTTTGTTGTAATACTTTCAACCAAGCATTTACAATCGACCGTGTTGTGAAAACTGTGTCTTGTATTGCCGCAATCATCAAATGACGGTGCTGAAGTTGCTTAAGGTCGTCCAGATCCATGACGACGGTGATGGATTTCTTCTTCAGACGACATGTAACACCGTTGATACACTGCGTCTTATGCGGTGAGAAATTCGTCTAATAGAAAACCGAATTCCCGCATACCAACAATGGGCCCCCTTTCGAATTCACTTAAATGACTGTAAGTGTTTTAAACCGGCGCCTAGGCATAAGGACTTATTGACTTAATAAACTGAGCACAAGTCGCTACGAAATATTTCTTCAACCTGAAGGAAGCGCAAATTTAAAGGCATAATTTTTTGGTAAAACTAAATTTAAAAAGTGTACACCTGTTAAAATTCCTTGTCTATATTGTTATCATTTCTTATAAGAGACAAAACAGAGTAGCATAAAAAATTTCGTTGCAATTGTTCGTTTCTTACTGGGTTTTCGGATTGTTTAAAAAGTCAGTATATATATATATATATATATATATATATATATATATATATATATATATATATATATATATATATATATAATATATATATATATATATATATATATATATATATATATATATATATATATATATATATATATATATATACATACATAAAAAATTTGAAACTGACTACCGATATAGGTTCTAAGGAATATAATTCACGCTCCTTCGATTTTGTTTTTAAAATTAACTTGATAAGTTATCTGTTTTGCCACAGCTTCTTGACCATCATTGCAATTACCATTTACATAAGTCCAGGGTATGGGCTGACCATTAACAAACCCCCATCAATGGAATTCCAAAACCCCAAAGAATTATATCTGGCAGCTTACACTCACAATTCTTAATCAAAGCTTTCACTAATAAACCACGATTTGATTCTAGCCATAAAATTACAGCATAATTAACGAAAAGAAGGGAACAAATAAAAACCTTACAAAGCGTTAAACTGCTATTAGCAAGAAGAAATAATTAAACTGTAAGAGAAATGACTTACCCAGGTCCAGGGTTTTTCCTTTTCTTTAATTAGAAGACTAGCTTATCTAATATCTAATAGTAATTGTTCCCGTCAATACTTACTTTTTTATCAAATTTATTCTTCAAGCAACAAATAATAATCGATCACAATAATATGTGAGAGGATAAATCTAAAATTTTGTTCGAAAGTGTTGGAATTTTTAAGTTTTTCCTTATCTTGTCATAAGACCGACAGATAAAATACAAAAAGGAAAATAAGAGAAATTTAAGAAGGCTTCAGAGACGACACTATAGAGTGGCATTGATTTTTTATCAAAACATGAAACTTTAAATGAACAATGGTTTTTCAACTATCGAAAATATAACTGCCACTACCACCACGACTTTTGTCTTGGGTGTTGTTGTTTATATGTCCACTACTTTAAATGAAGCTTGATAAAACTATATTAAATATCCTTTTTATGTCTATTTTTAGATATTTATATACAGAGTGATCCAACAGCAACATGTTTTTGGAAAACATTTGTATTCCTTCAAATAATAAAGTTACTACGATATAATGAAGGTTGTGTTACATAGGTTTCTACTATGAAGATAGCATATATTAAATTTGACGTATTTCGATTTAAGCAACTTTTACTTATTGACATTGAAAATTTACTATGAAAACTCCTTATTTCTCCAAACATTTTTTAAGATTTGCCAATGTTTGATACTATCTGGATCGTTTATCTCTTTATATCAGTTAATCAGTATATCAGATAAATAAACGATATGTAGTACATTGTTCTCCACAAACACAGATTTACTTATGTCCAACATAAAAGCTTCTGGCAATTATCTAATAAATCTTCTAAAATCTACTACCGGAAGTCAGTTGCAAACAGAAATCTGATGTCAGCACCATATTGTGCTCATGAATTTTATTTCACACCCTGCCCAACCCATGTTCATCCGTTACTTCTTACTATTTGATACAACAAATAGTAAATAACCCTAAACACGTATATCTTTTTGTAGGTTTGGCTTAAGGAGCGTCGGGAATTTACTTTACACATGTATATTGCCTGTATGCTTTTAACCAAATTAAGCTTTGCTTGAATAATTAAATAGGTAATAGAAATCTGTGCAAAAAACCACTTCTACGTAAAATCTTTTTAAAAATCGATCACCAACAAAGTTTACTAAATTCTTCCAAAGTTCTTTCGAAATGTTATGCACATATTTTATACCCTCACAAACATTTTTATCTTGGGGCATCTGTAAGCAAATCCTGAAATAATGTAGTAAGTGTAAAGTTTTCAGTTTTCTTATAAAAACACACATGTCGGAATATATGTAAGAGGTTATTCATAATATAATAATAATAATAATTTATTGACCGTTAACGTACAAGGAGTACATATAGCAAGACACAACGTTTTAAAAAAGCACAAAAAGAAACATCATAATTATAAAATCCTAAGATCTAAAGCTAAAATATCTAGGTATCCCAACAAAATTTGCACCCCCTAAATTGTCAAACTTCGTCAAAGTGTGGGAAATGCTAACACTGGCAAATTTGAACTTGAAGAGGGACCACATTTTTTCTTATTTTCCAAATTATTTCCAGAGCCCTCCCTGCAAAAAAATTTAATGGCAAGAGGGTTTGAGTAACACATCATTTTTAAGCTGCTTTCATTCTCTGTGGAGTCATGTCTTTTTCTTCAATTTTGAGTGTTTGGTTTTTGAATAATAATTTTTAGGCTCATTTAAAATTGAAAGATTGTTAACCCGGCACACTCTCGTCCAAATTGTAAACAACGGACTAAGAAATGTCTGTACGAATGTTTATAATTTTCAAAGGAACAACAAATGTTGCCTGAACGTATTAAAATGATCATTTTTAGCGAATTAAAAAAAATCGCTAATGATAATATATATATATATATATATATATATATATATATATATATATATATATATATATCCGTCCGATAACTCAAAAATAATGGACCGATCTTGATCAAATTTGGTGAGTACCTTCCCTTTGCAAGTGGCTTGGACAACTTCGTTAGCCAGGAAAATCTGACGAGGTTTTCCCGGAAAATTTTGTGTTTTCTTTCTAAAAGAATTAATATTTCCGTAAATAAAACAAAATTTGGTACGCGTGTTTGCATTATAAGGAGTGAACTCTGTACCAAAATTTAGCTCTCTAGCTTTAAAGACAAAGAAGTTATTAGCAGTTAAAGAAACAAATTTTGGAGTTTTCCTCAAAACGTCAAACTCGCAATTTTAAACGTCAAAATTGGCAATGTTTAGGCAAAAAATGTTGCGAGAAGAGTGTTCTGCGAACCCTCCAGTTTCAGATTCAACCGTCGTTGTCCTTCATTTTACTAAAATATGTACAGTAGTTAGTAAAAAGGAAATATGAGCAGAAAATGCGAATAAAACGGGCTTGAAAGTTGTCTTTTTCACATCTTGAAGCCATATCCCCCTTAAATCCTGCATACCCCGCACAGCACCCCTATCCCCCAGGTGCCGTAACTTCCTTGGCGGGTATGAACAAGACATTTTTCATGTGGTTTATGCAACGAGGGTGGTTGTATGCACGCGAGGGGGGAAGGAAAATCCCCACGACGAAGCAGCCACCCCCAACACCCCAACCCTATCGCAAGTCGAACCGGGGGGGGGGTCTGCTGCGTCGTAGGCATTTTCCTACCCCCCTCGTGTGCATGCAACCACCCTCGTTGCATAAACCACAATAAAAACATCTTGTTCATTCCCCCCAGGGAAGTTACGTGATCTGATGGCGAATATGGGTGCTGTGCGTGGTAGGCGGGGTTTAATGGGATACGGCTTCAAATAGACAGCTTTTAATCAGTTTTCTTCGCTTTTTCTGCTCATATTTCCTTTTTACTACCTACTCCGCCCAGCACCCATATTCACTCCCAGTCCCGTAACTTCCTTAGGGAGTGTGAACAAGAAATTTTTCTTGTGGTTTGTGCATCCAGGTGGGGTCCTAGTAATATTTCTAAAAACAATTTTTTGATAAGCTTTCGGGAGCTAATCTGTAAATATACCAAATTTTCATTAAATCCTTCAAATTGCAATAACTCAATTTGCTATTAACGTAAGCTTTGTTGGTTAAGAAACCAACATTTAAGTTTGTTTTCGAAAAATTTTTATATATTTTTAAACCATAAGTAATTTTGATAAAATATAGTACATTTTTTTCTACTACATAGGCTATACCGATAATCAGATTGATGCCTGCTCGCATTTGCTATGAAAAACATTTTTATGGAAATTCACTTCCATAACACATTTGCTGCGTCCATACTTTTGAAAAATGTTTATATATTTTCAAACAATAAATTTATTTCGATGAAATATGGTACATTGTTTCTACCATATAGGCAACCAAGTTTGATGCCTGCTTTCATCAAAGAAAGACATTTGCTATTCAAAGCTGCAATTTTAAAATCTACCATTAGTTTTTCAGATTTTCCTTTGAAAACTTAAGCTGAAATTTTAAAATCTACCGATTAGTTTTTTAGATACCTATTAATTGCTTTCAAAACTTCAAAATAAAACAGGCTTAGTAAAAAATTTTTATTGAAACAATCCACCTTGGAATTTAAAGTAAAAGAAAACATGACAAAACACTATCAAAAACCTACCGACAAATTATCATAATTTTTACTTCTTTCTACCAACTCTTACACTTTATCAACGAAAACACAAGACCAAAACAAAGCTTTTTTTCCAAAGATTTTATAATTTTTCACAAAACTAATCGATGGCCTAAACACGAAATAAATACTACCATTTTAGATATTTTACTTTGAAGTTTAAAAAAATATATATCTAAAATAAAAATAAAACGAAAGATTATAAAATTGCAGCTTCGAATAGAGAATCAAAAGAGGTTTCAAAACATTTTAAAGAAACTTCGCTACCATAACGCACTTGCTGCGTCCAGAGATTTTTAACCTCTCTACTTGATTTCACAAATTATCGTCGTTCAGTAAGTAAGTTAAAAAACATTTTTTAATTAAATGCTTATAACATTTTTTTCTTGCAACGTAGAGAACTGAATTTTGGTATATGATTTACCTTTTATATCGTAAAGCTATTCACCAAATTTGCAACTATAGCTTTTTAATTTTCGGAGATATGAATTTTCTTGTACAAGCAAAAAAATCGACCCATTATTTTTTGAGTTACCGGTGTGATACATACATATATATATATATATATATATATATATATATATATATATATATATATATATATATATATATACTGACTTTCTAAAAAAGCCGAACACCCAGTAAGAGTCCACCACAAATTCAATAAAATTTTCTATGCTTTTCAATAGTTTTTAGTTTTCTATACTACTCTGTTGTGTCTAATAAGAAATGTTAACAATATGGACAACAATGCTAATGGCTTGGATGAGTTCGTTCTTTAAATCTTAACAGCCAATTTTTCTTAGTAAAAAATTAAAACATATATTTTTAAACGCAATATCTCTCAAATTTTCTAAGTGATTGAAACGGAAATCTACAACTTAAAAGAACATAGGCAGACGTGGTTGTGCACCAATTTTCAAGTCGTTTGATTAAAGTAAAATAAAGTTATTCGAAATTAATGATAAAATAATCATCGACATCACTTCAGATTCTGTGATGCAATATCTACAACGTTGGACAAAGACAGATGACGTTGTCTGTACTGCTACGCTATTTAAATAAATCGTAGACAAGAATCTAAACAATGCAAGTTGTTGCAACATGTCAGCCTGGAGAGCAGTATGAGATATACGAGACGGACGCCATCTCGGTGCAGGACCAGGTATTATATTGTCACGAGAGCTCTAGTTTACACAAAATTTTGAAGATAAAGCTGTGTGAAATGTACAATCAACTAACAATTGTGTAAATTATCAGCCTTGGACCATTTCTTTCCTAATACCGTGACGAAGCTTGAGTCTAAACCGGTAAATTTTAGCATGCGAATGTGTACTATAAATAAAAAATTTCTAGACGCAGCAAGTGCGTTATAGTAGTGAATTTTCATAAGAATTGTACATTATTAGTGAGATATATTATTAAAACTAATTCTTTAAATTTAAATTGACCTTGGGTGGGTACTAAATTAAAGAAAAATAACATAATGAGCCTTGCGGATAACTACAAATTTGTTTTAAAAAACCTTTTTTGTTGTTCATTGTTTGCAAAAACGGTATGGGTTGACTAAAACAAAGCCATCCAAGCAATTAATAAGGAAAATACCCGCCATATTTATAATCATCAATGACAGGTACATTCCCTTTGTAAATAATTTTTTTTTCTGAAAAACTTTTGTAACTTTAATGAAATTTGTAACACTATGTTCCATATAAAATATAAAGTTTTTGAAATAATTGCTAACTGGGACTCTAAAACCGTTCTCCAAGGTCAATTTAAATTTAAATAATTAAGTTAGTAATATATTTTACTAATAATAATCTTATGAAAATTCACTACTCTAACTACACTGGGTCCCGAAATTTTAAGTTTCATTAAGCAAGTATTATATATTATTAAAATTGATCCACTTATACTAGGTGTTCTGTTTTTTTAAATCAATATATATATATATATATATATATATATATATATATATAGATTTTTGTTACCAAATAAATAAAAATATTTATATATCAAAAGTGAATGCAAACAAAAACTCTACCTGTATAGGTTACTCCATCAAATTTAGATTAAGCGAAAGTTAAGCTGCAGCTTATGCGCTTTCCACAAAAGGTTTTCAAAACCTAAACACCTGTTTTCGTTCATATTTATGTTATTATATAGCTGTGTAATCTTTATTACCTAGAAGAGAGGCCCAGCATGATCACTACAAAGGGATCAATATTTGATTTTCTTTCCCATAAACACAAGAGAGGCTATGAAAAAAGTGATAAAGGAAATCGTGGTGTCAGTGTGTTGACATCCCTCATGAGAAGCTAGAAGGAGAAAGGCTCGACACAATATGTGCTTTCCTATTGTGTCATAACTGTTATACATTTCCACATATCTTGTGGAGCTATTATTTGAATTGTGAAAAGGAAGTCTCATAAAGGGCATTGAAGAGATATCATGTTTTGATCAGTTGACAAACCTATTGACTCCTATGGCGTTATACATCTCGGTCCAGTCATAAAGCATAATATAACCAGTTTTGTACTACGCCCGCTTATTATTGTATCACTTGACTAGTCAGATAAACGAATCAAATGCCTAACACTAAATCGAGCGCATAGAAACCAGTAAACGTTTAAAAAGAAATCTACATATAACTAGTATACAAGGTACATAAAACTAGTATACAGGATGTTTCTTACGTAGAGGTTAAAAAGTCAATGGCTTATTGTGTGGCCAAAAATAAGTTTTTTGTTATACAGGCTGAGTTTTTTATAGTGTTACAAAGGAATATCTCAAAAAACGGTAAAATTTTTTATGTAAAGTTCTGGTGAAGTGATAGGGAGACGGGAGGACATATTTTTGACATTTACCCGTCTTTATATTTTAAGGGGCGGGAGTAGGAGTAACTTTGTATTTCTGTAGTTGTAAGAAATAAAATACATGTATCAGCATTTTCAGAAAATCAATCATCAAGGGTGTAAAATAAGGGATAAAAGTTTGTATGAGGTGTTTGTATGTTTGTTACTCAATCACGCATAAACAGCTGAACGTATTTAGATAAGAGTTGACAACAAATATACCATAACAGGAGTTAAAAAACATGTAATTTTGTATGTCAAATTTGTAAAAGGGGGTGGAATAGGTGATGAAAGGTTGTTTAAAGGTCCTATATTTTTGAAGTTAGAGAAGTGAAACATATCCTTTTCGAATATATGTGGCCTAAATTCTAACCTGAACTCAGTCCACCATTTCCTTCAGGCTAACAGGCCCCAACTCCTCTTCCTCACCGAAACCCAAGTCAGTGCCAAAACAGCCACTAATCACCTTAATTTCCCGGGGTATGACCTCCTTACTTCCTTTAGATTGCATGGAGGCGTGTGCGTATACGTCCGTAGCAATCTACCCTGCATCAGACTCCCCAATTTAGAAGCTGGAAGAAAAGACATACTATGGATAAAACTCTCTCTCAGGGCTGCAACTAAATTCATCTGTTGCATTACCGGTCACCTTCTGACAACAACTTTGTCCAGCTCTTTGACTACCTTTCTGAAAAAACCGACTATCTGATTTCTGAATATCGTTCCTCCGAGGTCACTATTCTTGGTGACTTCATTGTCCATAATAAGGAATGGCTAGGATCCTCAAAAGCCGATCCACAAGGGAGAGCAGCGGAGGCCTTTGCAGTCAACAATTCTTTAGCCAATATGGTTCAGCAACCTACTTACTTTCCTCGTATCCCAACACACATCTCAAACCCCCTGGATCTCCTTCTTACTACAAAACCTGAATGCTATAAGATATTAGTCACCGCCCCTCTTGGTCGCTCAGACCACGGCATGGTCCCTGCTTCCTGCGCAATGCAACCCGAGGTCACACAGTCATCACAATCACGTATGGTTTGGCACTACAACTCCGCAAACTGGGACAAAATGCGGGATTGCTTTTCCTCATTTCCATGGGCGTCTGCCTGCTTCTCTCATCCTTACCCCTCTGATATCTTACAAAACCTCACCGAAATTATCCAAGCTGGCATGGAATTATTTATTCCACGTACACAGAAAACCTCTTCAGACACTCAAACGCCCTGGTTCTCTAATGCCTGTGACAAGGCCAGACTTGAAAAGGTCAAAGCTTACAAAACGCTTCTACACAATCCCAATCAAGAAAATCGTCAAGCATTTAACGACGCAAGAGATGGCTATGTCCGCATTCTTTCTGAAGCAAAAAACTCGTTTAATAACCACAGCAAAAACAAAGTCCTCTTAAGCTCCAACGGCGGCAAATCCTTCTGGACTCTTGCTAAATCTATTGGGAATAATTTCTGCAAAAGCACGTTCCCACCTCTTGTCTCAGGGGATGAAATTGTTTCTACCGCTCTGGGCAAGGCTACACTTTTTGCTTCGTTGTTCGCCGGCAATTCTACTCTCAACCCACCTCCAAATGTTCAACCATCATTAGTCCCCAATGTCGCACATAAAATGACGGATATGATTTTCAAAACTAAAATGGTACGAAAGATGCTCTCTTCTCTTAATACCAGGAATGCATCAGGCCTTGACGGGGTCCCAGCAATTCTTCTCAAAAAATGCGCACTAAAATTTGCTCCTGTCCTGACTCGTCTGTTTCAGATATCTTACAATAAAGGCATATTCCCTAGTAACTGGAAAACTGCTTGAATACAACCCATCCCCAAGAAAGGATCCAAAGCGCTTCCTAGCAACTACAGGCCTATTTCTCTCCTTTCAGTCGTCTTTAAAGTGATGGAAAAGTATATAAACACCGAATTATTAAAATTTCTTGAAAAACACAGTCTAATCCACGACAGGCAGTATGAATTCCGCCAGCGCAGTTCGACTGCCGACCTCCTTTCCTTTGTCAATCATTCTTGGAACAAGTCTATGGAACTACACGGTGAATCACAGATTGTTGCTCCAGACATATCCAAAGCATTCGACCAGGTCTGGCACGCAGCGCTGCTTAATAAACTACCGTCCTATGGCCTACCACCAAAACTCTGTACCTGGACAGCAAATTTCCTCTCCAATCGGAGCATTTCTCTTGTCGTAGATGGCCATTCCTCTAAACTGTATCCAATTAATGCAGGAGTTCCTCAAGGTTCAGATTTAGCCCCTACTTTGCTTCTTATCCACATCAATGACTTCCTCTCCAGCACATCCAACTAGTGATGGGTCGTTATTTAATTATCTGTTATTTTTAAACGGTTCTATTTCTCTCCTTCCAGTCGTCTTTAAAGTGATGGAAAAGTATATAAACACTGAATTATTAAAATTTCTTAAAAAACACAGTTTAATCCACGACAGGCAGTATGGATTCCGTCAGCGCAATCGACTGCCGACCTCCTTTCCTTTGTCATTCATTCTTGGAACTTGGCACTGCTCAAAGGAGCTTTCCTCCATAGTTCCCCCACCTACTGCCCCCAACAGATCTACCGGGGAAACAGAGCGAATGCACCCTTTTACTGTCCAGGTCACCAGACATAGAACATCTCGTTATGCCAGCTCTTTTGTCCCAAGGACTTCCAAGGTGTGAAATTCCTTGCCGGCACATGTTTTCCTTCTTCTCCGAACCTCCAAACCTTCAAGCCTAGAATTAACAAGTTGCCTCTTTCCTCCTTGTCAACACCCACGGTACGATAGTATTTAGGCTGTAAGCTCTCGTGGTGTGTTGTTGAAATTAAAAAAAGGGTTTTTAGGTAAAGAGTTATAAATAATACAATACCTGTACTACATTTTTCGGAAAATCAACCATCAAGAGTGTAAAATAGGGTATGAAAATTTGTATAAGATGCCTGCATGTTTCTTACTTAATCAGGCATAAACGGCTAAACTTATTTCGATAAAACTTAGTAATAGACCCAGACCTGAATTAGCGCATAATATACTTTTTATGCTGAAATTTTACTTCTAGTGGTGTGAAATAGGGGTTGGAAAGTTGTATGAAAGTCCTACGTTTTCAAAGGTAGAGATGTAAAGGTCTGTAGTTGGGTTAAGCGTTGTGAATAATAAAATACCTTCATTAGAATTTACAGAAATTTAACCCTTAAGGGTAAAATTAAATAGGGGATGAGTGTTTGTATGAGAAATTCGGATACCCTATGCTTAGTAACATGAAGGTGAAAACAATAATTTTCACAATAAATGTTCCAGGTGGCGCAGAAGCTTGGCAAACCATGTTGTACACACACACACAGATATATATATATATATATATATATATATATATATATATATATATATATATATATATATATATATATATATATATTGAAACATTGAAACTAATCCTGGTATGGGTTCTCTCGTGGTGTGTTGTTGAAATTAAAAAAAAGGGTTTTTAGGTAAAGAGTTATAAATAATACAATACCTGTACTACATTTTTCGGAAAATCAACCATCAAGAGTGTAAAATAGGGTATGAAAATTTGTATAAGATGCCTGCATGTTTCTTACTTAATCAGGCATAAACGGCTAAACTTATTTCGATAAAACTTAGTAATAGACCCAGACCTGAATTAGCGCATAATATACTTTTTATGCTGAAATTTTACTTCTAGTGGTGTGAAATAGGGGTTGGAAAGTTGTATGAAAGTCCTACGTTTTCAAAGGTAGAGATGTAAAGGTCTGTAGTTGGGTTAAGCGTTGTGAATAATAAAATACCTTCATTAGAATTTACAGAAATTTAACCCTTAAGGGTAAAATTAAATAGGGGATGAGTGTTTGTATGAGAAATTCGGATACCCTATGCTTAGTAACATGAAGGTGAAAACAATAATTTTCACAATAAATGTTCCAGGTGGCGCAGAAGCTTGGCAAACCATGTTGTACACACACACACACAGATATATATATATATATATATATATATATATATATATATATATATATATATATATATATATATATATATATATATATATATATATATATATTGAAACATTGAAACTAATCCTGGTATGGGTTCTAGGGGGCCTAGTTCACGCTCGTTTGAAGAAATTTTTTCAAAATTTCAATAGTGAATTGTTTTTAAGGAAATTCACTAAAAGCTATGGTAACCAAATTTGGTATGTAGGTTTACCATATAAAAAGTAAACTATATACCAAAATTTAGATTTATATGCAGTTTGTCCCTATATTGGGGTAGAAATCGACCAGGGCTCACAATTTTCTAAATTGTTAGTTAGTTGTATACAGTCTTTATTTTATTTTACACTTTGTGTTATTTGGAGCTGGCGTGACAACACACTATTTGGTTCCGCAACTAGGTGGCGGCACGTCCACCACTCACTTAGTGTTGAAAGGCTGGCTATACTATAGCCGTATTACTTTAGGTGCATTTTTGCTACAATTACTATGCCGTACTGAAGAGCTCTAATGAGAGCGAAACCGGTCTACGGTTCTAATTGTTGCGAGAATACATCTAGCCTTACATACTTTGTCCCTATATTAGGGTAGAAATGGGCTAGGGCTGACAATTTACTAAAATTGTTTGTTGGTTGTATACCGTCTCTATTTTTTTAACACTTTGTGTTATTTGGAGCTGGCGTGACAACACACTACTTGGTTCCGCAACTAGGTGGCGGCACGTCCACCACTCACTTAGTGTTATATGCAGTGACAAACAATAAAACTGTCGATACTGTTACTCAAACATGCATTAGTTATTTTAACATCGTTAACTAAAGTAGAATAAATGAACTACATGGTGTTTAACCAGTAAAGCCACTTATCGTAAAAATGAAAGTTTATAACATAAATTAATTGTGTGCGTCTGTTATAGAGTTGCCAAACTTGTGATGTCTCAGCTCAGTGACAATACAGTTGTACTTCTACTGAATTTGCCTCGGGCAGCTGTAGAAAACGTATTTTGTGTACATTTAATAAAAACGTAATTTAAAAAAAAACTAGAAGGGCTACATACTTAAATTTTATTGCGATCGAATCTTTACATGTTCCTGCAGGTAATGAATAGTCAAAGTCATCTCTTTTGGAACATGTTCGTACATATAATCCTATCTAAATCATTGTAATATTTAAGTGAATTTCAATTAATTATAACCAATAACACAAAACATTTTTTGAAATTTTTGAACATTCATGGACATTTGTTGTTTATCTAGATTATGCAGCTTTTTAAATTGTTTCCGTAGACCTACTATTTCTTGAGATAATTACAATTTAAGGAGGCCTTATTTTCCTATATTAAAGTGATAGCTAAATGCCACGCTTAAACCGTTTTCGGCGTAATAATGTCTAGAGCTTCGGTAGTCCAAGGATAAGAACGCCTGCCTCTTGTCCAGCAAGCAAAGGAGACAGACATCCCTTTGCAGCGTGGAGGTATAGAAATATTCATAAGTGGTAGTGTAGTCAACCACGCGGCGGAGCCGGACCTCCGGCTTCGAAGCATCTAAAAGTGTTTGTGTGTGTATATACAATAATACTGACATATAGTGAAAAATGCCAAACAACATCAGTGTCTTAGAACACAATGAACGAAACATCACATCATAATTTACCCGATCCAATGGGCATGGAAGAAAAAGAAAATTTAAGCAGCACCGACACTGCTAATACCTTTTCCAAAATCACAGTAGCCAGAAGAAAATAGCGTTCAGTAAGCGCACAAGAAAAATTATAACTTGCCAAAGCCAATACTCACTAGTAACAAGTACGACATCCTGGGAGAACAGGATGAAATAGACACCGATAAAAATAACATTGAGATGGCATCTGAAACATCTAGCGAACATTCAGCTGTAACAGAAAAGCCAAGGTAGGTGAGGCAACCCCCGGCCTCGGCAACACTGTAAAAAACACAACAAAAATCAGCAGTAATGACAAGAAAGTAATAAAACTTCCACCCGTAGTTGTCCACGGCAAGACAGAAAACCCAAGTGCACTCATCAAAGCCTGAAAAGAATTAGTAGGTAGTGATTTTCACATCAAATACACAAAGGAAAATACAAACATGTGCCTAAAAGAAGATTCAAAGTGGAAGAAATTATAAAGGCCTTAGCAGCAAATGGCACGAAATATCATACATATGCCGTAAAATAAGAAAGAACACACGTCTTCGTCATCAAGAGCCTAGAGCAGAGTCCTAACTGCTGCGAAATCTTATCAGAAATAAAAGCGCTCAATACCAAAGTACAAAACGTTCACCTTATGAAAAACACAAAAAAACTTATGTACCTGTTAATTACAGACAACACACTAACGCTTAAACAGCTAAAAACAAAAGCAGGTACCTTTTCTTCCCTCAAGGCTCGTCCGCGGCCTTGCCGCCCCGATAGCACTGCAACCTTTGGTTGATTGTGCATACACTTAGTCTTACTCCACCCATTCCAAGATCACTGTGCCTTGAACTAGCCTGAACAGCGATCGGTAGGGTGAAGTTTTATATATATATATATATATATATATATATATATATATATATATATATATATATATATATATATATATATATATATATATATATATATATATCTGTCTCCGGTCTAGACTGACCGTAGATCAGTTGTCTTTTGCGGTCCAGAGCTTTACACTCACACAAGATGTGCTGGGCTGATTCCTATCCCCCTCGCCGCAGAGTCTGCATGCAAGGTTTCCCTCGAACCGCCCCATTTTATGCAGGTGTTTCTTGACGGCCATATGTCCCGTAAAGAGACCTGTTATGTTTCTGAGCTGTCCTCTGCTAAGATTTAGTAGCTCCACAGCTCTCTTTGAACTGGGTTCGGCAATTATTGACTTCCCATGTCTGAGCCCTGGACACTCTGCCCAGTACACCTTGTGTTGGTTTCTGACCCACGACTTAATGGCTCCCCTGGCAGTGCTCTGTGTCAGGCCCAGAGCCGGTTCTGGTCCCATAAATGGTTCTGCTGACCCTCCCTTCGCGAGACTGTCAGCTTCTTCATTGCCTTTGACCCCCGAGTGACCCGGCACCCAGATGAGGGTGACCCAGCCAGGTCGCTCGTCTCGTCTCGGCACTCACTCACCAGCCGGGAATTTACCCGTGTGCTACTTAGGGCCTTAAGGACTGCCTGGCTGTCTGTGGCTATAAGGATCCGCTTGTTGGTGTAGCCCCTCCTCTTGTTTTCCCGTCGGTGAACCAGACGAGCGCGTCCCATGGTATGCCCGGCGTCTCCTCCCGCGATGCCTCGCGGTTGGGATTTCCATTGTAAAGTTGTTTTCCCTGCAGATTCGCGGGCTTGCTGACCTCATTACAAGCATGGACTCCTTAACGATCTCATGAATTTTGCAGTGGCCCCTGAAGCCTGGGTTGATCTTTAGTCTACCATTGCAGGCCAGTCTTTCTATAGCCCTAGCCTGACCTCCCCCACAATAACTAACTGTGTGTGTGTGTGTGTGGAGGGGGGGGGGGGGGGGGGTAGATCCAGCAACACCTCCATGGCGGCTGTTGGGGTTGAAGACATGGCCCCTATGATGCCTACATAAGCCATCCTTTGGATCTTGCAAGTTTTTGTTTGGCACTGGATTGTGTTACCTTAGGCCACCAGACCAGTGCCGCGTATGTTAACGATGGTCTGACCACCCTTGTGTACAGCCAGTGGACCATACTAGGTCTTAGTCCTCACGTTTTGACCATTCCAGATTAGCTTAGAGTCCAATACGGCCCCAAGATATTTTACCTCCCTGGCCATTTGAATGTTCCTACCGTATAGAGTGAGAGTTATGTGGCTCTCGCACTTCCTCTTCCTCGTAAACGGCACGGCGGTTGCTTTCTTGGGACTCACCCCGAGCTCTTGACCAACCGTCCACCCTTCCACCACTTTCAGTGCTGTCTGCATGCGCTCCCACACTGACTATGTAACTTTCCTCGGACTATGATGATAATCTCGTCCGCATAGCCTTGTACCTCATACCCCCTCCCGAGAGCCACTCCAGCAGGCCGTCCACGACTAGGCACCAGAGCAAGGGAGACAGAACGCTCCCCTGCGGTCACAGCGCCGCATCCCTGCCAGCAGAGTCCCTCCCGCGAGTGAGGTGAACACCGCCCCGTCCCTGAGCATGGACCCGATCGACCTGCAGCAGGTCTTCTCTATTCCAGGCTCCATGGCAGCTGCCAGAACCGATCCGTATGATGTGTTGTTGAAGGCCTCGTCTATGTCTAGGAAGGCCCGCAGCGCCACCTGCTTGTTCTCCAGCGTATTATCCAGTTTCAGCACCAGTTGGTACAGTGCTGTTTCTGTTGAGAATCCTGCTCTGTTTGTATATTGTCCGCAGTGTAGGGGATATGCTTCCAGTACACCGCAAGAAGGACATGAGAATTATTGGTCTCAGGGACTTTTCCTGATCTGCTGAACGCCCAGATTTAGGAAGGAATACAACCCTGGCCAGTCCACATTCCCTCGGAATGTATCCCGGAGCCAGGCTGGCCCTCATAATGAGGGTAAGCGCTGGCGCCAGTATATCTATCCCCTGTTGGAGTATAATGGACATTATTCCATCAAACCCCGGCGATTTGTATGGCTTAAAGCTGTTAATGGCCCATCTGATTTTGCACCAAGTAACCACCTCTTTAGCAACTGTCCAGTCTACTCTAGATGCCCGCCTATAATTTGCCTCTATTTCTGAGTGTTCCCAGTCCGGAGGTGATTGGTTTATTATGTTACAGCCGGGGAAATGCATCTGGAGTAAAATTTCCATAGTTTCCTCCCCTGAGCTTGTAAAGCCTCCCGTGGATGTTCTAAGGCAGCCTATGTTGGCGTGAGTGCCCTTGGGCAGGATCTTGTGTAGTCGAGCACTCTCGGACGTGTTATCCACTTCCTCTTAGTGCCTCCACGCGATTCCTTCTTGGCGTCCCTCATTATTTTGTTATAGTTCATTAGGGCATGTCTATATTCATCCCATGCTCCCGACCTTTTGGCCACGTTAAACAGCTTACGAACTGCGTCCTCCTTTGCCTGAGGTCCTCGTTCCACCACGGGACGTTCTTGGTGGACGCCCTCATTTGGCGTTATAGGCCGAAGTGATGGCGTCTCGCAATTGGGCAGCCGCAATCTCGAGGTCTATTGAATTGTCTATGGTACTCTTAACCCCTCGCAGTTCCACTGCTAGGTCTGACCTGTAGGCTTCCCAGTCCGCCTTGCGGGGGTCCTGGTACCATACCGTTTGTCTTTCGATTTTTCAAACCAGATGTATCTGTGGTCTGAACTATTCACTTCCCCAGACACAGCCCAGATCTTAACAAAGTCACCCAGAAACTGGGTGGAAACTGTTAGATCTAAAACTTCCTCACGCCGTGTTTTGACGACGGTCGGTTTATTACCTTTATTCATTATGTCTAAATTAAATTTCATAAAGAATTGTAAAAGTGCCTCACCCCTAGAGTTTTTGTCCGAGCTATCCCACAACTCATGGTGCGCGTTCGTATCCATGCCGATGATGGTCTGCCATCCACCTGCTCTGCTACCCACCATCAGCTGCTCCAATTCGTTAGGTGGAAGAGGGTCCGTGCTGTCCCCTGGCAGATAGGCTGACTCGACAGTAATGTCCCTCGGCCCAACCGCTGCTCCGCATCGAATTATGATCGTTGCCAGGTCCCTGGAACAGAATTCGACTAAAGGCAGAAACTATATCCCTTCCCTGACAAAAACGCAGGCCCTCGGGTTCTCGCTGGATCTGCTGTGGATGAGCTTTTCAGCAGCTCCGACGAGTCCCTTAATCGCTCCTTTATAGGAGTACGGTTCCTGGATGAGAGCCACATCCGTGTTCCTCAGAGCCATCAGTAGTCCGGCCGTAGCTGCCCTGTTGGAGGTTGACTTGAAGGAACCTAAATCCCATTAGTCCATAGTTGCTTCCCCAGTGGGCGGAATCTAACCCTCCCCAGACCCCAGAATGCCTTGAAGGAGGTTCCTTCAAGGGCTCTGTAAGACGCCTGGTCGATCGAGAAGGCGAGAATCTGTCCTTTCTCCTCTGCCTTCCTGCTTAGAACCGACAAGTGTTGTGTCACCAGTTCAGGCTTCTGGATCTTCAGTCTACTGATCACCGTCTCCTCCGGGACGGTGTCAGGGATCCGTACGAGGAACTTACGTCTCTTTGGGAGTTTCTTGTGCTCGACGATTGTCAAGTCCGCCCCCTCCCAAATCTGACCGAGGCCCCCGATCGTTTTCCGCAGCCGGTCCCGCAACTGCGGGTCAGCACAGGTTATCCAGAGAATGCCTCCAATCAGACGCGCACGGTGGAACTTAGGCGGGCTCTCCCCTTCCTGACGAGAATCCACCTCAGTTACCACCGCAGCCTGGATCAGGTCCGCCTTCTCCTGGCCCAGCGTGACCTTAGATGGCGCCTGTTAATCACCGCAATCCCGAGGCCCTACGCAGCCTCCCTACACGAGCCAGTCTGCGCCGGTGTTCCGGCCTTGGTCCTTTTGGGACGTCTGTCTGTAGTAGGCGTGCTAGAGCCAGAGCGCGGCGTCTTCTAACTCGCACTCTCCTCTTGCGCCTTTACAGGTACCCTGCGGCCCTTTTTGGGACGTCTGTCTGTAGTAGGCGTGCTAAAGTCCGAGCGCGTCCTCTTCTGACTCGCACTCCCCTCTTGCGCCTTTACAGGTTTCTCGACCGTCCACGTCCCGGTCGCCATTTTCTGCGCCCTCCGGCGCTTCTTGCTTTGCGCACCGGAAAGATGCTTGGACTGCTGGGGCAGTCCCTCTACCACTACAGTAGGGTCCTCACTGGTGGAGGGGCCCCCAGAGTCCGCGGACCTCGCCGCCCTCCGGTGGGATCCAGCCTCCAGCTTGGGTGTCGGGGACAGGTACTTGGCCGAATCCGATTCCCCGTATCTTCGTCGGTGGTGAGACTTCCAGAGTCCGCGGACGCTGCCGCCCCCTATCTCGTCTCCGTTTCCGGAATAGACTCAAGACATGAATCTGTAGCCGGAGCCTCACCTCGAGCCTCATTGGTTTTGGTTCCATATATGTTCATAATCTTCATTTTGTTCCCACGAGAATGGAGGAACTACAATCCAGACCATCAGACCCTCTGTGTGGTGCAAGGCGGGTAACTCTGGAGGGTTGCCCGGTAGTCCAGAGGTTCCGTTCACGACACCATCATCCTGGTGCTTCCATCCCTAGGCACAGGTCACGTGACACTGTAGATTGGGGGAGTTTACTTAGACCTCCTTGTCTAGATCCGTCATGTTTAGTTATTAGCAAGGTCACCTCGTGCAGGATGCGGCAGTTCACCGCGCATAACGGTCTTGGGGAAAACTTCATCGAAAATTTATGTTGTTGTTTCCACTTGCTCAGCTTGCCCCCTGGAGTCCTTTGGCCCACAACTCCTTGACCCCAAGCAGGTACCTTACTAAATACCCAAAGAAAAATTGTGCAATGCCACAGATGTCAAGAGTGGGGACATGCAACATCAAACTGTTACGCGCAACCCGCATGCATAAAATGTGCTGAGCAACACCTAACCAAACAAAATCAATATAACCTGAAATCACCCAAGAAAATAGTTACACAAGCGAACTTCCATCTGGACCTTAGTAACGAAAAGCAGTTCACCAACATCACGAGAACCAACCAATGGACACCAGCATCAGAAAAAACTGAACCACAGGTAAACGACAGTCATGTAACTAATATTTTAACATACTATAAAAATCAAAAGGACAATGACGCAGAAAATAATTACATTCATAATTTTAATACCCTTACTGAAGAGGTAAAACTAGTAAATGCTAATCGAAATCTTAAAACAATGGTCAAGGCAGTCCGGGATCTCAATCAATGAATAACAAATTGTAAAGATTACCAGGCAAAATTCATAGCAACTCAACAATTTTTAGAAAAGTTTAAAGAAGTCTATGAATTATAAAAACATTAATATGTGTATATGGAATGCAAATAGACAATAATACATAAAGTAGGTGAACTTACAAATTTTCTTTGTCAGCATGACAATAAAATCGCGATAGTGAACGAAACTAAATTTAATTCAAAAGACAAACTTAAAATTAAAAATTATCAAATTATCAAAACTGCTGCTGTAGGAAACTCTGGAGATAATTAAAGCTGTAATTAGACACAACAGTGTATTGTTCATAAATCTCTCCAGGCTCTCTAGACCTATCTTTAGAAAATATATCCATAAAACTAGAGCACAATCTAGTTATTACGAGAATTTACAATAAACCCACAAAAACAATTTCTTCAGCAGAACTGTCAAGTATTTTAAGCTTGTCTAATAAATCAGTTATTGCAGGCGATTTTAACTGGAGGCATACTTCATGGAATTGTCGTTCAAATAATCCGAACGGAAATATTTTGTATAACTTTGTAAATAGTCACAACGTTTCTTTAATGTACCCGGATAATCCAACTCACTACCCTAGCAACAACACTGCAGAATCAGCAATAGACCTAATCGTCAACAAAAATGTGAATATGCAAGACTTAAAAATCACTTATCAGTTAAGCTCAGATCACTACCCGATAATCTTTCAGGTAGCTGGCCAGATGGTTTACAATGAAGTTATTAAAATAACTTCGTACCAAAACACATATTGGGCAAACTTTAAGAAAACCCTTGATAAGAAGAAAGAATATTAACATTAATAACTCAGTTGAAACTGTTGAACAGTTAGAAAGCGAAGTCTTAAATTTACGACCGCTATACAGACTACAGTAAAAGAACACACCGTAGTGAAAACCATAAACACAAAAGTAGAAAATCTACCTAGGAAAATAATAGGTATAATTAAACAAAAGAATAAGATACGTAAACACATGCAGCGGACAGGTAATGTGAATTCAAGGGATAAAATCAATACTGTCATCAAATGCAAGATTGCCGAATTCCGGAATAAAAAGTGGGAAAATTACTTGGCTAATGTTAAACCACGAGACAACTAACTGTGAAAGCTAGCAAAAGTCGCGATCTCCTCATTAGTAAAATTTTAAAAGAAAATTCACTAAAAACTGAAATCGCTGCAGAAAAAAAAAGCACTTGCGAAGCCACGGGAAAAGTCTAGGACGGTATTAAATATGGAACGGTTTTTCTGAGTTAGGGCAAGAACAAACAACCAGATATGCTATTTAAATTGAATTGAGTCATAAAAGTTCTCACCTCCTCTTTATTAAATTATTTTTTTATACAAAAGCTCGCTGAAAAACTCATCGGCATAACAACCATCTGATCAGATAACGGTGAAATGAAATGAAAGACTAAAAACAATTTACGAAAAGTGATCAATAATATGTTTTGCAAATGTAGACTTGTCAGCGTGCTTATTTCTAAATGTAGAAATATGTTATTTGTATCGGGTGTTAAAATTTCTAGAAGCTTGACCTATGTAGATTGCGTTACAATGTTTAGAAGCTAATTTATAAACTCCAGCTTTTGTCAAGAAACAATTTTTTTTTGCGTTAAATAGCAAATCACGCGTCGTGTTGTAAGATTTAAAAGCTCCTTAGTATTTGTACAGGTATTTAATTTTTTTTAATGTTTTCTGAAATGGTTCCAAAATTAGTTATCGAAACATACCTGTTGTCTTTTTGGTCTCTAATATTTGGATAAATTAAATTATTGGCTAATTTGTATTCTTTTCTCTCGATCGTTTTATCTATTATTTTAACAGAGTAGCCATTATTAAATGCTGTTTGCTTAATTATTGAAATTTCTTCTTCAAAATTGTTTTGTGACATAGGTATTGAAAATGCACGATGTATCATAGAATGGTAGGCTGAGAGATTTTGTAAAAAAGGGTGACATGAATCGTATGGTATGGTTGTGTCAGTGTAAGTTGGTTTCCTGTATATTGAAAAATCAAATAAATTATTTTCTAACTTTCTAATCGTTAAGTCTAAAAAAATTATACAACTTTCTTCTAAAGTAAACTTAATATTTGTGTGAAAGTTATTATTAAAATTTAAAAAATCATTTGATTCTGTATGGCTACCTTGAAAACATGCTATAATATCATCTACGTATCTGTATTATATGAAAGTTCTGATGCTAAAATTTGGTTTTCTAAGTTTTCCATAAATATGTTGGCTAATAAAGGTGACAACGGACTACCCATATGTAGGCTTTCATTTTGCATATAAATTTTATCATTAAATTTAAAATAGTTTTGTTTTATACATTCGTTAAAAAGATTGATTGTTTCTTGTCTTTTTATGACATTTACGTTATTTTCTATGAAAACGTTTTCTAATAGAGGTCAACATTCTCTAGGAGGTATCTTAGAATACATGCTACAAACATCACACGAGACTAATTTACTAATTGTAGGAATAATTAAGTTATTTAATTTTCGTGTTAATCCATAAGAATTCTTGCGCAACAACAATCGATGAATACAACTAAATATTGAGATATTCTAATTAGAGCAATACGTTTTTTTCAGTATTGGTCAATGTTAGGAATCAGTATAGAATACATATAAAAACAAATTATAAGTACGATACTGGCAAAATTAAATTTATTCATAATAAAACATAAACTTAACATTTGAGATTTAAAATTTTCATAAAGGTACAAAACATTAAAAAAAACCTGGGGTGTGAGAATTATTCCGGGATTCTAGCTCGCCTGCCACCACCACCACTGTCGCCTACCTTGGCTAGTGCATATATCCTATATATTTTGATATTTCTTGGTCGCTTGTATTTTGGTGAGTAAATCCTACTGCATCTGCAAAACAAGTCTGGACGCAGCAAGTACGTTATGGAGGTGAATTTTCACAAAAATGTGTTCAATAGCAAATATGTCTCTTTAATGCAAGCAGGCATCAATTTGGTCACCGGTGTAACATATATAGTAGAAGCAATGTACCATATTTTATAAAAATAACTTGTTTGAAAATGTACAAAAATTCTCCGAAAATAAATTTAAACTTAATAGCATATTGAGTTATTGAATTTAGAAGTATCTAATGTAAATTCGCTACCAAAACACACTTACTGCGTCTCTATTTTTTTTATAAACATGCATTATATTTCCACGGAAAATGCAAAAATGCAATAAGGAAAAGAATTTTTTTTTTTTTTTTTTTTTTTTTTTTTTTTTTTTTTTTTTTTTTTTTTTTTTTTTTTTTTTAGGTATCACCAACGACTTATGGGCCAGTCTGCGATTGTCAAAATAATTTTATAAGATGCAGCTCAAGACACCCTATAAGATAACTTGATGCAAATTTATTGTTTATAGATCTCATAAACACCACTAGACATAAGTTTAAAAAAAGTCTGTGGCTAATGGACCTAACGGTCCGAGGCCAAACCAAATTACAACAACAACAACAACAACACCCTATAAGTATGGTATACAATTTTTTCTCGTATCTTGCATAATAACAATTATATTGAGCTTTACCGTAGAAATGCGACACCCTGTATATATGTAAATAGAAAGTAAACCCGGATATGAATTCTAGGGGGCCTAGTTTGCGCTCATTTGAAGAAATCTTTTTAGAATTCAAAAGTCGCGGTTTCCTCATTAACGAATTTTTTCTACGAAAATTAGCTAAAAACTATAGACCGTTAAACCATAAACTTAACTACAACTACTGCTAAAGCTTCAGAGAAAGTGTCTATTTGAAATGAATTTTCTGGAAATATTTTATTCAAATGAAGGGCAATGATGGTTGAAGCTGAAACTTAAGGGTTTGCAAAACTCTCTTTACATAATCCGTATTTCTTTCAGGTTCTTTGCCTAAAAGTTGCCAATTTTGACGTTTCAAAACGCGACTTTTTACGTTTTGAGGAAAATCCCATTTTTTTAAATGCCTCTAACTTTTTCGTCTTTAAACTCACATACCTAAATTTTGGTAAATGGTTCACCCTTTATATATATATATATATATATATATATATATATATATATATATATATATATATAAATCATTGAAACTGACCCTGGATATGGGTTCTACGGGGCCTAGTTCGCGCTCAATTTAAGAAATTTTTTCTAAATTTAAAAGTTGGGATCTCTCCATTAGTGAATTTTTTTTTAGAAAATTCACTGAAACAGGCACTTGTGAAGCCACAGGAAAAGTCTACGACTGTATTAAATATGGAACGGTTTTAAAAAGTTAGGGTAAGAACAAACAACCAGATATGCTATTCAAATTCAATTAAGTCTTAAAACTTTCATCTCCTCTTTATCAGATAATTTTTTATACAAAAACTCGCTAAAAATATCCTCGGAATAACAACAATCTGATTATATAACGGTAAAGTGAAATGAGATTTTAAAAAAATGATAAAAAGTAGTCACTAACTAGGGTTAGAACTCGTCATGTAGGAGTCGATTATCCGATGTACACGGCTTAACCAGCTAGGCTACGCTCAACATATATGTACTAGTAGATATATCTCGTATACATGTTAATCGTTACTGCATACAGACTTGGAGAATACTTCTCTAGCTTCACTGTTGGTTTTTAGTGGTGAAGGACGTAGCCAGCGCGTGAGCTAACTATGCAGTATGGACAAGTTTCACCAAGTAAGGGCAACAACAATCAATGAATTAATCGTTACTATTTACACAAAACAATTTTTTATTTGAAATGGATTTTTTGCTCATATATTAACGAAATACAGAAAAAGAACGACATAGACACATATTTAGGAGCTTATTAGTTATTTATTGTCGTATTTTTCACCCATATTCGTACTCCTACCATAATTCTCAATTTTGACGTTTTAACATTTCAATTCACCTATAATTTTTTTGTCTTTTCTATGTTTAGAGATCTGAATTTTGGTATATAGAATATTATAACATAAACCAGCGTACCAAATTTGGTTTCCCTTGCTTTGTTATTTCAGGAGATATACATTTTTTTTTAGAAAGAAAATACAAAATTTTCCGGGAAAAACCTGTGCCGATTTTCCTAACTAATGAACTTATCCAAGCCACTTGCAAGAATATATATATATATATATATATATATATATATATATATATATATATATATATATATATATATATATATTAAATTCACTAAAATTGTTTCTTTCACGGATTAGTGTATATAAAGATGGCAAATTCTGAAAAAATGTCCACACATTTACGGTGTTGTAAAAATGTAGTAAGCCTTATTTTATTTTTATAAGGTAAAACTGTGGGACGTATAAAACAAAGTAGAAAGAACGCCTGGAAAATATAAACAGAGAAGAAGCTGGAGAAGCTTATTATGGGAAAAATAAGTGGGTAAAATGCGTTGCCATCGATAAGGTACAATATCTCCTGCTTTGCATCTGATGCCAAAATTAAATCGGAAATTGAATAAAACTCGAATCCTTCGCAGTGTTCCGTTTCCTTAAGCCGGCGACAAGTTTATCACAATTATACTCCGGTTATTCAATTATTTTGAAATGCATTTTCAAATAAACAGAGATATAATACTGGTCTTTAATAGAAACGTACCGATTTGTGAAAATATTGACTATTAATTTACTGTATTTCAATTCGAATTCGAATATTATAACGTAGCTAATTTTGCTTTGCCGATAAATAAGTGTATTTATTTAATTTGTGATATAGAAAGTGCGTTATGGAAGCGAATTTTAATGAAAATTTTATGTTTTGTTTTAATCTCTGCCTAGGAACTAGAGAAGGAGCGCAGGTACTTAAAACAATATGAGAAATGAGGTTGCAGCAAAATGAGAAACAACCTGAAAAAAATTCGTCATTGAAGATTGAAAGATATTGTTCCATAACAGGGTCAGGCGTATATTTAGAATAACGGGAATAACTTGAAAAAAAAAAGAATTCTGGACGCAGAAAGTGCATTATGGTGGAGAATTTTCATAAAAATTTTGTTAACCGTATAAACTATAGAGTAGAAATAATGTACCACATTTTTCGACAATAAGCTTAAATCGTTCCCAAAAAAACTGGTCTGATTTTGCTGACCAACGAAACCTCTTTGAGCCATTTACACGCCTGCCAAGTTATATTTCCGACCAAAATTTAAAAATATTGCGTGGTAATTTGCGAACAATTTCGTTCACGAAAATTGTCCATTTTTTGTTTGTTTAAGGAGTGTTACACGATAAATATATTTTTTACCAAAAACTGATAAACAATTATTTTTTCCGAAAATTCGAAAATATTTGTTTACAATAACTTATTAAACATTTTTTAAATTTATTTAAAGAAAAATTGGTGCCTTAACATTAATTGTCATTGGCACCTACAATATTTAATAGCACAATAAAGTATTTTACAAATATTTGTAAACCTTTTTTCTAATTAACAGTAACTATAAAAAAGTGACAAATATCAAACATAAATTAAAGCTTATTATAAAGTCCAGATGATTTCAAAAAACCAATGACACGCTCTATGTTTAATTTTTTAAGCTGTTGAACTTCCGTAGTTTTCGAACTAGGCATATTGCTAAATTTCCTTGCTTGTTCATAGTCTTTGCAGTTGAATAAGAAATGTGACACTGATAGTTGTACACAGCACTGACTACATCTAGGGGGTGGTGTTCCTTCTAGAAGATGTTGGTGTGTCATCTTTGTGTGTCCTAATCTTAGTCTTCTGACAAGGACGCTGTCTTTGCGTTTTCTTTTAAATTGTAACTTACTTTTTGTAATTACTGGTTGAAACAAATGTAATTTGGTATTTTTTGTTGACCAAGAATCCTGCCACGTAATAAAAGTTAGACGTGTGTAAGCAGCGATGAGATCATAAACATATTGAATTTCATTTTTGTTCCGCTTTTTGTAGCTGTTTTAGCCTCCGCATCTGCTATCTCATTGCCTTGAATACCGATATGCGATGGAACCTATAAAAATAAGACAGAAGTGTTGCTTATCATTGCCAAATTTGATAACATTTCTTTTATTTTGTGAACAAGGATGTTATCTGTTCTTGATTTCGTAAGTGCTTGGAGGGATGACAGTAAATCTGTGCAAATAATATATTTTGGTACTGGGTTCCCTTTGTAATTAAGTATTGTGAGAGATTGAAGAAAAGCGAACAGTTCCCCGGTAAAAACACTAGTAGATTTAGGTAATCTAAATTTGTGATATTTTCTGTCTTCTATGACTGAATATCCAACTCCGTCTTCATTTTTTGATGCATCAGTATATAAAATATCACAATCTGCATGCTTAGACAATTTGTCATAGAAAGCGTTTTGCAAAAGTTGTGACGGATTGACATACTTGCTGAATTCTAGGAGAAAGGTACCTACTACAACCTGTGTATCTCACCAAGGGAGAGGACCACTTAACTTGGTGTTTGGCAGATGAGCTACGTCTCTATATGTATCTGAGGTGCGAAGAAATCTTACATACAAGGAGCACAACATCTTGGCTTGGCGTTAAATCTGTTAATTAGAGGTAACATTGTAAACGCCCGGTGTAAAGGATTTTTTGGATTCGACATCATCTTTACTGCATCTTGTTGCAGAAACATATTTCTTCTCAAATATAATGGTAGATCGTATGCTTCAGCGCACAGTGATATTGTTGAGGTCGTTTTGAAAGCTCCAAGTATCAATCTCAGACTACTATTTTGAATGGTGTTAAGAGAATTTAGTAGTTTTTTACTTACAGTACCATAAACTATGCTTCCATAGTCTAGATCGTATGATTGCTAAATACACTGTTAACAATGATTGTTCATCAGCTCCCCAAATTAGATGTGATACGGCTTTTAAAAGATTAATTCTCGAAATACATTTCATTTTGTATACCTATGATGAAAATGTAGACAGAGATAATCCTATTAAATTAATTATTTGTTACCTTTCTTTACCCAATTACTTTAAATAGTTTAATATTTTTTCTTAGATCTGAAAAAAAAAAAGAAAAAATGTTAAAACTGATATCTACACGAAGTTAAAGCAGAGGACTTCTTCACGCCTGAGACACAAGATACAGGCTATTTCGTTTAAAAAAAGTCTGGACGCAGCGAGTGCGTTATAGTAGTGAATTTTCATAAAAATGTTTTTAATAGCAAATATGTCATTTTTTAATGGAGGCAGGCATCAAATTTGGTTACTGGCATAATCTATATAGTAAAAATGATGTACCATCTTTCATCAAAATAACTTTATTGTTTAAAAAAGTACAAAAATTTTCCGAAAATAACGTTATGATGTTCCCCAAAAGACTGGTCCGATTTTTTTGGTCAACGAACCTGTTCAAGGTATTTACCCACCTAGCAAGATATAATCATTCACAAAAAGCTTTCCGACGGAACTCCAAAAAAAAATTCCATGAAAATTTGCAAACAATTTTTTCAGGAAAATCCGAAAAAAAAAAGTTTGCAATAACTTATTAAACATTTATTACCAAAATGTCACAAAAATCTAACAAACAATGTTGTCTATGGAAACACAGAAATTTTCTGCGAAAATTGACCAACTATTTTTTTTACAGAAAATTTGACTGAAGAATAGATAAAATTCAAATTAGATATATACTTAATCCGGAACCAAGTTGAAAAAGTATCAGAAACGTATTTCCAAAACTAGTGTCTGTAGGTATAGGGAGTTGTTCAATTTGAAAAATTCTGGACGCAGCAAGTGCGTTATGGTAGTGAATTTTCATAAAAATGTTTTTAATAACAAATATGTGTGTTTTTTTTTAAGAAAGCAGGCATCAAATTTGGTTACCAGTATAACCTATATAGTAAAAACAATGTGCCTTGTTTCATCAAAATAACTTTATTGTGTGAAAATGTACAAAAATTTCCAAAAGTAAACTTAAAGTGTTTCCGAAAAAACACGTTTCTTGGTCAACCTTATAGGTTAATAGCAAATTGAGCTGTTCAAATATGAAACATTTGATCAAAATTCACTACCATAACGCACTTGCTGCATCCAGAATTTCTTTTCTTACAAACATGCATTATATTTCGATGGAAAATGCAAAAATGCAATAACATAAGGCGTGTTTGATTTAAAAAAAATGGAAATTTGTATCACCAACGACTTATGGGCCAGCCTGTGATTGTAGAAATATTATTTTAAGATGTAGGTCAAGACACCCTATAATTAATATATACAAAAAATTTTCATATCTTATATAATAACGGATATATTGAGCTTTATTGATTTTTTACGAAAATTGGACAAAAATTATATACCATTAAACGATAAACTCTATAGCTAAGGCTACTGCCAAGCATCAGAGACAGGGTCTATTTGAAATGAATTTTCTGGGAATATTTTAGTAAAATGAAGGACAATGACGATTGAAACTAAGACTTTAGGGTTTGTAAAACGTCCTTCTTGTGACATTTTATTTCTATAGCCCGTATTAGATTCAAGTTCTTTGCCTAAATGTTGCCGATTTTGACGTTTTAAATCGCAACTTTGACGTTTTGAGGAAAACCCCAATTTATTTTTCTTTAAATGCCTATAACTTTTTTGTCTTTTGACCTACATAGCTAAGTTTTGGTAGGTAACTTACCTATAAGGATGTAAACCTGCACGCCAAATTTGGTTGCCCTTACTTTGTTAATTCCGGAGATATAAATTTTTTTCGAAATAAAACACACAATTTTCCGGGAAAACCTGGGCAGATTTTCCTGGCTAACGAACTCATCCAAGCCATTTACAAAAGGAATTTTTCCACGAAATTTAATCAAAATCGGCCTATCATTTTTTGAGTTATCGGTGTGATACATATATATATATATATATATATATATATATATATATATATATATATATATATATATATATATATATAAACATATAAAAATTGAAACTGACCCCGGATATGTTTTCTGGAGGGCCTAATTAGCGCTCATTTGAAATTTTTTTTTCAAAATTCAAAAGTCGGGATCTCCTCATTAGTGAATTTTTTTTAAGAAAATTCACTAAAAATAGAGTTACGACATTTCGAATTTTTCCAAATTCAGTCACTATTTAAGAGCGCTCTGTATACGGCCTCACGATTTTTTTGGCCAATAATATTAAACCAAAACCTCTCTGAATGCGTCACTTTCATGAAACTCTTCTATCTATTGGTAACTATAATTGAAAACCTCCCTAAATGCTTCGTTTCCATGGGACTCCGATTTCCATTGGTAAAAACGCTGTATTACAATTTTTGATATGTTCCAAAATGTAAAAGGTTGAAAAACAATTGAAAAGCTCGAAAACGATGGGCGATATAAATGTTTTCTCCTTACAAGCATGCGTTAAAATTGGATGGAAAATACAATAATGCTACAATAAATGGGCTATTCCACTAAAAAAAAGAAAGAAAACTTGTATCACCAACTATTTCTGGGCCAGTCTGTGGTTCTCTTAACCTTTATAACATTTTCCTATATCTTATATAATAACCGATATATTGAGCTTTACAGTAAAAATGCACCACGCTGTATATATCTAAACATGTAAAAACTGAAATTGACCCCCGAGGCGCCTAGTTCCCACTCCTTTGAAGAAATATTTTCTCAATAACGATTTTTTCTACGAAAATTCGCGAAAAGTATAGACTATTAAACCACAAACTCTATAACTTAAACTACTCTGAAATCATGAGACAAGGGGTATATTTGAAATAAATTTTCTGCAAATATTTTAGTAAAATGAGGGACAACGATGACTCTGTAACTTAAGGCTTTGTAAAACACATTTATTATGACACTTGCTTTACATAGCGCGTATTTGTTTCAGGTTATCCGTCTAAAAATTGCAGATTTTGACATTTCAAATCGCGACTTTGAGATTTTAGAAAGAAAAACTATAAAATTTTCAAAGTATTTTTTCTGCGTTAACAAAACTTGTATTATACAATAGATCTTGTTAGCCACACAAAATATTTTGGTTTTGGGGCATTTCTCTGGTCATCAGTGGCACCCAAAATATTTTTAATGTCTATAATTTTTTTTCGCTTTCAACTCAGAGATCTAAATTTTGGCGTGTAGGGTAAGTTCAATAGCGTAACTCTGAGTACAAAATTTGGTTGCCATAGCTTTGTTATTTTCGGAGATACAAAAATTTTCCGAAAGGAAACCCAAAATTTGCCAAGAAAAACTGGTCCGATTTTCCTGGCTAACGAACTTATCGAAGCCACTTGTAAAGCGAAGGCACCTACCAAATTTTATCGAATTTTTTTAAAGAAAATTAACTAAAAGTGAGTTATGCCAGTTTCATTTTTAGTAAATTTTCATTAAGAAAATTCACTAACTGAGGGGTAGCAATGGCGAGACTGTCGGAAAATTTCTCCAAATGAGCGCGAATTAGTTCATCAGTTAAAATGTTTATATATATATATATATATATATATATATATATATATATATATATATATATATATATATATATATATATAAATTCAAAAGTCGGGATCTCATTAAAAAAAAAAATTCACTAAAAGAATAATTTCGGCCCACCCTATTACTAGTGTTTATTTATGAAGTACGGTTTTTTCGAGCAGCAATTTGTATTTGACTAAAAACAAAATCCTTATTAATTTTATTTCATTATAAAAAGCGCACAATTAAATTTGCGAAAAAATGTTATATTTTGATATGAGACAAGCTCCAAACGTTTTTGCTACAAAATAAGGAAATATTCTTTTTTAAGAAGCATTATAATGGATATTTTATTGAGATTTATCACTTCGTATGTCATCTATATTAAAAATCTAACAAATTTTTATTTTATTTTACAGCGACCTGGATGTATTGGAAGAATGTACAGAATACGTTCCTGGTGTGTAGCGTGGTGGCACTCAGGAAGAGAATACAGTGACACAGAAGAAGAAAGTCCTAGCGAACAAGGACAAGGTTGCATTACTCCTATATCTCTAGATACTCCATTACAAAGTTCCGTATCACGGTGCACTTCTCTTAATGTTATAAGGTAGGTAACAGGTTTAGTTATTTCAGGCAACAATCTTGCTAACCTAAAACATTTCAGGGATCCTTATTCAAGCACATTGGCAGGACAACGTGACTTTGCTCAAGCTAATATGACCCCAACTAGGCTTGCTCCGCGAGACTCCAGAAGTTTGCCGACTGCGAATCGACTAGCAAATCGTTCCTTATCAACAGACAGCGTTTATACAATTCTAATACGTCTGCCAGGTGAACCAAGTGACGGAGCCTCCTGCACGGAGACTCCTTCAATCAAAATGATTCCTGAAGACCTGCCACGACCAACTAGAGGGCGAGATAATGATACAGGTAATCACCTAATGAGACGACCGTCAGCCATGCCTTCAATTCCGCTGAATGCAAAGATAATCCCTAAGCAACTGGCAGGCAAGCCACCAGTTAATGTACCAAATGCAACTAAAAATCCAGTAAAGAAGAAAAAGAAGACGCAGGAGAAGAAAGCCGATAGAAAGGCAGCAAAGACGCTATCTGCTATATTAGCAACGTTTATAATCACGTGGACCCCATACAACATTTTAGTTCTGCTTAAACCAGCCACAACTAGCGATCAAAGCATTCCAAAACCTGTTTGGGACTTTTTCTATTATTTGTGTTATATAAATTCTACTATCAACCCAGTGTGCTACGCCCTGTGCAACGCGAGCTTTAGAAGAACATACCTTCGAATCCTTCAGTGTAAATGGCATAACAGAAATCGCGCAGCTATGAATAGAGGTTTTTACAATTAGCAACGTCGGGGAACGGAAGTGGCAATGGATCTGCGAATGCACTTTGGCCGCTGAACGGGCCACTTCCGTGAAGTATGTGTGTGTATATATTAATGTAAGTTGAACAGGCGTGCGATGCGATAATCCCAGTGCTCCTAAAACCCCCAATGAACTTGATGTTAAAAGACCCTTTCTAGATGTTTTTATATTTGTATATGTATACCGCTCAAATCGTGTTCTAAAGTGTGTGAAGGACTGACATGGTAGGTTATTATTGATATATTTATATATAATAATTATATAATATAGCGGCTGTGTGTTAGATTTAGTATTATTTGTTCGTGGCAAGACCAATCTTTGGACTACTAAATTTATTGACGTGCTGACGGCTGTCTTCCACATACCAGACTAAATAGGCGGAAGAAACTGGCAAACTCCAGACTTGTCGTCATTTGACTTGCCTAATTAACTATTAAAAATGTACTGTGTCAAAACTTTAATAATTAGGAAACAAGTACTCTCATATCTAATTTGTATCATAAAAATGAGTGCTGAATGTGAACAGAGCCATTTGTGCCAACATTAAGTTTAAGTTGAACAGAGACATACAATTTGTTACAGCTAACTAAGTCTAACAAAAACTTTTCCATTATTTTCCCTTGGTGCGGCAGAAGTACTATTAGACGCAAGAATTTACCAATTATTGGTTTATTCAACCACGCCTGTATGGCTAGCACTTTGTGTACAAGGCTATAACGAGAACCTAGTTTCTAATAGGTGCATACAGAGGTTGCAATACCTTATCTCACTGAGCCTGGCTTTGAATATGTTTTGGCGATAATAGGTATGAAATCTAATAAGAGCAAGACCGGTGTTATGGCCAAAATGCATCTAAATCTGGGAATATTTCTAAGAAACGATTCAATTCGTTCGCGTCGTTCAAGCTTTAAATGTATTCGTTTGTCAAGTCTAGACGGTTATTTAGATTCGTTTGTACATTTATATTTTTTAAGCAATCCGAACGAACGTATTCCGTCGACTGTCTGTAAAAATTGAAAGATCAAAAAGAATACGAACCGTATATTATTAGCAAACGTTGCTGTGTAGAGAAGTTTACAATAATTTACGGTTCGCTAAGAAAATTTATATTTCTCGGCAGAAGCTAGCATTTTCCCAAAAAACTTAATTTCTTTAAAATAACGGAGCAAGAAAAATATGTGTAAAAATCACCTACTCATAGCAGCTGCTAAATCTATTACTAATTTTAAAAAAAAATCCAAAGACCCAGTAAGAGTTGATGAATTTAAATAAAATTTATACAAGTGCTTAATCAAACTTAAAAAAAATCTTACATTTTCTAACTGAAATATAAAAAATAACAAAGTTATTTAACAATAAGTGGGTCTACTAATTTTTTTGTCTTAGGCATTCGATAACTCTTCGAGGCGTGCATGAAATTAAATGGTTTATGGTATCCTGAGGAATGTCATCTCAGGTTTTTGAATTCAATGACGAAGGTTAACTAGGTCACTAGGTTATTTTGTGGTTGGGGTAAATTACCCAGTCGACTGCCGATCATATCCCACAGATATTCTATTGGTGACAAGTTTGGTGAGGGAGAATGCGATGGAAGCAGGGTCACGGTATTTTCTTGTAAGACCCTTGTAGTAAACCTTGCTCTATGAGGACATGCATTGTCTTGTAGGGAATCTTATCGCACCCCATATCATAACCCCCCGTGGAGCGGCCACAGGTAATTTTAATTTTCTGCGTTCTTCACAAATCGCCGTACTCTTCTGTGACCCTCTTGGACCCAAAACAGAATCAGGACTCATCAGAGAACACAACACGATTTCATTCAACATACCAATTTAATCTGGCGTTACACATCTTCTCAAACCCAGTAGCACGATTTCGAGGTGTCAGTGGGAGACAACTATATCTTGTAAAGCCGCAATCCTCAAATGACGAGCTAGGCGTCTAAGCATAATGACTTAATGACTTATAAATTGAGCACAAATCGCTACGGGATATTGCTTCAAGCTGAAGAAAAGGCAAATTCAAAGTGATAATTTTTTGATAAAACAAAATTAGAAAAGTGTACACCTGTTAATTTTTTTGTCCATATTGTTATCATTTCATATCAGAGAAAAAACAGAGCAGCACGAAAAATTTCATTTCAGTCGGTCGACTATTACTAGGTAGATTTTTTTAGAATGTCGGTATATTATTATTAATAGAATTTTACGAACACGATAAGGAAATGCGAAGAAAAAAAAAGTTTACATGAAGAATTTGAAACAATAGATTGGAATGAATTTATCACTAGACTTAAATGAGGATTATTCCTAAAGCTTCACTGGAATATCCTGGGAAGATTTTTGTATTATCCTGGAAGTCCCTAGATCGAACATTGTTCCGAAAAATCTATTCTTCTGACAATAAATACCACCGGAAGTAAGACTTACTGTTACTCTAAGATTTCTGGCTAGTGAAGATTGCCAGGTACATAAGTTTATAATACACATTTAAGATTTCAAGACAGCTGATTTCAAAAGTAGTTTCAAAAGTGTGCAGAGCCACAAATAACCGACCCCTTGCGCAAATTAATAGATACCACCACGAATGCTGGAATTAGCACGTAATTTGTAGTAGCTTTACAACACGAGTTTTGGTAAGGCTCCTTTCAGCACTCGAAACCAAAAATATTTTATTTTGAAAATACACCAGGGCTAAGTAAACAACAAAAGAAAGGAGAATACACAAGTTTTTTAATGTAGAAATTATTATATATCCTAACTTAATATTATGTTACAAGAATTTATAAAATACGTTGTGGCCATGATATTAAAGAATACTTAGCCTACAATACACAAGCAATAAGTTTACTTACTTAACATGAGCTCACACATGCTTACAAATTCAACAGAAAGTAAATAAAGCAATCATAAATCCAGAGCCTCGGTGGTTCAGTGGTAAGAACGTGGCCTCTGATACGAAGGGTACTGCGCTCGATTCCAGGGTTCTCCGTTCACATTTACAGAACAAACTATACCATTAACATCAAACGAGGTTGTGGTATTGTATTTGAGCAAGTTGAATGTCTGCACGTTCCGCCCTTCAGAGGGGCGTAAAACCGTCGGTCCCGTGTCCATGCGATGTTGGGCACGTTAAATATTCCTACCCTCCTTACAGAAAGGCAAGGGTTCGGCAAAATTTCCAGGATAGTGAGGTGAAACTGCTCCCTGACGTCGGTGATTTGGCCATAATTGCGGAAATTGGTCGACATTAAAAAAAAAACAATACACTCACAGACAATTTTAAACCGTTTAAAAATTATTATATATCTTGATCTTCGAACCAATCATCAAGATCTTATATGACTTCGCTTTCAAAATCCCTTCACCTTTTAAATGTGTTTGAGCGTTTGGAAGAAATAATAGTCTGGTGGTGCTAACTCCGGAAAATAGAGCGGGTGATCAACCAATTAAAAAACAATTTTATAAGTTATTTGCAGTGCAGTCAATGACTTGTGAGCAGGGGCGTTGTCTTGCAAAACGAGCATAACCTTGGCCAGCTTTTCGTAGCTTTTGTCCACAGTTTTCTTGCGCAATTTATTTAGTAACTCAATCAACTGTAACAGTTTTATTTGGTTCCAGAAAATCTGTCAAAGTTGCTTCATTTTTGTTTTAGAGAACTGAAGCTGGCAAGAAGCTTGCCAGCTGACTTTTGAATACGGTATGTTATAGGCATTGTAGGACTATAATGCCTTCACTTTTTCGATTGTCCTCGAATCTTAAAATCATAATGATGAGTACATGTTTCGTTCATGGGTACACAAAAAGTTAAAGAGTCTTCTTCTAAACCGTGGCACATTTTCTTCGACATTGTCAAATGAGCGTGCTTCTGATCAGGCTTCAAGCATTCCGGAATCCACTGTGCGGGAAAGTTAATCATTTACAACTCGTGACGAACAATGTGAAGCACACGTTGATAGGAAATGTGCATCTTCTTGCTCTAGGTTTCAGCCCAATTCGTTGATCTTCTAAAATCATTTTGTGAACAAAATAAATTTTCTTGCTGGTTAAAGAAATTGGTTTTTGCATCTTTGACATTTGATTATCCTCTTTTAAATACTGCAACACAGTCTTTAATAGCAACATACAAGGGACCTTGACGACCTAAGCTTTATATTATGTTAGAAAACACATTTTGCTCGATAGCCTTTTCAAAAATAAATATTCAATAATTGACCAAACCCCGTTTTTACCAAAATCTAGCTTTTTTAAACATGCTGTTTTTACAAACTAACAGGTTTGTCACTATTTAACGTTTTAATGTCAGACTTTGACAATTTATATAGAAAAAACATAGTTACCATAGCAACTAAATTAAATTTGCTTACTGTAAAGTTTCCAGGCTAGATTGTGGATTGTTTAATTAGTTGTATTGACCTTTGGCCTCTCAGCGCCGCAATCACAACGGGTCTTTTGTGCAGGACAATATTTCCCTAATAGTTGTCCAAAATGACTTCTCATATAGTCTATTATATGCTTGCGGGCTATTTTACCTATTTCCTAGCGTGTTAACGTCACCCCTCCAAGATATTTGAGCTTTTTGCATAACTGAACTATACAGTCGCAGAGCAAGTGTTCTGTTGTTTCTGCCGCTTCAGTGCAGTATCTGTAGTTTTTACTGTCCACCTTGCCCATCTTCGTAAGGTGATACCTCACTGAAGAGTGTTCTGTGAAAAGTCCTGTAATTATTATCAAGTTGTTTTTGTTCATCTCTATTGATATGGTGATGAACCGTTCTGCCTGCTTTGAGCCTGGCGTTTTCCATTAATATGACAATATTTGGTTCCTTTCCCAAGTATCAAGTTCATTTCTTACATGGCTTTTTGTTGGTCCACAATAAGGCCGTGGACCATCGAATGGTGTTGTTGCTGCCCTTTTTGCAAGGCCATCTGTTTCCTCATTTCCTTCAATGCCTTGATTCCCCGGTATCCACATCAAAGTTACTTTGTTGTCCATAACTAGTTGCTGCTTTTGCAATCTCAGGTTTGTTTAGATTCGGTTTTCAAATATTTCAGTCTTTAGTACTAGCCTACTGTCTAAGAGGATGTAGATCTCTCCATTTCTGAGTGCTATTTGTATACAGTTTTGTGCACGGAGATTTATGGCAAGCATTTCTGCTTGAAAGATGGTGTAAGTGTCCCCTATGGACTAAGAAAGTCTAAAGTTACGTCTTCTTATTTCCAGTCCTGCTCCCTCTATTTGTTTAGACCCGTCTGTTTACCATACAGCTATGTTGTTTGTTAGCATTTCACTGTCTCTGTCTCATGCTTGGCGGTCACTTATGACCGCGTCAAATGGAACTATGAACTCCAGCTTAGCTAGAATTTGATTGTTGCTTTGGCGAGTGACTCTAATGGAATCAATTCCAGGAGCTTCAAGCGGCCAACCAAGTCTCCTGATTTGAATTTGTCTGCTTGAAATAGTCTTGAGGCACAAAGTGCTTCGTTCCTCTTCACCGATATCCGCAGTGGGGCAAGATTCAGAATTGCCCCCATAGGAGCTGTAGGGCATGATGCCATAGCTCCCATTATTGTAAGACAGATCAGCCTCTGCAATTTTTGCAATTTGCTTTCCGTTGAGGCTTGTTCCGGTTTTGGCCACCATCCTATAAATGCATGTCTGACCATGGGTTTAACCACAGTTTGTTATATACAATGTACCATCCTGGGATTCAGCCTCCATGTCTTTCCTACGAGTCTACGGCAAGTCCAGACTGCCATTGTGACCCTCGAAATAGATTTTTTCAAGTGTGTGTTCCAGTCCAGTTTTTGGTCTAAGCAGATCCCTAAGTATTTAATTTCATTGGAAAATAATATCTGTGTTCCATTCAGAATGGGAGCTTTTAAATGTAGTGTTCCTTTTGCTCTTGAATAGGACAAGAACTGTCTTATGCGAGGATTAACATTAAGCCCCCGTGTCTCACACCAGTCCCTTACTGTATTTAGGGCTGTTTGAATTAGGCTGGATATTACAGCATCATATCATATAATCTGCGTATCCTTGGACTATGAATTCTGCTCCGCTCAATGTAGTCATAAGTTTATCAACAATGAGCGACCACAGCAGAGGTAATAGCACTCCTTTTGCCGTCGCCACTGTTGCGTTGGTGTCATTTGTGGTAGCTGTGGTTACACGGCTTTTTAGCATTGACTCAATCCATCTTACAATGGGGAATTCGACTCCCCTTTCTTGTAGTTTGATGGATTGATATGAAGTGTTGTCAAAGGCACCCTCTATGTCAATGCATGCACCAAGGGATACTTATTTGGCAACAATTTTTTCTATACCGCTCCCTAAACATTGTAGGGCATCTAATGTGGATTTGCCCGCCTGATAGGCAATTTTTTTACACGGAGCGGTTTTCTTGTTAGGGTTTCACTTATAATGTATTGATCTAGTGCATTTTTATGGTCTCTAGGAAGAATAATGTAAGATTAATGGGTTTAGAGACTAACTATATATTAATATACCCTCGTATATAGCAAACAAGCAGCAATAATAACAATGTGAACGAATGGATAAATTTTTCAGATATATTCCTTGCTTTACAAATTCTTTAAAAATACCTACATTTGTTAGGCAATAAGTATATAATAAAAATTAAGAGGGATTTGTTTTTGTATTCTCCCTGCAAGTTTTAATTGCAAAATATTAAATACAACTGGCGCCGTATAACGAGAAAATTGAGATCAGCTAAAACTATTGAGTACGTTTCATCCATGAGTGGTATATCTTCATATTGTAAATTATCATCGAAATTTTTCATGAAACATTAAAAGAGATTGTGCCTGTTAGTACCCTTTATATTAGCGTAGTCTGAATTTTCTTAAAATTTCACATTCAGCAACTAAAAATCATTTTAAAAGCTTTGTAGCATCTCAATGTATAACAGTTATGTTAGAGCAATAACTAGCGATGAAACCATATTTTTCTGGGTTGCAAAATGTAGACGCCGAAGTGTTGTAACGATATGGAAGTAAAAACATACTCATTTTTATATTGTATCAAAGTAATGGTTGTAAATTTTAAATTTTGGTCACAACGTAAACCCTGACAATCTATTTCATAATATAGGTTTTGTTGTGCAATTTCACGTATTTATAACACAGAATTAGGTTTATTTTGCAAGTCATTAAAATATTTCTTCTAGTTTTTAAGACATAAAAGATCGCTTAGCTTTAGCTTACAGTTTATTTGAAGTAAATAAAAACCAAAGGATAAGCATTGCGATTCATGATAATAATGCGAATAAAATGTAAATCGTAACCACATATTACCTAGCTACGCACCGAGATGGCGACTCTGTCGGGCAGATAACAATCTTCCCTGTAAGGATAAAGCATATTCGTGGATCCCACTTAGTGGTGCATATGTAAGTTTATAACTAGATTTGATTCATTTCCAGTCCAGCGCCAAAATAAATGCCTCCGTTAACATTACCTTACCCTTATGCGTTTCGAATTTTGATTCTGGAACTGCTTAAAATATTTTATCAGGTACTTACTCAATGAAATTGGGAATTCTTTAATTGAATAATTTCACAGTCATTATGATGTAAACAATGGCTAAGTTATTCCTCGTAAATCAATAACTCACTCATTCTAACAAGTCGAAACACAAAGATGGGATATATTGTATTGGATGTAAGAAAATAAACTAGAATCGACATATATATATATATATATATATATATATATATATATATATATATATATATATATATATATATATATATATATATATATATATATCTTATATGGACGTTTTATCAAGCAAGAGCAGCCGCATTCAATAAATTCATTGATTTACTTCATAGCCACCATCCTACGGGGGACACATGATGATATAATCATCCTTTGTCAAATTTCTATACTTATCAATATGGTTAGAAGGTTTTTTAACTCGAACCTCAAACATATTTTCATCACTTATATGCTCATATTCATTTTTAAATCCGTTACTGAATAGCTTATTGATAACAGAAAGGCTGGGGGCATGATATCCATCTGGTGCAACTTCATAAAAGTTATCGGCATATTGCACCATTAAATCAAGTTTATGCGAATGTAGAGCTGACGATGGGTTGTGGCTATTACGAAATAGCACACGGAGCTTTTCCTTCACTTGTGGCATAAATTATTAGTACCCTAAAAGTGCAGGAGTACTTAATTTATGGTTACGGTTATGGTCATTTTTTAATGTCACATGTGTAGAGTATTTTTCTGCTAATGCATCTTCAATCTTAGATCTTGACTTTCGGTTATACCTACATACGTTTCTGTTACTGTAAGTAGCTATAGCTACAAATTATTCACTTGAAACATTACCTTTTGATCACAATTGTAAGCTCGGTACAAAAGTTTGTGTTTTTGGATGATCTTTGGTCAGCTGAATGTTGACAACGCAAACAACGCTTGTATATTTGTATATATTCACTTTCCCAGAAGTAGGAAACGTTCTTAAAACTGTCCAACTAACGTCTATACAACAACTTGTGTACAACACGTCACAGTTTGTCATAATGGAGAATAGTGTAGCAGCATAGTAATTAATACGAATAAATTAAGCTGCAAACTAAAAACTAACTTATTTGTGCGGTCATAACACTTATTTAAACAAATATATCTCATTTTAAATAATAACAAGCATCCATTCCCATTCATACACCTACTCAAAAACTCAAATATCAACATAACATCTGATGCCCATCGTATTTATTCGAATGGTGACGCAATTAGCCAATCATAAACCGCCAAAATCCAAGTATATGCACTACTCAGTGGCATCCACGAATAAAAAGGAATAAGACTCAAATAAACACAAATAACAGTCTAAAAAGAAGTAGTACACCAAACATCACAACATCGTCGGCATATCTATATTATTCAATATTTCATTTACCTTGACGTCCTCCTTGTCGTCCACAATATTAAATAAGAGCGGCGATAAGACACATACAGTGTGTGTTGAACAGCGATTATTAAATTGTTGGCACTAGTACTACTTGTATTTTATAATGGCCAAGATACATCTAAAAAAATATTTTTTGTTTCCGTAGCTTTCTGTCAAAATGAGTTATATGAGTATTTAAATTCATTCTAGCTTCTTCAGGAGGTCAAAGCAGACTAACAAAAGTATTTGTTTTATGAGAAAAGTGTAGGATTTAATTTTATAGACCAAACAAAGCTATTTCTGGCATACAGTTGGATAAGTCCAAAAGATGTAAAAATGTTTCCAGTACAAAGAAAACCACAAAATGAGATATAGTATATTAAATGCCCGCCTAAACTTAACTTAACGTTGCTTATCACACAATTCATAATTTTCATTGACACATTTTCAACTAACTTCAAACTGAAAATTAAATGGCGCTTTAATCAAAGTGCCTCTACAAGTCATCAAATTGAGCGACCAGTGCGTTTATTTTCTACCTTCGCCTACCATTTGGCCACATATTTACCCGCAGAGTTGCATATGATTTTCAATCAATTTTGAAACATTAAGTGACAAGCTTGTAACACAAAATATTTTTATGAAATGCGTCTATATTTTTAATACCTATTTTCTGTGGTCAAATCCATAGTTTTTAGCGATTTTTTTTTAAATTTGCTTATGGGGAGATCTGTGTTTATATATATATATATATATATATATATATATATATATATATATATATATATATATATATATATATATATATATATATATATATATATATATATATATATATATATATCCGACCGATAACTCAAAAAATAATGGACAAATCTTGATCAAAATATGTTGAGTACCTTCTTTTTTCAAGTGGCTTGGATAAGTTCGCTGGCCAGGAAAATCGGACCAGGTTTTCCCGGAAAATTTTGTGTTTTCTTTCGAAAAAAATTAATATATCCGGAAGTAACAAAGCAATGGCAACCATATTTGGTACGCATGTTTGTATTATAAAGAATGAACTCTGTATTAGGTCTCTAGCTTTAAAGGCAAAGAAGTTATGGGCAGTTAAAGAAACAAATTTTGGAGTCGTCCTCAAAACGTCAAACTCGCAATTTTAAACCTCAAAATTGGCAATGTTTAGGCAAAGAACGTGAAAGAAATACGGATTTTGAAAAGAAAATGTTGCAAGAAGAGTGTTCTGCAAACCTTTAAGTTTCAGATTCAACCGTCATTGCCCATTATTTTACTAAAATGTTTACAGAAAATTCATTTCAAATAGACCCTTTCTCTGATGCTTTGGCTGTTGGTTTAGTTACGTTAATGCTTTCGCTGTAGGCAACCAAGTTTGATGCCTGCTTTCATCAAAGAAAGACATTTGCTATTAAAAATATTTTAAAGAAAATTCGCTACCATAACGCACTTGCTGCGTCCAGAGATTTTTATTTGCTTAAAATAGTCTTCACACTAAAATTTTTAAATTTCTCAAACGCCAAAACAATAAATTTGAGGAGTTTTTTTTAATTCATCATCGTAATTGTATATTTACCTTGTATCTATTAATTTAAAAATAGATACTTTTTGCAATATCAATCAAATATGCGTATTTATTGTTATTGTTGTTACGATTATATGTAAAAAAAGATTAGCTTGTCGGTTAACATGAAAGACTTTTTAAACTTATTTATTTACTACATTCAAAATACAGACTTTGACAAAAATATAAATACGTGTCAAGATGGTGTTCTAGTGATATCCAATGCATTTGGTGCAATGTTTGGTGTGTGAGCGTGACACTATGGGGCCATTGGCGTAAGAAGAACCCAGTCTTGCCTTGCTGAGTCTAGTCTTTTGAGGCGATAAGCAGGTCTAACCTCACGCAAAAGGTCGCTGTAGTAAGCCGAATCGATGACGCGAAGTTCATGCAAAAAGCAATGTGTATATCGCCATGCCTGTCAAAAACCAGACGTTGCCAACTATAGGGTTTAATCTCTATTTATAGGTTTTTTCCTCTTAAAATTTAGCATTACCCAGAGATTGTCTCAAAATTGTAGGGACATTGTATTGGTACACCTAAACTACGTGTCCAAGACCAAAAGGTAAAATAGAACAATAATTAAAATCTAAGATAGTTAAAAATCTAGATATAATAAAGAAATTCTTGAATGCTGGCAATAATTCCTTAGGAGAAAATCTTAAAAATACAATCTTAGGACCACTAAAAATAGTAGGTAGGTTTCAACCAAATACTATATAATGACAATACGGGACACTTCTATGCTTTAGCATTGGTGATATTTGTGACAAGTACACTAGCGCCACCTCGCGTGAAGTACTGACAACTGAGCGGGTAATTCGAATTGTATATTTACCTGCATATTCTTAATTTAGACAATTGGTTTATTATAGATGAATATAAAAACTTTACATGACAAAACAGTCAAAATTTTCTAATTATGTAGTTATAAATAGAATTTGTATCAACAATCAGCTTGAAATGTAAATAAATTCAGCAGGATTAATTCTGCAAATTCCTCTTACCCATAATCTTATTTCATCATAATTTAAAGTACTACCTTGAAACCGTCGTTAAACTACTATGTCAAGGGTAGGTATAGGAATATACTGAAAGCTGTTTCTAAGGATATTAAGTTACAATCTGTACTTACCTATAAATAATTGTTCTAGGTATAAATGGTAGCACAGTACTCAATTTGCTATATCTCTACATAAAAACTATCTTATTAATCTAATATTTTAAAATATGTAACTGATATACTTAGTACATAATTAATAAATTGTGCAGATGAAAGGTGAGACTAACTCCTACTTCCGTGAATAAACCTATTATAGGGTTGAATCTGCTATTTCTACTTGTAAAAACTTGTCTTGGGAAGAAAATTAAAAGCCTTTACCAAGTAAAATAATTGAAATGTGAAAAAGTGTGACAATTTATGCCACACTGAAATAAAAAAAGGACACAGAAGAAGATAGAAAACAGTTTTCTTATATCATTTATTATTAATGCAAAACTTTTTTTGCCTTCATTCTCCTTTTTTTGATGCACTGGAAGACAAGTTATGATTGAAGCCTTTCAACCATCCGTTTACGAAGTTTATCTATAAATAGGTACATGATGGTAAATATTACATAATAAATTATCTGCGAACCTTACCTATTGGCATAAAAGTGATTCTGAATCTGTCTTCTGCTTCAACAAATTAATTGTTTTGGATGTGACATTGAAATGTTAAATGCACCTTGTGTACTTTAATACTATATCCAAATCAGTTCTTTTTGATAACAGTGCCATTTTCTTGCATCTATAATACAAAATTATCGTCAACCTATGTTATAGTTATTGTTTACTATTAATTATTAGGCGAATTTGTAAAAAAATTCGCTGGTAACAAAATAAAACACAAAAAATCATATTCACGTTTCGCCATCCTTTGGAAACCTCTGAAATGTCTTTGATAGATTTAGCACATTATAATTCGAACAATTATAGATTGCACACACCCAACCACTAACATTTATTGTAAAAAACTCTGCTCAAACTTAATTATACACAGATAAACACCAGCAATTGCTAGTGTTACACGTTCTCGAACGACGTAACATCAGTGCTATCCGCTAGCGGCGCTGATATTCTTGAAACACGAAATCAGCCGGAGTGTTCTCTATTGTCATTATATATTTGTTTCAACTTATTCCATAGATACCAACGTGGAGTTTAGATGTTTTTTTATCCATCAGGGTCAAAATTATTAAACAACTGCCAGGAATTATGCATTTTTCCAATTTTTTACCTAATTGAAATTTAACCAGTCAATTTTGAACTTCAGTGTTGGAAAACATGTATCGTGCCTACTTGGTAAACCGCATGAAAAACTTGCTTGTTTTATGAGGAATTTGCAAAATGTGTTCAATGCATTCTATGTGGCAACTAATGTGTAGTATTTTCAATATATATAAAAAAAAATTAATTTGTAGAAATGACAGCAGAAACATTGGTGCAAGTCAGACTCTAGGCAATTTCAGAAAAGTCCGGATTACTCTATAACCGTAACACCTTTACTAAACATAGTTTTAATTACTCCGATGCCTAGTTCATGAACCAAACTATGCGGACCCGGGCGTTTACGCACTATTGACGGGACATTTTGTATATACAATAGCCAGTACTGTTAGTTTTATGTTACCCACATGATAGGAATTTATATGGGTATATTTTACGTCCAGTACATGATTGGTATTTTTTAAACTGTTATAGGGACACTAATGTTTAATAGTTGGCAACAAAAACCACAGTTGCAAGCGCCTTGCCAGCTGGCTGCCGAGTCTCGGCTTTCAGTGGAGCCACTTTATCCTTCCTGCATCAGTCCATACAGGCTTGTTTCAACTCTGGCGTATAGCGGTATAACCATCTTTCACTACTACAAGTTATGATACAATTGAAAATGTTTTTCCTTCTTTTCCAAACCGTGCTGAGAGCCATCCATATATCTGCCAACATGGTCACTCTGTTCTGTAGTCAACAGACAAGGAACCCATCGGACGAACACTTTACGAAATCCGAGGTCTTTCGTGATGACGACTACTTCCATAAGTTATCTCGACCCAAGCAGAAATTTCGGAGACTGTCAAACGTCTGTCTTCTTCAGTAAGGTTACGAATGGAGGACCTCTTCTCTTCTGTAGTGCTTTTCGGCGGCTCGTATTTTCGGCCCTCTCGTTGGCTCCCATGAATTTCTTGTGCAAGAAAAATATACGAGGCTTTAACGGTGTTGCATTCCCAAACTGCGGCGCCAATCTTTGCAATATTTCAAAAGCTTTTAGTTACTTAAAAAAAATCTATCTTATATTTGATCCACCCAGAAAACCCATTATTCCAACTGTCTTTCTATATCAGTACTTAAGACCGGCACAACACCCAACGAAAATCCACAAGCGAATATTTAATTTGTTTGTTTATCTAAGTTAAACTCCTCGATCGCTGACCTGAATCATATGTTTTTTGCATGCCAGAAATAATAGAGAACTGTCCAGCGTTTTGTTAAGGTAGCTTTTCAAACTGGGTTGTGAACTTCCCTCCAACTTATTTTCGCTCTTGTCGCTTAATAAAATACCTATTTTTGGATCTACTGGTGAGATTTGTCAGTAAGTGCAACATAAAAATATAGTTTTACGTTTTTCTTTTTTAATTGTTTTCTTTCATTTATTATCGTTATGTGGCCAAAGGTTTTTACCATAGCACTATCAACCCAAACACTCTCTCTCTCACACACACATACACAGACTCATAATTAATATACTTTTTTATAGAATTGTAACCATATAATATTTTGTGATTTTAAAAATAAACCTAATTCTGTTATAAAATATATAAAATCTTCTTTATTCTTATTCTCAATATTCATTATTTACATAGTTCAAAGTTGTTGTGTTGTTAACATGAACAAAATCAAAAGGAATTATATTAATTCATTAAATGATAATGCATGTAAGTCATTTCGTTAAAGAAACCTGTGTTACTTATTGATTTTTGGTCTGTTATTGTAATGACCACTGAAAGTGTAGTTAAGTGTTAGTCTTAGTTTAAATAAGCATCCAAATATTGTTTGTCGCATAACATTGATTGAAATTTAAAGGCATTGAAGGTTTATTAGTAAAATTATTGTATATAAGTATTTTTTATACCATGCGTAGGTTTGTTTATATTTACATGTTGATATAGTGATGACAATATTATAGTTTTATACTTTTACTACCCACGAATAAACCGAATATACGAGTAAATTGTCTTCAGAAATGCCATATTTTTACACAGGTATTATTTTTATAAACATATAAAATATATAACGCACTTGACGAGAAGAGACATTAGCGAAAAACAGGCAGAGTTTTAATTTTTATAAGCTAGATGTACACGGTGAGCCAAACTTGATGTCTTGGCTCTGTTGTAAGAAAAGGAAAATCGATAGGAAAAATATGAAAAGAGGTTCTTAAATGCGATTGAGTAAGGTCCCTTTTAAGTCGAATTTGCATATTTTTGGATATTTGGAAACTAAACTAATGACGTCATCGAATTTTTTTCCGAAAACATACCTATATTTTGGCATATCTAAAAATAACTATTTTTTTGGACAAATTATGTAAAGAAAAAGAATTTCTATCTTTTTCAGTTAAAAAGTTATTTAATAATTTAACATTATAAAACACATTATATGTGATTACTTTTACCACAGCAATAAAAAAAAATTATGTAGGCAATCATTGCAACAAATTTTCAATGTGACCGCCTCCTACTTCTAAACACTTATCCAATCTCCGCCCTACTTCTCGCACTGAAGCCTTATGAAACATTTCTCTAGATAGTTCATCGCAAGCATTTCTAATTTTTTATTTTAAATGCTCCAAGTTAACAGATGGTGTTCTGTAAACTTAATTTTTCAAAGCTCCCCACAAGAAGAAGTCTAGTGGGCTCAGGTCAGGTGATTTAGGCGGCCACTGTATCTATCCATTTATACCTATCAATTTTTCTCCGTAAGTTTTATTTAAATATTGTTGCACAATGCTTGCTCTATGCGGTGGAGCTCCGTCATGTTGGAAGCACATGCTTGCTCGCAGCTGTAATGGCACATTTTCAAGCAGCACAGGAAGTTGCTCTTGGAGGAATTGCAAGTATCGCTCACTATGTAAAATTACTTCGTAAAAATATGGACCAGTCAAATGCCTGTTAATAATACCACACCAAACGTTAATTCCGAAGTGTCATTGATTTTCAATCGGATTGACAAAATTTGGATTTTCAGTAGCCCAAATATACTCATTTTTTTATGGGGCTTACCGTTACTAACAAAACGACTTTCGTCCGCCCACAACACATACTGAAAAAACGATTGTCATTGATCAATTTTACCATCACTTGGGCAATATAATTAATTCTTTGTTGTTGATGTTGATCTGACAAGTGTTCTAAGTTATGAAGTTTATAATCGTGATAACCATTTTCTTTCAAAATTTTTCGTACCGAACTATATTTTTAATTGAACTCACGATAGGCTTGCTGAATCGAGTTCCGTGGATGGTCCTTCAAATTCCTGCAAAACAGTGGCAACAATATTGTCAGAATTTACCTTTCCAGCAATTTTTCCTCCCTTTCGAGAAGAAAATGCCTCGTTATTTTCACATAAATTGCGTTCTAATCTTGCAAATAGTTTTAAGCTTAGAATAACACGTTCGGGGTATTTCTGAGCGTATAGCTGAACTGCTCTTCTAGGGGTCTTTTGAGATTCACGATAAACTAATAACATATCGACTTTTTCGTTGTGCGTAAACATTTTTCAAAGTGAAATGACAACAAAGCAATATTTGTAAACCATTAGTTTAATTATTGACAGATAAAACGTTGCTACGATAGATAAAACTTTACTATTTATTTCCGAAGGCTTCTTGTTTATATCGTGATGGTTGCGTGCATTTTTTTAAATACTTTTTTCTACAAATTTGGTTATAGCTCCTTAACGGTAAAAGATAGCATTTCTTTTCTTTACATAATTTGTTCAGAAAAATTTTTTTCTTTTCAGATATGCCAAAATATAGGTAGGTTTCCAGGAAAAAAAATCGATGACGCCATTACTTCAGTTTCCAAATATCCAAAAAATATGCAAGTTTTACTTAAAATGGACCTTACTTAAGCCATTTAAGAACCTCTTTTCAGATATTTTTTTGGTCTTTCTGTTCTTACAATAGAGCCGACACATCGAGTTTCGTTCACCCTGTACAAATATTGATTTCAAATTTATTTTAAAAACCCCAAAAAGGTTAAGTTGATTTTTCTCAACTGTGCAACATAGCGATTTCAAACAAAAGCAGATTATTATTAGGACAGGACAGGAGCAAGCTCTGGTGCGCATTTTTTGAGAACAATTGCTGGGATCTGGTCAAGGCCATAGGCTTTCCTAGTATTAAAAGAAGAGAGCATCTTTCGTACCTTTTTAGTTTTTAAACTGATATCCGTCATTTTATTCGCGACATTGGGGACTGTTGGTGGTTGAACATTTGGAGGTGGGTTGAGAGTAGAATTGCAAGGAGGTAAAAAGTTAAGCCTTGCCCAGGGCGGTAGAAACAATTTCATCCCCTGTGACAAGAGGTGGAACGTGCTCTTGCAGAAATTATTTCCAATAGATTTAGCAAGAGCCCAGAAGGGTTTGCTGCCGCTGGAGCTTAAGAGGACTTTGTTTTTGATGTGGTTATTAAACGAGTTTTTTGTCTCAGAAAGAATGCGGATATAGCGGTTTCTTGCGTCGTTAAATGCTTGACGGTTTTCTTGACCGGGATTGTGTAAAAGCTTTTTATGAGCTTTGAACTGTTCAAGTCTGGCCTCGCCACAGGATTTAGAGAACCAGGGCTTTTGAGTGGCTGCAGAGGTTTTCTGTGTAAGTGGAATAAATAATTCAGCTTGGATAATTTCGGTGACGTTTTGTCAGATATCAGAGGGGTCAGGATGAGAGAAGCAGACAAACACCCATGGAAATGAGGAAAAGTAATATCGCATTTGGTCCCAGTTCGCGGAGTTGTAGTACCAAACGATACGTGGGTGTTATGACTGTGTGACCTCGGGTTGCATTGGGCAGGAAGCAGTGACAATTCCGTGGTCTGAGCGACCAAGGGGGGCGGTGACTGATGTCTTATAGCATTCACGTTTTGTAGTAAGCAGGAGATCCAAGGGATTTGAGCTGTGTGCTGCGTTGCGAGGAAAGTAAGTAGGTTGCTGAACCATATTGGCTAAGAATTGCTGACTGCAAAGGCCTCCGCTGCTCTTCCTTGTGGATCGGTTTTTGAGGATCCTAGCCATTCCTTATTATGGAAATTGAAGTCACCAAGAATAGTGACCTCGGAGGAAGGATATTTAGAAATCAGATGGTCGGTTTTTTCAGAAAGGTAGTCAAAGAGCTGGACAAAGTTGTTGTCAGAAGGTGACCGGTAAATGCAACAGATGAATTTAGTTGCAGCCCCGAGAGTGAGTTTTATCCATAGCATGTCTTTTCTTCCAGCTTCTAAATTGGGGAGTCTGGTGCAGGGTAGATTGCTACGGACGTACGCGCACACGCCTCCGTGCAATCTTAAGGAAGTAAGGAGCTCATACCCCTGGAAATTAGGGTGATTAATGGCTGTTTTGGCACTGATTTGAGTTTCGATGAGGAAGAGGAGTTGGGGCCTATTAGCCTGGAGGAAATGGTGGATGGAGTTCAAGTTAGAATTTAAGCCACATATATTCGAGAAGGATATTTTAAATCTTGATGTTGGCGCCCCTGTACACCCCTCTCCCGGAGATCCGAATGGAGGGGTATTTTACCTCTGTAATCTTTGTACAAGGAGGAGCCATCATCATTTTTGCTTATAAGGGAAGCCGACTCATACACCAGAACCGGAAACGTCCGTTGGGACTTCACTGGCCCCTTGATGTAAGGGGTGGTGCCTCCTCGGGTGTGAAAAAAATCCTTTACTATCACATAAAGGAAAATTCCACTACCACCTACTATATTGCAAGTATACCACACCAGCCAACTATTAAAGAGCTGACCAGCTCTATAACTTGCGTTAGTAGCCACGAATGAATGAATTGCGATATCGTCTCCAAATTTGGGAAACAGTTAGCAGCTGACAAACGAACGGTTCAGATTGTTGTTTTGTAAAATCGCTCCATGGGGTAGCGGAAAAATGGAAGGTGATCTGCTAAAAATCTACATTTTTTCGCCAAAACTTGAGTAGTATAACGTTTGTTCGGCGTAAAAAGTCTCAGAACAAATTAAGATATCGTCTTCAAATTTAATACACAGTTAGCACCCGACAAACGAACGGTTGGGACTGTTTTTTGAGTAAGGTCTCTCCAGGGGTTGTGGCATGAATGAGGGGTTATTTGGTGAAATTTGACATTTTTAAGTTAAAACTCGAGTAATATAACGTTTTCGGGTTTGTTTATTAGGAAACTTTCAATTTCATCAAGCATCTGGTATTCTGTGCTGAAGTTAAATTAGGGGTTGAATGTGTGGAGGTGGAATATCGGTGAGAGAAATTTCATTTTTTTTTTTGCTGAAACGACGTAAACAGTCTCAAATCTTATAGAAAGCTTAATTATGAAACAACTTTTTGTCTGTCAGTCGGTCGGCCTGTACGTCTGTCTGTTAGTAAGGGCAATTCGAATTAATTGAGATGTCATCTACAAATTTGGTATACAGTTAGCACACGACAAAGGAACGCTTCGAATTGTTTTTGGGTAAGATCGCTTCAGTGTGTGTGAGTGACCACCTAAATTTATTTCATAAGAATGTTTTTCTGAGCAGAGCAAATTACCACAGCTAATGTGGAAGTGACGATTCAATTTGCAGCACTATTTAATTTGTCTTAGAAAACTTTTGATAATATGAAATTTTACTAATAAACCTTCTTTGGTACCAATTGCGCTTTGTAAAATAATTGCAAATTATTGTGTTTAACAAATTGGCAATGTGTGCGATTGTTTTGTTGGCTGTTTTGTTATAACACAGACTTACTGGGACTTTCATTGTAACAGTTAACGCACATTAGGTACAATTTATATTTAACTAAACCACGAGAGGAACGAGATTTTTGTACCATTTCCGATATAAATAGTGGTTTGTAAATGATGTTAATAAATAAAATGTTGTTTTATATACTAATATAATAAAGAAATTTTATTAAAAATCCCATTAAATCACTAAACAAATTACGGGTATTATATAAATATAATGTTAATGAAAATGTATAAATAATAAGATAATAAAGCTAAATTAAAATAGACTACCAATTTTACTTGATGTTTTTGGATGTTAGTTTATAAGATATCCGAGTGTTGACGGAGGAATCTTAAGATTATTCTATAGAAGTTTTTTTTTGCTCCCGAAACGCTCGCTTTTAACATATGCTAGAGATAATTCAACAATCTATTCTTCTAGCCCTCTTATGAACTTTCTAAAATACAAATATAACTTTATGTCAATTTTTTTATGGTTTTTGAATTTACTCCTTTAAGGAAGTTTTCGACCGTCATTTATATTTTAACATGAAGATAACCCCAGATCTAATACTGCATGTATCACAGATATAATATTATGCAAAAATAGGGTATCTACCCTTTATTTGTATATTTCAAAATGTTTTATCGCAATAATGATCTTGTATTTTTTAATTCAAATTAAAGCTACAAATACCCTACAAGCCTACTAGTAAATGGCAACAATGGCTATGTTCGAAGATTTCCTAAGCGAATTGAATAAGTTAAACAAACATAAATTAATCGAGATAATCTATTACAAACGTATACCGGACGGTGTTACTTTGAGTGAACAAGTTCGAGAGCATATAAACTCCTGTACTGATAGTGAATTTCAAGACACTTTCAGTGAGGCTCCTACAAATAACCTACAAAATCACATGGATTTTCAAAAAGTTGAAACGGAGCTAAAGGTATTTAGAATACAACTAGATGCTGCAAACGTGACCGTAAGTAATCTTCAGGCCATAATTGATTATCAGAAGACGATAATAGATTTGCAAAAAGAACAATTGAATGTCAATATCGCCAGTGTACACAAACCATGCACAAAGCTGAAATGCGATGTTGCCAATGTTTCCAAAAACTATAAAGGTATGGTGGAGAAAACTAAAAGTAATAGTATGGTTGTGAAGGGCAACAGTCACATTGGGGATGAACTCACATGTGGCTCGTCTGTAGACGAAACTCAGCAACAAGAACATAGAAATATCAAATCAAATAGAACGTCTTTTGTTCGTGGTTCAGATGAGCAGCACATGGAGTCTGGGTTTGTCAGCGTCGAAAGACGAGCATGGATACACGTGGGAAGAGCGGCTATGAATACAACGGAAGAACGTGTTCTTAAACATCTGGAAGAAAAATTTCAATCAAAAAACTTTACTGTAGAAAGGCTTCCATGCAGGAATGGTGCTAAAAGTTGCTCTTTCAAAGTAGGAGCAGATATGGACCTGATTGATGAGCTATATAAAGGAGAGCATTGGCCAAATAACATAACAGTTAGACGTTTCAGGTTTTTTCGAGCCAAACAAGAGGCAACCCAAAGTTTCTAAAGGCCAGAATGTTTCTGAAGCTAGGGACTTTATTGTAGTCTCTAACACCAATTTACAATCATTAGGCAACAAAATTGACAGCTACATTCAGTTTTTGAATGTACATGATATTGATGTCTCGTGCGTGACGGAGCACTGGGTATCTGAGGAGGTTCTCAAATGTATAAACTTGGGTCGACATTGTGTTGCAGATGCGTTCTGTAGGAATAAAGGTAGACATGGTGGGGTTGGTATAATTCTAAGGGATGGTATCGCTTATTAAGCGAATGATATGATAAAGAGTATGTCTGTGGAGAATCATATTGAAATGGCTGCTATTAAATTAACAAAAGTAAAGTTGAATATATTGGCTGTGTACAGACCTCCATCTGGTAGTTTTGATATATTTATAGAGGGGTTGAATAAAAGTCTTGAATTAATAACAGACGACTCCTTTAGCAAGACTTGTATAGTGGGTGATTTTAACATTGATTTGTTGAAAGAGAGCAAAGAAAAACAAATGTTGTTAAATAGTGTGGAAAGTTTTGGTTTGGCGCCTGCTTTCAGGCAGCCCAGTCGTATTGCAGATAATTCTATGTCCTGTATAGATAACATTTTCCTTAACATTGATGAGGCTTGTTACAGTGGAAAAACCCTAAACGTATGTCTATCAGACCACTGTCCTCAAATAGTGACCCTTTTTAATTATAGACCTATAACTAAAGTAAAGTATATTGACAAATTTGTGGTAAATAAAACAAATATTGCTGGGTTTAAACGTGAACTGTCAAAAATTGAGTGGACAAGCCTGCTGGAGGAAAATGCAGAAAAATCATTTGACAATATACATGACACAATTGAGCAGTGCTTCAAGCTTTCCTTTCCGAAGAAAAAAGTACCACTTGGCGACAAGAAAATTTTACTTACATCCCCAGAATTGAAAAAAGTCAAGATGCTGGTGGATTCAGCTCAAGTAATTCATAGGGTAATTAGAACTGAAAACTCAAGACAATTTCTTGGCCACCCTTAAGAAGCAAATGAGAGAAACATACACAAGTGAAGTTAAAAGAAGGAATAATGAATATATTAATGCCGCAGACAATAAAGTTAAAGCTGTATGGACGATAATCAACAAAGAGAGAGGCAAACGACGCTGTTCAAGCTTGGAAACTGCTCTTAATGCGAATCAACTTAATAATCATTTTACAAGTGTCGGTATAAATGTGTCTAGTAGCCTTAATCACTCAGTAAATGAGGCTATGGGTATGCTGCATAATAAAAAGAATAGAAATCTGCACACCATGTTTTTGTACCCAACAACCAATGAAGAACTGACCAACATTGTGAAAAATTTTAAAAATAAGCACTCATCTGATATATATGGAATGACAGTTCCATTGTTAAAGGAAGTATTTCCTATCATAGTTAGCTGTTTGTGTGAGGTGCTTAATCAGTGTATGATCCAAGGCAACTTTCCTAAAAAGTTAAAGCTGGGAAAAGTGATTGCAATACATAAAGGTGGCAGTTTGGATGATTGTGACAACTACCGGCCTATCTCGCTACTTCCGATTCTATCAAAGATATTTGAAGAGCTTCTTAAGAGGAGGTTGCTGGCATTCATTGAACGATACAAGATATTAGATCCCCGCCAGCATGGCTTTAGACCCAAACGTTCAACAGACACAGCCTTGACCGAAATTGTTATGAGTATTGCCGAGGGACTCGATGAAAAAAATCATGTTGAAGTCGTAGCTTGTGATCTGAGTAAGGCCTTTGATACAGTTTCAAAGTGTATTTTGTTGGGGAAGCTGGAACATTATGGTGTCAGAGGTACAGCCCTCTCCCTCTTTGGGTCTTACCTGGAGGATAGGAGGCAGGTTGTGTATTGGGATAAACAGCTATCCGATGAGATGACAGTAGATTGTGGTGTTCCGCAGGGTTCCATTTTGGGCCCCCTACTGTTTATCATCTATATGAATGATCTGCCGGCCAACATTGCATCGGATGCGATCGGGCTTTATGCCGATGACACCAGCTTTGTTAACAGAGCAACAGCGGCGATTAATCTGGGCCTCCGTACTAGGACTTGCCTTGACCAAGCAGATGAGTGGTTTAGAGTAAACTCTCTAAAATTAAACTTAAATAAGACACAACGACTGGTGCTGGGTGCGGGACACAGCGGCGGGGCGAGGTTAAAGCTTCTTGGTGTAATTCTGGAGGATGGCCTTACCTGGTCTGCTCATGTCTCGTCCCTGCTTGGAAGGTTGTCTACGGCTATTTTTACAATGCGGCGAATGAAAGCTGTGGTGAGCCGGGAGGCCTGCAAGATGGCATATTTTTCCAACTTTCACCCTGTCGCTGGTTATGGTGTGCTTTTGTGGGGGTGCAGTCCAGGCTTGCAGCAAGTGCTCCTGAAGCAGAAAGAAGCCCTACGTGTCTTGTGCGACGTGTCTTGGAAGACTAGCTGCCGTGGGTTGTTCGAGCGCGAGCGTATACTTACCATAGTATCGGTATTCATTTTTGTCTGCTTAAAATATGTTCATCAAAATAAAGACTTATTTCTAGCCAATGAACAATTACATACCTATGATACCAGAAAGAAGGCCAACTTTAGCATACCATATCACAGACTGGTTAGAACGCAATTGGGTGCAAATTATCTGGGTTTGAAGCTGTATAACAGACTGTCAAGTAATTTGAGGGAAATGCCTGAATCACAATTTGCCAGAGAGGTTAAGAGACTTCTGCTGCGGACGACACTATATACAGTGGATGAGTATTTTGAGACTGGTTGGTAAGAGGCATCAAAACAGCTCCTTAGGGACTTTAAGTGTATTTTCTGTTGTTTAGTTTTCTATATATTTGGTACATAGATTGATTTGTTTGTTGTTTGTTCCTATCGTTTCTGTGGTGTTCTTTACAACTATTGTATTTTATCTATTTGACCATCTGTGTTTATGTGTATACATATTATTTACCTGACACACCATGTAATTTCTTGATGGCAAATAAATATTATTATTATTATATATTATTATATTACAACAGTGTATACAAATTAAATTATCTGATTTTACGTAAAAGCTCTAGCTGCCATACTGTAAAATGGGGCGTCATGATACGATAACAACACAATATATAGACTTAAGGCTAGATGCATTCTCACAGCAATTAGAACCGTAAACCGGTTTCGCTCTCATTAGCGCTTGTTAGTACGGCATACTAATTGCAGCGAAAATACATCTATAAAGTAATACAGCTAAAGTAGCCAGTCTTTCAACACTAAGTGAGTGGTGAGCGTGTCGCCACCTAGTTTCGAAACCAAGTAGTATGTTGTCACGCCAGCTCCAAATAACAATAAGTGTTAAAAATAGAGACTGTATACAACCAATTAAGAATTTCATAAATTGTCAGCCCCGGCCCATTTCTACCCTAATATAGGGACAAAGTATGTAAGGCTAGATGAATTCTCACAACAATTAGAACCGTAGACCGGTTTTCCTCTCATTAGAGCTCGTCAGTACGGTAGCTGGCGTGGCAACATACCACTTGGTTCCGCAAATAGGTGGCGACACGCTCACCACTCGCTTAGTGTTGAAAGGCTGGCTCCTTTAGCCGTATTACTTTATAGGTGTATTTTCGCTGCAATTAGTATGCCGTACTGACGAGCTCTAATGAGAGCGAAACCGGTCTACGGTTCTAATTGTTGTGAGATTGCATCTAGCCTTACATACTCTGTCCCTATATTAGGGTAGAAATGGGACAGGGCTGATAATTTATTAAATTGTTACTTGGTTGTATACAGTCTCTATTTTTAACACTTTGTGTTATTTGGAGCTGGCGTGACAACATACTACTTGGTTCCGCAACTAGATGGCGACTCGCTCACCACTCACTTAGTGACAATATATAGACATCTAGCATTTTTCAAAGGTAACGTCATGTGCAGGGTTAAAACTGAAATTATAAATTCGTTTAATGTTTTTTAGCTTTTTAGCTAATGTGCATTAGGAAATTCACTTTAAGAAAGGTAACGACTTTTAATTTTTTAACAGCTTTTTCAAAAGGGTACGAATTAATATTTTTGAAGACCATTTTTAGAATATGCGAAAATTTCTATATGTTAACCCATACAGGATGACCACTTCAAAACGAAGCAAATGCGTTTTAGGGCACTTAATTTTGTTGAAAATCGCCCAAAGAGTTTAATTTTGCTTCCAAAGGGGAACACTTTTAGGTTTATTTTCAACATCGTAATACACCACTTAAGCGGTGGTGCAATCCACCCCTAAAATCTTCAATAACAAGGGCGGTCAAGTAGCACATTGTCTTAGAGCTGGTTTTTCAACCGTGTTTAATTTTTTAAATTTGAAGCAGTGGGTTCTGAGAAATTGACTCCTAAAAACAAGACAGGATTTTCTTTGATTAGTTACAGATATCGTCGCGTTTTGTTGATTGTTTTATCTGATTATTACTTACAAAAAACTTAGAGTTGATAATTTGTTTAATTGTTACTGATAATGATTAAATTGGGCTCTTCGGTTTCTTTATTTGCGAAGAAACCTTAGTGGACAAATGATTTTCATTTTAGTAAATTTTCTTAAAAAAAATTCATTAATGAGGAGATCCCGACTTTTGAATTTTGAAAAAAATTCTTCAAACGAGCGCTATTTAAGACCCCTGGAACCCAAATCCGAGGTCGATTTCAGACTTTATATGTATATATATATATATATATATATATATATATATATATATATATATATATATATATATATATATATATATATATATATATATATATATATATATATATGTTTATATATATGTTTATATATTTATGTGTCACACCGCTAACTCAAAAATAATGCGCGGATTTTGATAAAATTTGGTGAGTACCTTCCTTTCGCAAGTGGCTTAGATAAGTTCGTTAGCCAGGAAAATCGGACTAGTTTTCCCCGGAAAATTTTGCGTTTTCTTTCGGAAAATTTTTATATCTCCGGAAATAATAAAGTTAGGGCAACCATACTGGGTGCGAAAGTATATATCATAAAAATGCACCAAAATTTGAACCTCTACGTTAAAAAAAAACAAAGTTATAAGCTTTTAAGTTTTTATTCTTAAAACGTCAAAAAAGTCGCGATTTTAAACGTCAAAATGTCGACATGTTCTAGATAGAGAACTTACATGAACGGCTATACAGCGTAAATGTCATAAAATAAGTTAAAAAGCGTTAAGTTTCAGCTACAATTTTCGTTGTTCTTTATTTTATTAAATTATTTGCAGAAAATTAATTTAAAATAGACCCTTTATGTGATGCTTTGGTAGCAGTTTCAGTTATTTATTTAATTTTAAGGAATCAGATTACGCTTATTATGTAGCGTTTTTTTTTCAATTGTGCAATGTGGAAGTTTTTTTATGGAGAAACGGTGTTGGTAAGTAGTTTCTCCTTTCTATGGACTTCTGCAAGGTTAGTTTTTTACAGTTTGCATTTCTAGCTCCGTTGTAGCATGTCTACCTTGCACAGAACCTCGAATTGACCTTAGGTCTCTTAACTGTATTGTGGAGTTGGGATCACAGCATTTGGGTTTCCTCTTCCGGGCTCGCAAATACTTTTCACCAACTAATCTCTATACCTTATACACTTCACAAATAAGGCCAAACCTCGAATACTGCTCCCACATCTGGGGTGCAGCTGCCGCTTCTACACTCGCTATCCTGGACTCCATTCAAAAGAGAGCTATACGTCTCATCGGTGACCCTACCCTCACCCAAAGGCTTCCATCCCTTGCCCACCGACGTGCCGTTGGTGACCTCTCTCTCTTTTATAGATATCTGCACGGGCACTGCTCAGAGGAGCTTTCCTCCATAATTCCCCCACCTGCTGCCCCCAGCAGATCTACCAGGGGAACAGAGCGGATGCACCCTTTTACTGTTCAGGTCACCAGACATAGAACATCTTGTTATGCCCGCTCTTTTGTCCCGAGGACTTCCAAGTTGTGGAATTCCTTGCCGGCACATGTTTTTCCTTCTCCTCCGAACCTCCAAACCTTCAAGTCCAGAATCAACAAGCTGCCTCTTTCCTCCTTGTCAACACCCACGGTACGATAGTATTTAGGCTGTAAGCCCTCGTGGTGTGTTGTTGACATAAAAAAAAAAAAAAAATTTGTCCGATGGTTAATGCTTAAAGGGGTTCCTCTTAGCATGTTTCTGATTTTTTTTTTCAAAAAACGAACAATACGGTAATCTTCTAATTTATCTATAAATGTTATTAATATTAAAAAAAATGGAAACAACGTGCCAGGAATAAAATTCTTGTCGTCATTTTCACTTTAAATAAAATTTCCTTCTCCCCTTTCGCATCGGTTCAACACATTGGGCGCAGAAAATATAGGAATTAACTTAAAATTATCATTTATAATTAAAGGAGAATACAATTCTAGGTATGCAACGAAATAATTTCTAGATTCTAAAACCTACTGTGACGCTATAAGGAAACAACGTTAAATGAAACGAAAACCATTTTAGGTTAAGAGATGGACAAATGTTTTTACAGTAAAATAAGCTTTCGTATTCCAAAAAACAACAAGATTCTTATAAGGCGTAATACAATAGTGCATAATGATAGTCCACGGCAACGGTACATGTCATATTCAACTGACAAATTATTTTGATAAATGTCAGATCTACTTTCAAAGTGACATGTAAATAAGTATTTGGTTTTCTGGCATTTGTAATACAAAATGAAGACATGCTCTTCTTCTTACAACCATATCTATTTTTGGCCATCACAATTTTATTTTACTCATAGAGTTGGATACAATTTTAGTGATTTTTGAAAAGATTTCTTTAAATGAGCGCAAAGTAGGCCCCATATAACTCCTATCCGGGTTAGTTTCAGTTTTTATCTGTTTCCATATGTACAAGGTGACGCATTTCTAGGTTTAAGCTCAAAATATCCATTATTATACAAGATAATATGATAAAAAAATTTATATGTTAATTATACGATGTCTGGAGCTGCATCTTATAAAATTATTTTTACAATCACAGGTGGCCCATAAGTCGCTGCTGATGCAATTTTTTTTCCTAATCGAACACGCCTTATATTACAATTTTTGCATTTTCCATCAAAAGATAATGCATGTTTGTAAGAAAATAAATTCGGGACTCAGCAACTGCGTTATGGTAGCGACTTTTCATAAAATGTTTCTTTCGCTGGCTTAATTTACTATTAACCTAAGGTTCGTTGGTAAGGAAACCAGTTTTTTTTTGGGCACATTTTAGGTTTATTTTCGGAAGATTTTTGTATATTGTCAAACAATAAACTTATTTTGATGAAATATGGTACATTGTTTATCCTATATAGGTTATACTGGTAACCAAAGTTGATGCAAGCTTTCTTAAAAAAAAATTCCTATTTAAAACATTTTTATGAAAATTCACTACCATGACGCCCGTGCTGCGTCCAGAGATTTTTTATTTTTTCCATCAAGTTATTGTTGCTTGTCTAGTTATTCACCAAAATGGTTTACTCGATTGCATAGGGGGTACAAATGATGTCACTTTTTTTATGCAAATAGTCAATGTTCTCATAGAACAGCAGAATTATTTAAACAATAACACTTAGATGAGCCTTTTAATCTAAAGTACTTTTTGGAGTAGCAAAGTTTCAAGAGACAGCGTCTGTTTGTAACAAAAAGCGAAGCGCTGAAAGAAATGTGGCGGTAGAAAGGGGGGGGGGGGGGGCTCTTCGTCATGTTGCTTTGAATTTTAGGATGAGTACGAGGCGACTGGAATATGGTTTTGGGTAAACTACTATTCAAAACATTTGTAACATTTTATGTTTATTAGAGCTGCGGTGATAACATACGACCTGGTTCCGCAGTGAGATGGCGACCCTGTCGTACATCTCACAATGTGTTCGCAGGCTGGCTATTTAAGCCGAATTACCTTAGCTGTATTCTCGCTGTAACTAGTATAGCGCACTGACGAGCTCTAATAACAGCGAAACCGGTATGCGTTTCTAATTATGGTAAAAATGCATCTAGCCTTACACACATTTTGTACCGTCACAAATTACTCCCATGCAAAATTTTTGCACACGAACTAAATGAGATGACTTGACTGCCGTCTGGACTTTTATGAAGTAATAGGTGAACGAGTGGTGAATGATCCGAACTTTCTTTTTAATACTTGCTTTTCGGATGAGTGTTCGTTTTTTCCTAAACCGTACCGTGAATTGTCATAATAATCACTATTGGACCGATTCTAATCTGAGATTATATTACGACATTCATACACAACACCAGTAAATTCTCAATGTGTGGGCTGGAATTTTTGGTGACCATATTGTTGGTCCCTTTTTCTTACCTGTTAATCTGACTGAAGATATCTACTTGGAGTGGTTAGAAAACACCAATGATCCAATGTTTGAAAATATCGGGAATGATTAGCAGTTTTTTTATTACCAGTTAGAATTTCAGCCGGATGGAGCTCCTCCACACTACGCTTTGTCTGTTCGCCGTTATCTCGACCAGAAATCTTCACATCGGTTGGTTAGGCGAGAAGGTTCTATAGAAGATTTATCACCGCTAGATTTATTTTTATGGATTTACATAAATAGTAAAATTGATTTTACTGAGTCCGATTGCTTACAAGATTTACGCCAGCCTATCGTAAATCAATGCCGCCAAATCACTCCAGAAATAGTACAGAATGTGCGTAGACATTTTGAGAAAAACTTTTACCATTGTATGGAGGCTGGTGGTCGAAATTTTGAACATTTGATAAACCGACATTGAAGTTGTTGATAAATAGGTTTACGCACATTGAGAAGTCAGTTTCTCAGTACCCACCACTTCGAATTTAAAAAATAAGGCACCGTTGAAAAGAGGTCTACACCACCTCTAAAACGATGTGCTACTTGACTCCCCTTGTCATTTAGTATTTTAGGGGTGGATCGCACCACCGTTCAAGGGTTAGTGTTGCGATGAAAATAAGCCTAAAAGTATCCTTACTTGAAGCAAAATTTACTTCTTTGAGTGATTCCCTAACACGGGCCTGGTTCGTTTTCAAGTGGCCAGCCTATATATATATATATATATATATATATATATATATATATATATATATATATATATATATATATATATATATAAATTAAAGTTTCATAGTTATAGTGAACGTTATTGAAAGTAGACGTGTGTTGACTCGTGTCCATCAAAAAGTCGAAATTACTGTGGTTTCCGCACAACAGAAAATAACAGATATAAACCTTACAGACACGATTGATTAGGGTGAGTGTGATCTGATAGCTTCTATACATAAATTGTTCTCTATAAAATAGAAAAAGAACATTAAAGAAAAATCCTACGGATAATAAAAATTATAAATTATATGAGAAATGAACCCAAGTCAATTATCATCAACAGAAAAAAGCTTATCAAATGAAGAACTGTATCGAAAACTGTCTGCTTTAATCAATGCTAAAACCAATGAACTGAGGAGTGAAATTGCTACATTAAAGAATGTTGTAGATAAACAGAATACTTCCTACACTGAATTAAGAAATCGAGTAACTTCACTTGAGAGAAAACTACGTAAAAATAACTTTGTTATTTTTGGGCTTAACGTGTCGGAAAATCAACCTTTAGTTACAACTGTTACTGAAAAATTGCAACAACTGTTGGAAATAGAGGTAAAAGAGGGACACATGGGTAACATTTACAGGCTCAAAAATAGGGACATAATTGTGGTGGAATTGATCTCGTATATGAAAAAACAGGAAATTTTTTCAAGCTTAAAAAAATTGAACGGGACAGGCATTGGCATAGCACATGATTTGTGTCCGGAAGACCAGAGAGAGCGCAAAATTCTTTACAATAGCCTAAAAGAGGCCCGTAATAAAAATCAACAGGCCTATATAAGGGGAAACAAGCTCTGGATTGGAGGCTGCGCCTACACGGCCAAACAACTTGAAGGTGGAGATTGTGAAACTGACCTAGACTCCGTAACAATAGGTGAGGATGAAATTGCGATAAGAGCAAGTAGTGAACCGAATACACCGATTAGACCAACCCTACTTGAAGACTTGGGATTAACAGTAGAAGATAGAAGTATAGAAGAAAGTCAAGTAGAAGCCATTATATGGTCCAAGAAGACGGATGCAGGTCAACAAAAGGTGGGAACATCTGTGACCCCTGTCAACAGGGGGGTCAAATACGACGCGCAGCCTAGGATGGACGCAGAAAGATTGGCCAGGCAGAAGAGGATCCCAGCGAGCAGTGGTGAGGATCGCAACCTGAGAAATAAGGCTAGAAATAAATAGACTGAATTGTGCTAAAATCATACATATTTTGTATATGTGTGGGTACATGTATGTGTGTATATGTTTGTATATGTGTATGTACACCTTTGAGTTTTTCGTTTATATTTTATCTTTGCAGAGTTTTTAATCTACGTTTAATTCGCTTGTTTTTAGGATTTACAGTTTTCATATGTACGTGTGTATATTTATTTAGCAATGGACCAGTATATTCGCGATTTTCAGCTTCCTGTTTGCAATACTAGGCTGTTGTACGACCATGTTCAATGCAAAAAATTTTTTAGAGCAAACAGCTTAAAATTGTTCCATAATAACATTAGAAGCATTTGTAAAAATGTTGAGGAATTGCAGGTAGTGTTGTCTCAAATGTCTTGTAGTTTTGATGTGATCGTTCTGACTGAGACTTGGCAGGTCGATTGTGCAAGCATCTTCAAGATGGAGGGATATGACATTCTATATAGTGGAGGGGTATACAATAGGTGTGATGGTGTCTTGGTATACATAAAAAGTACAATTAAATATTCGCATAATATAATTTCTTTAGCAGAGTGTCGAGCTGTTGAAATATCACTTCAAATGGGTAGTGAATACGTTACTATTACTGCTATCTATAGATCGCCAGCCATGTGTTTAGCTTCCTTTAATCAATGTTTAGAGATTTATCTAGCTGAAAGTCGAAGGGTTAGTAAAGACCATCACATCATGGTTGGAGACTTAAATATTGATATCCTCTCTGAAAACGAGTCCAGCAGTCAGGAATACCTTAATATACTTGCTGAGCACGGGTTTGTTAATGCCGTGGACACACACACGAGGGTACAGAACAACACTGCCTCTTGCATTGACCACCTCTTTGTGAGTTCCAAGTTGCAGTGCAATTTTATGGGCGCGGTTTACCACACTTCTATCACTGACCATTTTTCTGTACTATTGGATCTCCCAGTGAACTCTGAGAAAGAAATTAAAATCAATAAATTAGGGGTAAAATGTTACATAAATTATGATAGGGCACGCAGGGAACTAGAGCGTACAGATTGGAATAATATTTGTGGCTCTGAAAGTTTGAACATTGCTGCGGAAAACTTTGTGGAGTATCTTAAATCAGTGCTGGGAAGGTGTACAATTAGGGTTAAAATAAAGAACAAGAATAGACCCAGGAAATCATTGATAACGGAGGGTATAATTAAGTCGATAAACACAAAAAATCGATTATACCGAACAATGATACAGAGCCCTGGTGATGAGGATAAGAGACTGCAGCTTGCGCGATATAGAAATAGGCTAAATGAAATAATCAAGTGCGCAAAAGCAAACTTTGTCAAAAAACAAATATGCCTCCACCCCAATTCACCTAAAAAGCTTTGGGAGACGGTAAATCGGCTAACTAAGGAAGAGAGAAAGGATCCTGCAGGGAGCATTCAACTGGGGGGTGATAACTCATTAAATAACTCCAACCCGGGGGAAATAGCCAACGCATTCAATAAATATTTTTCATCCGTTGGGAGAGCACTGGCACAAAAAATACCGTCTTCGGGGGCCAGTCTTAAGGTAGTTTCACATCTACCTTAAGACTGGCCCCCGAAGACGGTATTTTTCTAACACCTACATGTGAGTCCGAAGTTATTGATTGCATAATGGGTATGAAGGTAAAAAAAGCTCCTGGGTTGGACTCGATCACTGTGGAGAACTTGAAGGAACTCGTACATGTTATTGCAGTCCCGCTGACTATCCTAATCAACAGATGCATAGAACTTGGTATCTTCCCAGACATTCTAAAGAAGATAGTAATAAAACCATTGTTTAAAGGAGGAAACAGGGACGAAATGCCAAATTATAGGCCGATATCCTTATTATCGAATGTGGCCAAGGTTTTCGAAAAAATTATTTGTCAGAAAATAACAAGCTATTTAAAGAAGCACAACATTTTATCAGAATCGCAGTTTGGCTTCAGAGAGGGTCTGTCAACACAGAATGCGTTAAATACCCTAACTACAGGAATTTATTCTGCCCTGGATAAGCAAAGACAAAGTATTTGCATCTTTCTAGACGTCGAAAAGGCCTTCGACGCTGTTGATCACAGGATTCTTCTCAAAAAATTGGAGGGTATCGGTTTTAGGGGTGTTCCGCTGCTTTTGATTGGGGATTATTTGCGGTCTAGAAGGCAGTGCACAAGGATTGACGACAGCTGCAGCGATTTTGAGGTGGTTGAATTTGGCGTTCCTCAGGGTACAGTCCTGGGTCCGTTGTTATTTAGTTTGTATATCAATGATATATTTGATGTGCAGACAGCTGGTAAAGTCATTGGTTTTGCAGATGATACTGCAATTCTATATGAAGATTGTTCTTGGCAGCGGCTAAAGACCAAAAAATGATTTTGTGAATATTAAGGGGTGGTTTGATGCCAATGGGTTGACTATTAACACAAAGAAGACGAAGTATGTTGCATTTGCCTCCTATAAGTCACACCTGCCGTCATTTAATACACTGCAAATAGTTTGTAATGACCAATGTATCCAAATTGAGGCGGCACAAAAAGTTGGGTATTTGGTGATCATCATAGATCAACATCTACGTTGGGATGAGCCTGTTTGTTGTGGTTGTTAAAAAGTTGAGGACCATTTTGTATAAGTTTAAATACCTAAAAACCTTTCTGACAACGGTGTGTCTTAGAATGGTCTATTCAGCATTGGTTGAACCCCTTCTTACATACGGGATTGTTGTTTGGGGTGCTGCGTTGAGTTGTCACCTGAAAAGGTTGGACATAATTCAACGTTGGTTCCTGAAACTAATTTATAATAAGTGCTACACTTACCCGTCTGAATCGTTGTACGCTGAAGCAGGAGCTAATGATATTAGGCAACTTTTTTCATTGGCTGTGTTGACGTACGTAAGAAAGTATGATCGCGTCTCTAGAATAGAGCATTCGTACATAACTAGGCTAAACGCAGCAGCGGCCGCTCAAACGAACAGAGCAATTAAGACTGTGGGCCAGCGTAGTTATACTTATATTGCACCAAGAATTTATAATACTCTTCCAGTCAATATCAGAACTGCACCAACCTTACGTTCTTATATGAGGATGGTGAAAGCATGGGTTTCGAAATCTAGACACATCATTCATGGTTTAGTACACAGATAGGTGTTGAGCAGGTCGTATGATATCTTTTGCGATGTTTTACCGCACAGTAATCATTTTAAATATGCACACTTTTTTTATTATTATATACATTTGCGAGAGTGTACATTGTACATGTGAAAATGTGTGAGAGAATGTGTTTGTGTGAGTCTGCTGGTGGGTGTTTTTGGTTTTTGCGCATGTGGGTGTGTGTGTGTGTGTGTTCTTGTGTTCATTACTTAGTTTTGTATACTTTGCTTGGTCTAGATGTATCCACGCACAAGTCTCTGACTTTTGTGGATCTCTCCAAGATTTATTATGTTCAGTAGATCTATGTATGTTATTGTTATTGAACTGTATTTTGAAATAATAAATCTATTATTGTTATTGTTATATATTATATATATATATATATATATATATATATATATATATATATATATATATATATATATATATATATATATATATATATATATATAATTAAAGTTTCCACCTGGAGACTTTTAGAGAATCGAAAATAGCAAGTTATTCTAATACAATTTTGTACTTCAGTTGGTTCCCAATTCTAAGTTTTTAGCATTATGAAAAGTGAGTTACGGCAATTAAACCAAAGAAATTGCACCTGCAACGGGGCAAAAGAAGACACAAGATTACAGGTATTTGTATAAAAAGCACATTAATGTAATTTTAATAACAAAGGAAAAATTATCTTTATCTCGGGTTAAGGACCGAGAAATATCAAAACAACAAAATTAACTTTGGACCCCAAAAAGCTAGGATTCTAAGACGTGATGTAGTGTATAAACTTACTCCGTGGTAATATTATTGGCTATATATATATATATATATATATATATATATATATATATATATATATATATATATATATATATATATATATATATATATATATATGCACTATACTCTCGATTTTCCAACCTAGTGGGGGGACCGGCAATTAAAATTTATGACCTTATCATAAACATTCCCGGATATGGATCCTCCTCAGCGTTCCTGTTGTAGTGGTACGTTCGGAGGCAAATAAGAATTCGTCACAACAGAATAAGCAATCTAAGACAGTGTATTCTGCTTCTACATATATACTACTGCAGTACAGGATCTAATAAATTTCACAGTTTTATTTTCGTCATGATTTTTGCAAAGCAGTAATTATAATAGGCAGACCCGTCGTACTTAGATGGTCGTTGGTTTTTATTTAGGGATATTTATTATATTTTTGCGAGAGAAAAAAATTAAAGTTCGATCTATGCCTGATTTGACATTTTAATCACGGATAATCCACACACGAATCATCGAAAGTATACTATATATATATATATATATATATATATATATATATATATATATATATATATATATAAAGGTTGATTCATGCAACACGTTGGTTAGAATCTGAAATTTTCAGCATAGGGCTATCTTTTAAATAAAAATTATTTCAAGGTGGCAGCGCATCCGGTTATGCCGGAAACCGCAATCAACCCATTTTTGTTAAATAAACATATAATATTGTATATTTGGTTTTACCGTTAAATTTCAAGTCAACTTTGTCTAAACCATCATGTTCTAATTTTCAACGATTTTTGCGATACTAGTGAATTTTCGTTATTTTTTACGTATCAACAGCTTCATAGAAACCACGGTATCTACTAAATGATAATTGCAATAAATCTAAAACTTGCTGAGATTATTAGAAGAATATCGAAGTATCTATACCAGTGGCAAGTACTCACTTAACTTTCCCAAAGTTTTTCTATAAATACTGTTTCTGTAACTTTCACCACTTATTACTTTCCCGATTATCAGACGCACATCCGTTATATATGATATTCGCTACTTTAAAAAGGAAAAATGGCACAATAGTGTGAAGATTAGGGCATGGAATATTGAATAATCTACAACACTGGTATTTCTTCGGTATCACAATTTCAAATACCGGTATCCAAGCACTATGGGAAATTATAAATAAAGAAGCTTATTAGTTACCAAGCAAACTTTTATATGTTATTAAAATGTGAAAACAAACATGCTAGCTTGAATAAGGTATTTAATGTGAGTGCCGTTCTCTTCTTAACACTTTACAATTCTGCCCAAACCAGCGATCCTCAAGCATACGTGACAGTTCTTCATAGACTAAAGTTTCTTTCTAACGTCGGTCTATTTCCGCGACTATGGCCAATCACCGATGGCAGGGAGCAGTTTCGCCTCACTATCCCGGAAATTTTACCGAACCTCTGCCTTTATGTAGGGGGGTATGGATATTTAACGTGCCTAACATCGCATGGACACGGGACTGATGACTTTACGGCCCTTTCCAAAGGCGGACCGTGCAAACATTCAACTTGCTCAAATACAATGCCAGAAACTCGGTTGATGTTAATTGTACCGTTTCATATACTAAAGTATTTGAATGCGAAGGAGTCCCATCCATCTGATACCAGCAATCTCTGAAAGCGCTGAGTGGCAAACTTTTCAATGTGGAGGTATCCCTCACCGTTTAAATTCTGTTTATATACTTCAAACGCGAATTTATCAGAACACATTGAATCCTAAATTCACCTGAAAATGTGAATTTCGTGTGATATGAGGATTTTTATCTGCCCAGTGATGCATATTCCTTCGGTTATGAACACCATGACGTGTGAATTTTGATTCCTTTGTCGATGTCATTTTGGAGAGAAAAGTCCGGTATTGTTGCAGTTGAGTGACTAGGAACTCGCAAAACACCATACGCTTCTCATTATCGACTGCATGAAGTTCTTGTACAGGTATGCACGAGTATGGATGATATTTATACCTACTTAGAATCCTCTGTATAGTTTATAGCGTAGGCTGCTTGTATTGATGATTGCGGATGAGCCTCAAAATAAGCTAGCACATTTACTTCACTGGTTTCATCTTCGGTTACTGGATGTGGCACCTTTTTAGTGGTATTTAGATTCAAACATAGATAACAATAGATAACAATAAATCTAAAATTGCTGAATTTGTCTAGCTATACAACTGACTATTTATTTTGGAGAAAAATACTTTTGCAACGACTGTGTAGTAGCGTCACAATCAGAATTTAATAGTGAAATGCCATTTTTGACAGTTTGTTCAGAATTCTTCCACAGCAATTTTATCAGAAGTTTTATTGAAGATGATAAAGTTTTTTATTCAATAATAATAATAATAATTAGGTAGGTATAGGTAGTAGGAAATATCCTTTAAAGGAGGTCCGTCCGATAATTAGTTCTTTGTGAGAAACACGCATAATAAAGTAATAAGTGGTGAAATTTACACACACTGTACTTATAGAAAAACTTTGGGAAACTTAACTAAAGAACATCTAGAACGTCTAGAATTTAGAAAGGCCAGTTGCTCCATCTGGCTCACGCGCTGGCTACGTCGTTCATTTACAGAAAAGAAGATCAGTATTAGTGAAGCCGAAGAAGTAGCCTCCACCGCTCTATTTAATAAGTAGAGTACTTAATTAATTCGGTGACATGTATAAAACCATGATTCATTCAAAACCTATGGTAGATATGTGTAGGTAACCCTAATACAGTTCAATAGACATTTGATTTTACCATCAAATAATGTTATAAAATACATTGTGTTCTATTTGAGAATTGTGAGATTTTCTAATACCAAATTCAAGGTCAATTTGTAAGCATCCTGTATATAGCTTCCAAAAAATTGTCATCAAGGTAGATACTTTTTTTTCTCCCTTACGGCTCGTTCGCCTCTTTGCCGCCCCGGAAGCACCGTAGCCTTTGCGTATGGTGCATGCCCTTTGTTTTTTCTACTCCACCCATTCCAAAATCACTGTGCTTTGAACTAGTCTACACAGCAATTGGTAGGGTGAAGTTTTATATTGCTCTCTCTTCGGTCTAGGCTGACCGTAGATCAGTTGTCTTTTGCGGTCCACAGCTTTACACTCGCACAAGATGTGCAATAACATAAGGCGTGTTCGGCAATATGGAAGCAGGTTAGAAAAATGAAATGTAATGGAACGTCTTCAACTCGTAAGATACCAGAAAATGTAATTAGGGAATTTTTAGTTAAATTGGGTCCCCCAGGCGCTACAAGTTTTTGACATACCTTTATGGCAGAAGAGAGAGAAAATTTCATGGATTTACCTTTCACAGTTAGCGAACTCAATGTTTTGTTAGAATCACTGAGACAAAATACATCACCAGGCATTGATAAAATCACATATTATATCATCAATAACTTGACAACAATGGCAAAACATATGTTGCTACAAATTTACAATGATTGGTGGGTTAACGGCAATTATGTAGAGGACCTTAAAGAAACAATAATATGCTTACTTTTAAAAATTCAGAAAAATGAAAATGTGGCTACTTCTTACAGGCCTATATCTCTTCTGAACTGCCTGCTAAAAGTCTTTGAGGATATGATTAAAAGACGGGTAGAATTTCATCTTGAAGCAAAACAATTCTGCCTTATACACAGTATGGGTTCAGAAACGGCCTGGGTACAATGGATGCAATTGGCAAATTAGTGATGGATATACAGTTTGTTTTGTCAAAAAATTTGTATGTTGTATGTCTGTTTGTGGATATCCAGGGAGCATATGACGCAGTCAACTACAATTTATTGTTTAGAGACTTGGTAGAGTGTGGTCTGTCTAAGAATGCTGCCACAAATACTGATCAACTCTACAACGAACGAAAAGTATACGTTAGGGATAGCAACAACAAATTTCATGGCCCAATAACAGCAAGATATGGGATACCACAAGGCTCTAAGTTGAGTCCTCTCTTATTTAATGTATATACTAAAAACTTTCATATGCTGTGGGACAATAGTGTAAGATCGATTCAATATGCTGATGATTTCTGTATTTATAGTGTGCAGCCTTGATACTCTCACTGTGTTACATAACTGAGACATATTGCTTATAATTTGAGGCAATGGACAGAAGAGCGAGGATTTGAAATAAACGTGGAAAAAACGGTGGCAATGTTCTTCACCCGACATCGAATAACTTTACCTAGCCACATAAAAACAAGTTTTTATACAACCAAGGTTGTTAATTCTTACAAATATCTAGGAATAATTATCGACAAAAAACTGTTGTGGACTGAACACATACAATATGTAAAGTCTAGATGCGAGAATGACCTAAACTTACTAAGAGCAGCCATTGGTTATAGGTGGGGTGCAGATGTAGCTACATCGCTACTATTTTATAAAACTTACATTAGGTCGATTCTGGACTACGGGTGTGTTGTGTATGGCTCAACTTCCAAAATTAACCTTAACGAAGTGGAAAGAGTACAACTTAAGGCCTTGAGGATATGCTTGGGAGCAATGAAATCGACACCTTGTTCAGTTATATTTGCTGCAGCTAATGAACGTCCATTCCATCTTATAATTGAACAATTAGCAAACCAGTATGTCCTGAAGTTGAGAGGTAAAGAATACAGCGAACTGCTTGTAATACATAATCTTTGGACAGAAACCTTATCTAATATATATTGGAGGATAAAAACCAACCCACCCATAACAGACGGTTATATGGCAACAAAGGAGTTCGAAAGATTGCTAACTGGTACGGCAAGTATTCCGACTGCAGAAAAATTTTGTCATTTTTTTATAACAAATTTAAAGTGTTAGTACCAACTTATACTGAAAACACCATACTGAATAAAGCTTTGTTGCTTCCTCTCATAGAAAAATATCCAGGATACACACACACTTATACGGATGGGTCTAAAAACTCTTCCGGTACAGGAGCAGCTGTTTACATACCACACCTAAACGTCAGGCTGCAATACAAACTTGATGATATCACATCAGTATATACCGCAGCATTTACCGCCATAGAAATGGCACTAAATTGGGTTAAGGACAGCAAATGCAACTCGCTTATATTTAGTGATTCATTATCAGTTTTGCTATTCCTAAAAAGATACAAGCCAGAAAATTTTAGAAATCGCGATATAAGAAAATGAGTTTCCACATATAGAGAAATAATAGATAATAATGATGTAATATTCATATAGGTGAAAGGACATAGTCAGATAATAGGAAACGAGATTGCTGATAAACTAGCCAGAGAAGCTATAGTAACTGGAGAAATTCTCAACGAGGTAACCTTGTCTGATGTAAAAGCTCATCTCAGGCATTCTATTGGGAGAAAATGGGCAAAAGAATGGGATGCATATGTAAAAACATCTAATAACCATTATGCACTACTAAACCCAAATCTAACAAATAATATTAATAAATATGGAACAGAATCAAAAAAATTTACAACAACGGTGATAAGAGCCAAGTTTAATCATGGCAGATATCCTGCTCACCTCAATAGAATAGGAGTGCTAAACAGCACGTTCTGCACATGTGACGGATCCACCATTGCTGATCTTAATCATATAATTTTTTCCTGCCCACTCAACACTATGGCCCGCAATAAATTGTTAGACGCGTTGAGAATAATCAACATTACAATGCCACTTAGTATAACTCACCTATTAGGCCTCGATCAAAAGAACGTGTACATTTATTTAGTTAGATTTTTTAGAGAAATTAATTTAAAATTATAAATAATAGTATGTATGTAGTTAAGTAGGAAGCTAGGAATAAAATAAACTGGTGGTTTGTATTAAACAATAACATTAAATAGATAAGAATTTTGCAGAAATTATACATGTAATTAGATCTAGAGTCCTATTGTCTGTCCCAGTGTGTAGCCTCAATCAGTTCCGTGGTCCAGTTAGTTTATGTATGAGCCATGGCGGGTCCCTTGGCGAACGTGTCCCTTGTGTATCCCGAAAAAAAAAACCTCAATAAAAATATAATATAATAAAAAAATAATTAAAAAAAAAGATCTGAATAAAAATATAACAATATATATATATATATATATATATATATATATATATATATATATATATATATATATATATATATATATATAAGAAAAAGTTTCTAAAGGAGTGTATATATGCATATGTGTGTATATATATATATATATATATATATATATATATATATATATATATATATATATATATATATATATATATGTGCATGTGTGTATGTATTTGTGTTTGTTTATTGATGTTAATAAGTACTTAAAGCATACACTAATTATATAAGATAAAATATAAGCACCGTATCTAAGTACTTGCCACTTGCCTATCCCGTATCATATATAAAACTTCAAATCCACACCGTGTAATTTATAAAAGTCTGTCGCTAGTGGAGGATCATTCCGTTGCCATCCTAGCATTTTACACACACACACAAGGCGTGTTCGAATAAAAAAAAAAAGAAAATCTGTATCACATGTGGTAAGACACGAAGCAACGTGCCGCCGGCTAGTTGCGGAACCAAGTAGTATGTTGTCACGCCAGCTCCAAATAACACAAAGTGTTAAAAAATAGAGACTGTATAGAACCAACTAACAATTAAGTAAATTTTGCGCCCTGGCCCATTTCTACCCTAATATAGGGACAAAGTATGTAAGGCTAGATGCATTCTCACCACAATTAGACCCGTAGACCGGTTTTGCTCAAATTAGAGCTCGTCAGTACGGCATACTAATTGTAGCGAAAATACACCTATAAAGTAATACGGCTCTGGTAGCCAGCCTTCCAACACTAAGTGAGTGGTAAGACAAGAAGTTACGTGCCGCCACCTAGTTGCGGAACCAAGTAGTATGTTGTCACGCCAGCTCCAAATAACACAAAGTGTTAAAAAATAGAGACTGTATACAACCAACTAACAATTTATGAAATTGTCAGCCCTGCCCCATTTCAACCCTAATATAGGGACAAAGTATGTAAGGCTAAATGCATTCTCACCACACACCATCACCACCACACTGACGAGCTCGAATTAGAGCGAAACCGGTCTACGGTTATAATTAAGTGACTTCATAGAAACATAATTTATTTTTGGCCGCTCTAAATAGTTATGATTTCATCTCTGACGTTGATATAAGAAAACCATCTCAAACGCAGATCTCCTCATTAGTAAATTTTTCTTGTACGAAAAATTCGCTGAACACTGCAAAAAAATTAATTCTGATCCCTACATGAGTCATGGTATGCGACTATAAATGTAAATATGCGTACCTAGATCAGAACAGACCCGTCGGAAGTAACAATCAATTTTAGCAAGTTTGCCAACTGTGTCCCGACGGCTGAAAAAAGACAGATGGATATAACCTGTATATTGCAGCAACTTGCAATGTTTGCATGTGCAAACTGGCACGTTTCTAATTTTACTTATTAACTTTTGTTGCAACCGCAACATTTCTCAAATGTTTACCAACAAGTTTCTATTCAATTTAAAAACAATTTAAGCTAAGCAATTTTTTTGAAAATATATTAATATGCATATTTAATATATATCTACTTTACAATACCAAAGACCTTTAGAAGATTTGGAACGTGATATAAAACATGTGCCTGCTGTTCTAAAGAAAACTTTTAGATAAGCAAAATCATTAAAATGTATTTCGGGCAGGTAGTTTCTTTAGATAATAATAGAGTAAAGTAGTTCTTAGAATCTATAGGCCTTTAGTTTCACATTAGCATTAAAATAAATCTTTTTAGGTTTGCAAATTTCTGAAATCACAATTACAATATTCTATTATATATATATATATATTATATAGGGGAAGGAAACAAACTATTTTGAACATATTAAGTATTTACTGTAGAAATATAAGTATACAAATAACACACATTATCAGCCCTTGTAATCCGTATTGTTGTATAAGGTAGGCGCATACTATTCGCACCGTATGGAACTGACGGATGGCATTTTTGTTTGCTATCCTACATAATAACATTGCGTATCGCATATCATTCTCACCGGAAGGTTCGCATCAACGAATTGCGATACAACATCGTCCAGAGACCAACAGATCCGTCTGAATCGGTGTGTGTTGATGAGTCATTTGCATTTCCGCACACTATGCGACCTGTACCAACACATAAAACGCATCTGCTAACTACAGTTTCTGATTTCATACAGAATTATGAAGAATTATATAATCTAAAACATCCTCATTACTCCAATTTACAGAGGAGGCAAGACATGTGGGAAGAGATCGGAAAAATAATGACGCAGTCGGGTAATTAAAATGTAATTTTTATAAATTGCCCAAAAGATGTATTCTTCTTCTGTAGAGTGAAACTTAGAGTATCTAGTAATTAAGAGAACTCTTGCAGGTCATTCTAAAATAGTTAAAGAACTTCGCATCATCTTCTAGAAGTTGATTAAATAATGTAACTGTCTACCCATATTTATTGGATGGACAGAAAAACGCCTTTACGTTTTCTGCATTGCTGGTCTCTTTCTTCTTCTTCCAGCAGAGCTGCTAATAAAAACAAATCTTCTGAACTCATTGCGATTCCAGATATTTTTATTTTATTGCACTATCACAAAATTGAAATCCGTTCCGGAACAAAAGATTGCGAATAGTATGCGATGTAGCCAAATAAAATCCGTTCCGTCCGTCCCATGCAGTGCGAATAATATGCGCCTACCTTAACTATATCAACAAGAGTTCATAGGTACTGTGGTGGGGGTAAGTATTTATATACCTGAAAACCAGCGTGGTTATACACTAAACACCAGTCTTATCTCTACCAGTGTTGGTTGACGAGTATTGTAATTTCAAAATGAAGATCAACAATAATAAAATGAATAAAAAATCTTCTGAAAATCTCCAAGGGGTGAGGAAGCCAGTAAAGAGAATTTGTTTTGATATAGAAAAAGTGATGACAGAGTTTAAACGCCTTGAATTCCGTAAAAATTTGTTTCAAATGGCGTGCCAATTAAATATTTCTAGTACGGCCAATTCAGACATCATTAAAAGCAATGGAAATCTGGAGATAGTAACTGCACGGATGAGTCAACTAAATGTGAATGCTGATAATCAGGCAAATACAGGAGACAAAAATGAGCCTAAAGTATCAACAGAGCGCTTCGCTTCTGTTTGACAAGGTTAGTTGTATTTGTTATGTTAGAGAATATTTTTTAATTGAAATTATTCCAGCAGGCTGACAACAACGTACTTTTGTAAACAACGCAACTTGTTTAAGAGGGCCCTGGTGACTACATTCAGCACATATTTTTTAAATCAACTACGAATATTGCATAATAGTAATTAGTAAAACATTATTTTATGTACTATGACAAATTTATGTGTCTACTTGCATTTCCATTTTTTTAAATACTTTTAACTAATAGATTGCTTTTTGGAAATTAATTGGTCTTTTATTTTTGTGAATATTGTTTTTTAATTTTTTGTTACGGATCAGTTCATTCAATTTAGTCATAGTTTACAAAAAAAATTGTTAAGATGTCTTTGTTTATTGAAAACGGCATGTCTCAGCAAGTTTTGGAAAAAATGTTTTTTAAGTAAAATTTCATAGAAACATTCACTAAAATTCGAATGATGGCGAATTAGGCCACCTAGAACCTACATCCAGGGTTAGTTTGAATCTTTATACCTAGAGCCGTTACAACACCAGAGATGGCGCGTTGCGCTATTCTCTATTATATATTATGGCATGACTCCCTTAAGGCCGACTTGTTTAAGCGGAGGTATGACATTTTAAAAAAGCCTAAGAAGGACGAAACTGGCCTGTGTCTCATGCTGTATATATATATATATATATATATATATATATATATATATATATATATATATATATATATATATATATATATATAATTAGGTAACACAAAACTTAAGTTTCCATAAAATTAGAACTTTATTTTAGGGAAACAATACAGTGTGTTACTATTCTAATAATATTAATATAAAATGGAAGTGAACAATGCAAGTAGATGTGAACTATATTAGTTTCAAATACCGACTGTTAACGCAACATCGTTTAGCAGTCGCAAGTAAAATATGCATACTAAGTAAAATGATTATTATACATTTTATAGTTTATTGTACTTTAAACTTAATAATTGAAACTAAGCAATGCCTGGTCAATGCCTTTCTCTATAACAGGGTCACTGTGAAATGTACTAATGTCACTTATAGAAGTTGGGTACATGGTGACATATTTCCTCCACCGTTAGTCTTGAGCACGTCCTCGTGTTCAACTTGGGGTGATTTCTTCTTCTTTAGGAAGGGTGTCCATCTCTTTCTGGACCAAACCAATATAGTGATGATGATGACTACTATTATAAATGTGGTAACACCTATGTGACTTGTATGCAGCATTGGATGTAGTATCTTATGTCGTGGAGCTTCTGAAAGTTTAAGCTTCAATTTTTCAGCATTTTTCAGGTGAACTGGACTGAAGCGGACTTCGTATTTTTCTTCCTTGAGTGGTAATATCAGGTCTGGAATCCACGTTATGTTGCCTGATACGCCGGTGTATATCTCATCATTTACTGTGATTTTACAGTTAGGCAGTGTGCTTACGATAGCATTTTGGTGTATTGTTTTTCTGTCGATTTTATTTGGACATTCTTCTATAACTTCGACTGATACATCTGTTGAGATGAGCACGTTGTTGTTTCGTATCTTGATGGACGTCGTGTAGCTATTGGTTACCTTTGCAGAAGGGCAACTCGAGGGTTGATTTAGTTGGCAACTTTCTTCTTGTGGTGGATTTGAACACACTATGGCTTCTGTTATTGATGGGCATCTTTCAGATGTCCATAAGTTTTGTTGGGCTATTTCCAAATAATATGAACTTGGGGGTATAAGGACTTTATGATTTTCTGGTAAGGGAATTATTTGAAAGTAGGAGCCTGGTGTAGGGTGTAAAATCGGGACCTTTAGTAAACAAATTATTGTGTCTCCTGCTGATACAACTATGAATTTAGTAAATTCAATAATTTTAAATATGTGGTTTCTGTCAAAGTTAATTAATTCATTTTTGTTATAAATTAATTCAAGATGCTGTCTTATTTGTGTTAAATCCTTCCAGGTAAATATTTCAATGTTTGTAATTTCATTAAAGCTAAGAGATATAGTTCTTTGAATAATTTTGACACTTTCTAATAAATTTTGGGCTAATGAGATTTGATATTGAATGAAACTCCTTTTTTCCATGTTTGCTAGTTCACAAAATCTGTCAGCTATCATCTGAAGATTTTTGTTAATTATTTTTTGTTCTTCTACAAATCTTTCTCTAATTATATGTGCAAATGAATTTAGAGAGTCTAGTTGAGTCATCATTTCACCTTGATTTAAATATAAGGTGTTTAAATGTTTGTTTATTTTATCGAGATCGTCTTGATCGAGATTTCCGGTTATGGTTTTGATCAGCGACCCTGCTCCGTTTATTAACCCGCGTTTCGTTCTGGAGTGCGTTAATTTCTCAAGTTCTAGGTTAATTTTGGAAACTTGGTCATTAAGCATCTGTACATATTCCTTGTTAATAGCAGTGCCATAATTTTCGTTAATTTTTATAGTATTGTTTGTCAACACCCGATTATTATTTTCTAAAACCGATACATTAAAATAAAAGTAGAAATTATGATAGTGATGAATTATTCTAGCTATACCTATATAATCTTTAAAGTATCCGTTAGTGATTATGGGTTTAACTTCTAGTTGATGGACCTGGCTGAGGGTCATCATCAGGGGGATGATGTTCCTGCAAAGAAAATGTCTTTTTCACTCTTTTTACATTTTTCAAATGGGCTGTTTTCTTTTGGGAATCAGGTAAAAGTAATTTGTTTTGATTTACTTGAACTGGATTATGATAAATTTTATATAATGGGTTAGTTTTCTTTACATAAGGTGCTTTAATAGCTACTTGTTCAGTTTGTATTTGCGGTATCTCATTACGATTTTCATTTCTTTTTCTAAGAATAGTTTCTGACTTTTCTTTAGATTTTTTGTATATTTGATCGAAAAAGGGTAATATTTCTTTAAGTCTTCTATGGTTATATTCTTCATACAATGTTTTATGGGGGTCTATAGGTTCAAGTTTGTCATAAGGGCCGTAGAGAAGGGAAAAGGACTATGACCTGTTAATGAGTGAACTGATTGATTGTATATTAAAATACAGGTTATCATAAGATCAATAGGTTTTTCTAACGGATTCTCCAACTTCATTGTTCTTAATTTTTCTAATATAGTTGAGTGAAGTCGTTCAACTGGGGAGTTTGAGTTTGGGTTTTGAGGAGTAGTTATGTGTAATTTTATGTTAAATAGGTCGCAGTATTCCTTAAGGGTTGCATTATCAAATTACTTGCCAGAGTCACTTACGAGGGTTGAAACGTAATTATGATGAGAGAAATAGTGTCTGAGTTTGCTTAAAATCGTCAGAGCTGTTGTATCTTTAATGTAATAAGCTTGTGCATATTTACTAAACAAATCTATTATCGTAAGAAATTTATGGTTCTCAAAACTGAACACATCTGCATGAATTACTTCAAAAGGTCTTTTGGCTAACAAGGGTCCGGAAAAGGGTAATTTATAGGGACGTCGCTCATATTTGGCTTGCAGACAAATGTCACATTTGTTTATAAAATCATTTATGGATTTTTTCATGTTAGGCCAATAGTAATTTAATTTAAGGTGTTCGTAAGTTTCGTTAATGCCATTGTGGTTATTTTGGTGATAATTTTGAATAATTTGTTTCTGTACGGTAGTTGATGTAATATTTTCGACTTGTTTATTGCATTTTATTATTTTTACTGAACTGTTAAAAAGAGCCGAGGCTACTAACATAAATAATCTCTCGATTTCTTGGGTTTCGAATAAGATACCGTATACATTAGACGGATTGATTTTTTCTTTAAGAAAGGTGTTAAGTTGTTGTAGTTCATGACCTTCTTGTAAATATATTTTGATTTGTTTATTTTTAAAAAGGTTTGTAGTTATTTCACGTTTTTCCGATCCGTGATAAATTAAAATTTGATTTTTAAAATGATTGATTGGGCCTTCCGATATAGGTAAGCAAAATACAGGATTTTCTAAAGAAGTATGTTGGGTTTGAGATTCGCTATTATTCTGGTCAGGTTGAGGGTCGATTATTAGTTCTATAAGGTCGTTGTCGTCCAGAACTCTTAGTTCTGAAGGGTCCGCGTTGCCTAAAAGGGACACAAGATCTATATCATCTTCTACCGCATTGATTTCTGTTCTTGATAGGGCGTCTGCTACAACGTTATCCTTTCCTTTTTTGTACTTTATTTCATAGTCGAATTCTTCTAGTTTAAGCCTCCATTTAACTAAACGGGAATTTGGTTCTTTTATCGAAAAAAGCCAAACTAGAGGTTTATGGTCTGTTTCTATAGTAAATTTTCGTCCGAAAAGATAAGGTCGAAAATGTTTAGTGTTTTCCACTATTGATAGTAATTCCTTTTCAATAGTGCTATAATTTCGTTCAGCTGAATTAAGCGTTCTAGAGTAAAATGCAATAGGTTTATTGTCTTGAGACAATACGCTTCCTAACGCTATATTACTTGCGTCGGTTGTCAGATGAAATTCTTTATCAAAATTTGGATATGTTAGGACGGGTGAATTTATTATAAGTTCTTTAGCCTGCGAAAATGCATTGACGTATTCTGGATCATTAAAGTTAAGAGTAGAATCTTTCTTTAGACATTTTGTGAGGGGATAAACAATTTTGGCAAAGTTTTTTATAAAACGCCTGTAATAGCCAACAAGTCCTAAGAAAGCTTTTATTTGTTTTTGTGTTTTCGGAATAGGATAATTTTTTATGCATTCAATTTTGCTTGGATTTGGTTTTACGCCGTCAATTGTGCTGACGTGGCCTAGAAACTCAACTTCCTTTCTAAGAAACTCTGATTTATCTAGCTGTACCTTTAAGTTAACATCTTGTAATTTTTGAAATACTTGTTTAATGTGGATAAGGTGTTCCTGAAGGGATTTGGAGAATATTACAATGTCGTCCATATAAACAAAGCAGTTTTTGTACAGAAATTCTCTAAAAACATTATCCATTACGCGTTGGAAGGTTAAGGGCGAACTCCGGAGACCAAAGGGCATTCTAACGTACTCGTAATGCCCATTGTTCACGCTAAAGGCTGTTTTCTCAATGCTTTCAGGGGTTAATTCGATCTGATGAAACCCTTGAGCTAAATCGAGAGTAGTAAAGTATGTACACTTTCCTAAGTTGTCTAAGATTTCCTCTATTCTAGGTAAGGGATATTTTTCGAGTATCGTTTTTTCGTTGAGTTTCCTGTAGTCAATGACTAATCGCCATTTTTTCTTTCCCGAGGAATCTAACTTTTTTGGGACAATCCAAACGAGCGAACAAAAAGCAGAGGTAGAGGGCCTAATAATTTTATTGTCTAATAATTTTTGAATTTCCTTCTGTATTTCAATTTTTAGGTGATATGGATACCTGTAAGATTTTACATGTATGGGATCATTATCGCGAGTTCTAATATGATGTTTAATAGCATTTGTAAATGTAAGATCCGAGTTTTCGTGATAAAAAATATTTCGATATTGATGACATAATTTAAATAGTTTTTGTTTTTCCTCAGAATTGAGATGGTCAGTTCTCAATTGTTGTCTCACGTCGACTTGAACTGAGTTGGGAAATTTAGGTGTTTCTTCAAAATTTTGGATGGGTTCTACTTCAATTTGTTCTGTAAAGTTAATTTCAGCGATTTGTGACTTATTTTTTACTGTACATGGTATAGAACAAAACCCAGATATAGCTTCAGCTATGGATTCTGGTATATGAACTAATTCATTTTCCATTTCTGGAATTAAAACTGTTCCGTCTTCAATATTTACAGGTATTTGAATATGGGTAGTACAAGTTTGTGAAAAGGGTTGAAAATTTAGGGGATTTATTTCAAAATAAAAAGGTAATTCAATTTCTCTAAATTTTACGGTCCTTTTTTCATAATCTAGTTTGGTTTTTAATTTTTTAAAGTCTTCGGAACCTATAAGAACATCAAACCTCTCATGCTATTTTATTACTCTAAATGAAAATGGAAAATTTATGCCGTATTCTTTTAACAGGGGGTATCTGACATTATCATTTCCTTTTGTAATTTTTCCTACAGATTTTACGGAAAAGGGCTTTTTGAAAATGTATTCTGAAAAAAATTCATATGCAGGGCCCGGATTTATTATGCTGTCTGAAGCTCCCGTGTCCAGAAGAATTTTCAAATTTAAAGATGGCAGGACCAAAAACGGTAATTTGGGTAGTGTCATAATATTGTTTATATCTAGGGTGACAAAGGATTTTTCGAGGCTTCTTCCTGAAAATCCAGATTTTCTGGCTCATTTCCGGAATAATCAATAAGGTTTTCGTTTTCGACACATTGCAAATAATATTCGGGTTGTAATTCGTCAGATACATAATCTGTCATTTCTTGATTCGGATATTCTAGATTACATATTTCCATGGGTGTAGTTTGATCAGATTGTCGATTTTGTCTTTGTGGGGGTGTCGAAAAAGTATTTTTTGTTCTGTTAAATACAGATGTATTTTGAGGCGGCTGATGGCGGAAAACTTGACTATTTGTCGGAGAAATTTTATTTTGTGGTAGAGCTCTCAAATTGGATATAGGTTTACTGGGGAAATTAGGTCTTTGTCGTAAAAAGGGTGGTTGTTGAAATCTATTTACGAAATTAATATTTTGTTGAGGTAACGGTCTTTTTGGTAAAGCAATTTTTTCTAAAAATGTTAGGGGTTGTTTTTGTGAAGAAGGATGTGATTTATTTCTTAAACTATTTATGAAATGCTTGTTTTATTTCGTTATCTATGCGGTGACACTCAAGTAAAGCCGTTTCTAAACTTGTTACATTTACTAGTCTTAAATGACTAAAATACGGTTCTAGTATGCCGACTTTAAATGATGTTACAGCCATTTCAGTAAAGTAATTTTTCTTATAAATTTTAATTTCGGTACCTAAATCCTGTAATTCGATATTCTCATAAAGTGCTTTCAATTTTTCTTTAATTTTGCTATGAAATTCTAAAACTGTTTGATTTTTTGTCATGCAACAGGTAGTGAGGTCTGTTAACAAGAGATTTTCAGAGCGTGGGTCTGAATATTGTGCCATAAGGCCATTTTTAATGTTTTCCCATGAACTAGTTTCTAGAGATAATAAAATATCTCGAGCATCTTGTACAATTTTTGATTTAATAAATTCGAGTATCATTCTATTGTGATGCTCAGCATTTTGTTCTGTACTCTCTTTTTTGTAATTTATAATAAACAGTTCGCATTGTCTAATAAAATAATTTAAATGTCTACAACCTCCACTGTATTCTGGGATCATCATAGATGCCTGAGATAACAAGGAGATGTCGCCTTTATTATGTGACATGATGACTAAAATAGTTTATTATTTTTTTGTCGAGTTAATATTTTTCAGATATCGGGTATAATTAATTTTTAAACGTTATTTCTACTTAAATCTTCAAATAAGCTGATACACAATATAAAATTATTATTGCTAAATAGGTTTTAATTTATTATTAAAATATTAACGTAAGAATTCTTTAATATCTTAAAGTATTTTGAACCAAAATGGTTTGGAAATACGTGGGATTTAACAGAAATAATTTTTTATGAAACAATTTGAAACAGAATGTTTGAAAATACGATAGCTAATACTAATTATTGATAAGGTATTTCGAAGCAAAAATGTTTGAAAAATACAGTAGATTTAATACTAATTATTGACAAGGTATTTCGAAGCAAAAATGCTTGAAAATACAGTAGATTTAATACTAATTATTGACAAGGTATTTCGAAGCAGAAATGGTTGAAAATACAAGAGATGCAATCATAAATTCACAGTGAAAGATAAAGGAAGGTACTCACAGGATATTCATCTCCTAACAGGCCTTCTTTTGGAGTTTTTCTGGAACTTGGATTACTTTTGGTCACTTGATGTTGATACAATGTTTAAAACTGGAGCGTTTGAAACACTGTTAATTTTTCGGTTCTTTAATGCCAAATAAATTATTGAAATAAACCGGCGATTATTATATTTAATGCCGTTTTGGCATCATGTTCACGCAGCGCCAATTAGGTAACACAAAACTTAAGTTTCCATTATATTAGAACTTTATTTTAGGGAAACAATACAGTGTGTTACTATTCTAATAATATTAATATAAAATGGAAGTGAACAATGCAAGTAGATGTGAACTATATTAGTTTCAAATACCGACTGTTAACGCAACATCGTTTAGCAGTCGCAAGTAAAATATGCATACTCAGTAAAATGATTATTATACATTTTATAGTTTATTGTACTTTAAACTTAATAATTGAAACTAAGCAATGTCTGGTCAATGCCTTTCTCTATAACAGGGTCACTGTGAAATGTACTAATGTCACTTATAGAAGTTGGGTACATGGTGACGTATATATATATGATGGTGTGTGTGTGTGTGTGTGTGTGTATGTATGTATCCAACCGATAACTAAAAATTAATTAATTTCGATCAAACTCGGCAAGTACCTTTCTTTTACTATTGGCTTGGATTCGTTAGCTAGGAAAATCCAATAAGGTTTCCTGGAAAAATTTTGAGTTTCTTTCACAAAAAAAATTTGACAGATATGTTGATTTGCAAAATACCTTCCTACGAACCAAAATTCAACTTTCTAAGTTTATAAAAAAATTGAGTTATTCAAATTTTAAGTTTTGTTTTGAAAAAAATTTTTTTCTCCGAAAATTACAAACTTATTTAAATGAAATTTTGACGAATACGTTGCCTTAGGAAAGGCCTTACCACATACCAAAATTAAACTTTCTAGGTTTATAGAAAACTTAGTTATTCAAGTTGGAAGCATTTTAAAAAAATTCACTACCATAACGCACTTGCTGCGTCTCGATCTTTCCTTTTTTTTTTGCTTTGAATGCCGATAACTTTTTTTCTTTGAACTTAAAGATATGAATTTCGGCGTGTGGGGTAAGTTTGATAGTAGAAACGTATGTGCCAAATTTGGTTGTCTGTCATTTTCGGAAATAAAAACAAATTCCGAAAGGAAACCTACAATTTTCCCGGAAAACTGGTCTGATTTCCCTGACTAACCAACCTGTCCGAGGCACTTACAAAAGGAAGGTAGGTACCAAATTTCATTAAAATCGGCCCATTATTTTTTGAGATATCGGTACGATATATATATATATATATATATATATATATATATATATATATATATATATATATATATATATATATATCGATAACTTAATAAATAATACATAATGGGACGATTTCGATCATATTATATACAGGGTGATTCACAACGCAATGGACACAGATTGTATGCATGTAGATGACTTCAAAACATGCCGATTGTTTATATAAAATTTTTCTCTGACACCCATAGTTGGTGAAATATTGACCTTGGAAGATTCTTTAATAATTACAAGAATAGCTGTATTGCAGCAATACCCCAACATAGAACAACCAAATTTGGTAGTTGGTTTTCTTTTATCCACATTATTTGACAAAAATTTGAATTACATATAAACTCACAAAAGGGTGATTTAGTGGTGAGTCACGGTTTTTTCAAACCCCAACCTAATTAAGTGCTAAACTCCATCAGTTTAATAGAAAATTACATTTTGTACATTTTTCGCTTGTCAATTTTTCGTAAACAACCCTTTTTTGAGAAAATTGAGATTATTAGAGTTGAGATCGAAACAAATTATGTCCCCTGAAAACGTTATAAAACGTTAACATATCTAAAATTTAAAAAAGTCTGGACGCAGCCAGTGCGTTATGGTAGCCAATATTCATTAAAATGTTTTTAATAGCAAATATGTGTTTTTTTAAAGAAAGCAGGCATAAAATTTGGTTACCAGTATAACCTCTATAGTAGAAACAATGTGCAATGTTTCATCAAAATAGCTTTATTGTTTGAAAATGTAGAAAATTTTCCGAAAGTAAACTTAAAGTGTTCGCGAAAAATTTCTTGGTTATAGGTTAACAGCAAATTGAGCTATTCAAATTTGAAGCATTTAATTAAAATTCGCTACCATAATGCACTTGCTGCGTCCCGAATTTCTTTACTTACAAACATGCTACATATTTTGATGGACAATGCAAAAATGCAATAACATAAGGCGTGTTCGAATAAAAAAAAAAAGAAAATCTGTATCACTAAGTGGTAAGACACGAAGCAACGAGCCGCCGCCTAGTTGCGGAACCAAGTAGTATGTTGTCACGCGAGCTCCAAATAACACAAAGTGTTAAAAAATAGAGACTGTATACAACCAAGTAACAATTTATTAAATTTTGCACCCTGGCCCATTTCTACCCTAATATAGGGGCAAAGTATGTAAGGCTAGATGCATTCTCACCACAATTAGAACCGTAGACAGGTTTTGCTCTAATTAGAGCTCGTCAGTACGGCATACTAATTGTAGCGAAAATACACCTATAAAGTAATACGGCTCTGGTAGGCAGCCTTCCAACACTAAGTGAGTGGTAAGACGAGAAGCAACGTGCCGCCACCTAGTTGCGGAACCAAGTAGTATGTTGTCACGCCAGCTAAATAACACAAAATGTCAAAAAATAGAGACTGTATACAACCAACTAACAATTTAGTGAATTGTCAGCCCTGGCCCATTTCTACCCTAATATAGGGACAGGCTATATGCATTCTCACCACACACCACACACCACCACCACCACACTGACGAGCTCGAATTAGAGCGAAACCGGTCTACGGTTCTAATTAAGTGACTTAAACAATTTGTTTTTGGCCGCTCTAATTAGTTTTAATTTCATCTCTGACGTTGATATAAGAAAACCATCTACAAAATTTGGTTGTTCTATGTTGGGGCATTGCTGCAATACAGCTGTTTCTTGTAACTATTAGAGAATCTTCGGAGGTTAATATCTCGCCAACCATGGGCGTCAGAAAAACTTTATATAAAAAATCAATCAGCATGTTTTGAGGTTCTCTACACGCATACATTCTCTGTTGATTGCGTTACGAATCACCCTATATATATATATATATATATATATATATATATATATATATATATATATATATATATATATATATATATATATATATACACACACAAATATATACAAACTCAGATCTCCTCATTAGAAAATTTTTCTTTTACGAAAAATTCGCTAAACACTAAAAAAAATTAATGCTGATCCTACATGAGTCACGGTATCCGACTATAAATGTAAATATGCGTACCTAGATCAGAACAGACCCGTCAGAAGTAACCATTTTAGCAAGTTTGCCAACTGTGTCCCGACGGCTGAAAAAAGACAAATGAATATAACCTGTATATTGCAGCAACTTGCAATGTTTGCATGTACAAACTGGCGCATTTCTAATTATAATAATTAATCTTTGTTGCAACCGCAACATTTCTCATATGTTTACAAACAAGTTTCTATTCAGTTTAAAAACGATTTAAGCTAAGCAATTTTTTGAAAATATATTAATATACATATTCAATATCTACCTACTTTACAATACCAAATACATTCAGGAGATTTGGAACGTGATATAAAATATGTGCCTGCTGTTCAAAAGAAAACTTTTAGATAAGCAAAATCATTAAAAGGTATTTCGGGCAGGTAGTTTCTTTAGATAATAATAGAGTAAAGTAGTTCTTAGAATCTATAGGCCTTTAGTTTCACATTAGCATTAAAATAAATCTTTTTAGGTTTGCAAATTTCTGAAATCACAATTACAATATTCTATTATATATATTATATAGGGGAAGGAAACAAACTATTTTGAACATATTAAGTATTTACTGTAGAAATATAAGTATACAAATAACACACATTATCAGCCCTTGTAATCCGTATTGTTGTATTACTATATCAACAAGAGTTCATAGGTACTGTGGTGGGGGTAAGTATTTATATACCTGAGAACCAGCGTGGTTATACACTAAACACCAGTCTTATCTCTACCAGTGTTGGTTGACGAGTATTGTAATTTCAAAATGAAGATCAACAATAATAAAATTGATAAAAAATCTTCTGAAAGCCTCCATGGGGTGAGGAAGCCAGTAAAGAAAATTTGTTTTGATATAGAAAAAGTGATGACAGAGTTTAAACGCCTTGAATTCCGTAAAAATTTGTTTCAAATGGCGTGCCAATTAAATATTTCTAGTACGGCCAATTTAGACATCATTAAAAGCAATGGAAATCTGGATCTAGTAACTGCACGGATGAGTCAACTAAATGTGAATGCTGATATTCAGGCAAATACAGGAGACAAAAAGGAGCCTAAAGTATCAACAGAACGCTTCGCTTCTGTTTGACAAGGTTAGTTGTATTTGTTATCTTAGAGAATATGTTTTAATTGAAATTATTCCAGCACGTTGACAACAACGTACTTTTGTAAACAACGCAACTTGTTGAAGAGGGCCCTGGTGACTACATTCAGCACATATTTTTTAAATCAACTACGAATATTGCATAATAGTAATTAGTAAAACATTATTTTATGTACTATGACAAACTTATGTGTCTACTTCCATTACCTTTTTTTTAATACCTTTAACTAATAGATTGCTTTTTGGAAATTAATTGGTCTTTTATTTTTGTGAATATTGTTTTTTAATTTTTTGTTGCGGATCAGTTCATTCAATTTAGTCTTACGTTACAAAAAAATAGTTAATATGTCTTTGTTTATTGAAAACGGCATGTCTCAGCAAATTTTGGAAAAAAATGGTTTTTAAGTAAAATTTCATAGAAACATTCACTAAAATTCGAATGATGGCGAATTAGGCCACCTAGAACCTACATCCAGGGTTAGTTTGAATCTTTATACATAGAGCCGTTACAACACCAGAGATGGCGCGTTGCGCTATTCTCTATTATGTATTATGGCATGCCTCCCTTAAGGGTGACTTGTTTAAATTATATTAAAAATATAAAATATTTAAAAATCCTAAGAAGGACGAAACTGGCCTGTGTCTCATGCTATATATATATATATATATATATATATATATATATATATATATATATATATATATATATATATATATATATATATATATATATATATATATATATATATATATATATATATATATATATATATATATCCAACCGATAACTCAAAAAATAATATACCAATTTCGATGAAACTCGGCAAGTACCTTTCTTTTATTAATGGCTTGGAATAGTTTGTTAGCTAGGAAAATCCACTAAGGTTTTCCGGGAAAATTTTGAGTTTCTTAAAAAAAAAATTTTCTCCGAAAATTATAAAGCTATTTTAATGAAATTTGGCGAATACGTTTCCTTAGGAGAGACCTTAGGACATACCAAAATTGAACTTTCTAGGTTTATAGAAAACTTAGTTATTCAAATTTGAAGCATTTAATAAAAATCACTACCATAACGCACTTGCTGCGTCTCGATCTTTTTTTTTGCTTTGAATGCCGATAACTTTTTTGCTTTGAACTTAAAGATCTGAATTTCGGCGTGTGGGGTAAGTTTGATAGTAGAAACGTATGTGCCAAATTTAGTTGTCTGTCATTTTCGGAAATAAAGAAAATTTCCGAAAGGAAACCCACAATTTTCCCGGAAAACTGGTCTGATTTCCCTGACTAACTATCAAATTTCATTAAAATCGGCCTAATATTTTTGAGCTATCGGTACGATATATATATATATATATATATATATATATATATATATATATATATATATATATATATATATATATATACATATATATATAAATACATACATATATATATATATATATATATATATATATATATATATATATATATATATATATATATATATATATATATATATATGTGTGTGTGTGTGTGTGTGTGTGTGTGTGTGTGTGTGTGTGTGTCGTTAGCTCAATAAATAATAAATAAAGGGCCGATTTCGATTATTATACAGGGTGATTCACAACGCAATGGATGCAGATTGTATGCGTGTAGATGACTTTAAAACATGCCGATTTTTTATATAAAATTTTTCTCTGATGCCCATAGTTGGTGAGATATTGACCTTGGAAGATTCTTTAATAATTACAAAAATAGCTGTATTGCAGCAATGCCCCAACATAGATCAACCAAATTTGGTAGTTGGTTTTCTTTTGTCCACGTTGTTATTTGACAAAAATTTGAATTACATATAAACTCACAAAGGGGTGCTTTAGTGGTGAGTCATCTTTAAGTGACACGGTTTTTTCAAACCCCAACCTAATTAACTGCTAAACTCCGTCAGTTTAATAGCAAATTAAGGTTTGTACATTTTTCGCTTCTTGTCAATTTTTCGATAAACAATCCGTTTTTGAGAAAATGGAGATTATTAGAGTTGATATCGAAACAAATTATGTCCCTTGAAAACGTTATAAAACATATCTAAAATTGAAGAAAGTCTGGACGCAGCAAGTGCGTTATGGTAGCCAGTATTCATTAAAATCTTTTTAATAGCAAATATGTGTTTTTTTTAAAGAAAGCAGGCATAAAATTTGGTTACCAGTATAACCTCAGTGTTCCCCAAAAATTTTTGGTTATAGGTTAATAGCAAATTGAGCTATTCAAATTTGAAGCATTTAATCAAAATTCGCTACCATAATGTACTTGCTGCGTCCCGAATTTCTTTTCTTACAAACATCCATCATATTTTGATGGACAATGCAAAAACGCAATAACATAGGACGTGTTCGAATAAAAAAAAGGAAATCTGTATCACTAAGTGGTAAGACACGAAGCAACGTGCCGCCGCCTGGTTGCGGAACCAAGTAGTATGTTGTCACGCCAGCTCCAAATAACACAAAGTGTTAAAAAATAGAGACTGTATACAACCAACTAACAATTTAGTAAATTTTGCGCCCTGTCCCATTTATACCCTAATATAGGGACAATGTATGTAGGGCTACATGCATTCTCACCACAATTAGAACCGTAGACCGGTTTTGCTCTAATTAGAGCTCGTCAGTACGGCATACTAATTGTAGCGAAAATACACCTATAAAGTAATACGACTCTGGTAGCCAGCCTTCCAACACCAAGTGAGTGGTAAGACAAGAAGCAACGTGCCGCCGCCTAGTTGCGGAACCAAGTAGTATGTTGTCACGCCAGCTCCAAATAACACAAAGTGTTAAAAAATGGAGACTGTATACAACCAACTAACAATTTAGTATATTGTCAGCTCTGGCCCATTTCTACCTTAATATAGGATGTTAAGGCCAGATGCATTCTCACCACACACCACCACCACCACACTGACGAGCTCGCATTAGAGTGAAACCGGTCTACGGTTCTAATTAAGTGACTTCATAGAAATATAATTTATTTTTGGCCGCTCTAATTAGTTTTGATTTCATCTCTGACGTTAATATAAGAAAACCATTTACCAAATTTGGTTGTTCTATGTTGGGGCATTGCTGCAATACAGCTGTTTCTTGTAACTATTAGAGAATCTTCCAAGGTCAATATCTCGCCAACCATGGGCGTCAGAAAAACTTTATATAAAAAATCAGCATGTTTTTAGGTCCTCTACACGCATACCTTCTGTGTTGATTGCGTTACGAATCACCATATATATATATATATATATATATATATATATATATATATATATATATATATATATATATATATATATATATATATATATATATATATATATTTATATATATATATACAAACGCAGATCTCCTCATTAGTCCATTTTTCTTTTACAAAAATTCGCTAAACACTGAAAAAAAATTAATGCTGATCCCTACATGAGTCATGGTACAGATGAATATAACCTGTATATTGCAGCAACTTGCAATGTTTGCATGTGCAAACTGGCGCGTTTCTAATTTGACTTATTAATTTTTGTTGCAACCGCAACATTTCTCAAATGTTTACAAACAAGTTTCTATTCACTTAAAAAACGATTTAAGCTAAGCAATTTTTTGAAAATATATTAATATACATATTTAATATCTACCTACTTTACAATACCAAATACCTTCAGGAGATTTGGAACGTGATATAAAACATGTGCCTGCTGTTCTAAAGATAAATTTTAGATAAGCAAAATCATTAAAAGGTATTTCGGGCAGGTAGTTTGTTTAGATAATAATAGGGTAAAGTAGTTCCTAGAATCTATAGGCCTTTAGTTTCACATTAGGATTAAAATAAACCTTTTTATATTCGCAAATTTCTGAAATCAAAATTACCATATTCTATTACTTATAGGGGAAGAAAACAAACTATTTTGAACATATTAAGTATTTACTGTAGGAATATAAGTATACAAATAACACACATTATCAGTCCTTGTATTCCGTATTGTTTTGTTACTATATCAACAAGAGTTCATAGGTACCGTGGTGGGGGTAAGTATTTATATACCTGAGAACCAGCGTGGTTATACCACAGCATAAAGAATACTGTTTACTTATGCTGTGGTTATACACTACACCCCAGTCTTATCTCTACCAGTGTTGGTTGACGACGTATTCTAATTTCAAAATGAAAATCAACAATAATAACATGAATAAAAAATCTTCTGAAAGCCTCCAAGGGGTGAGGAAGCCAGTAAAGAGAATTTGTTTTGATATAGAAAAAGTGATGAGAGAGTTTAAACGCCTTGAATTCCGTAAAAATTTGTTTCAAATGGCGTGTCAATTAAATATTTTTAGTACGTCCAATTCAGACACCATGGAAAGCAATGGAAATCTGGATCTAGTAACGGCACGGATGAGTCAACTAAATGTGAATGCTGATAATCACGCAAATACAGGAGAAAAAAAGGAGCCTAAAGCCTCAACAGAGCGCTTCGTTTCTGTTTGACAAGGTTAGTTGTATTTGTTATGTTATAGAATATTTTTTAATTGAAATTATTCCAGCAGGCTGACAAGAACATATTTTTGTAAAGAACGCAACTTGTTGGAGAGGACCCGCGTGACTATATTGAACATATATTTTTTAAATAAACTACAAATATAGTAGTAATTAGTAAAACATTCTTTTATGTACTATGGTAAATTTATGTGTCTACTTTCATTACCAAAATTTTTGTATATTTTTAACTAATAGATTGCTTTTTAAAAATTAAATGGTCTTTTATTTTTGTGAATATTGTTTTTTGATTTTTTGTTATGGATCAGTTCGTTCAATTTATTCTTAGTTTACAAAAAAATAGTTAAGATTTCTGTTTACTGAAAACGGCAATTCTCAGCAAATTTTGGAAAAAAATGTTTTTTAAGTAAATTTTCATAGAAACTTTCACTACAATTTGAATGATGTCGAATTAGCTCACCGAGAACCTACATCCGGGGTTAGTTTAAATCTTTATACCGAGAATGTAAGGCTAGATGCATTCTCGCAACAATTAGAACCGTAGACCGGTTTCGCTCTCATTAGAGCACTTCAGTACGGCATACTAATTGTAGCAAAAATGCACCAAAAGTAATACGGCTATAGTATAGCCAGCCTTAAAACACTAAGTGAGCGGTGGACGTGCCGCCACCTAGTTGCGGAACCAAGTAGTATGTTGTCACGCCAGCTCCTAGGTGGCGGCACGTCCACCACTCACTTAGTGTTTTAAGGCTGGCTATACTATAGCCGTATTACTTTTGGTGCATTTTTGCTACAATTAGTATGCCCTACTGAAGAGCTCTAATAAGAGCGAAACCGGTCTACGGTTCTACTTGTTGCGAGAATGCATCTAGCCTTACATACTTTGTCCCTATAATGGGGTAATAATGGACCGGGGCTGACAATTTTCTAAATTGTTAGTTGTATAGTCTCTTTTTTTTAACACTTTGTGTTATTTGGAGCTGGCGTGGCAACATACTACTTGGCTCCGCAACTAGGTGGCGGCACGTCCACCACTCACTTAGTCTTCATACCTAGAGCCGTCACAACACCAGAGATGGCGCATTTCGCTATTCTCCCTTATATATTATGGCATCCCTCCCTTAAGGCCGACTTATTTGAGCGCAGGTATGACATATTGAAAAATCCTAAGAAGAACGAAACCGGACTGTGTCTCATACTATGTATATGTATGTATATATATATATATATATATATATATATATATATATATATATATATATATATATATATATATATATGTATATATATATATATATATATATATATATATATATATATATATATATATATATATATTATAAATTTTAACTGACCCAAAATATGAATTCTAGGGGTCTCTAATTTGTATTCCCTTACAAACTTTTTTGTAATTTCAAGAAGCGTAACCTCTCCTTTTTAAAATAAAAATTCTCCAGTAGGGGAATAAGACAGGCCAAGCCACTTTAAAAATCAGTTGTGTTTTTAGAATTTTACCTTCAATTAGATAACAAATTAAATAAAATGCTGAAGAATAATGTTACTTAATAACATTACAGTAAACGGTCAGCTACTTCGTTGGCAACATGCTGCAAATTAAAATAAATTGCCTTGTAGTTAATAAAAGGAACTTTTATTGATCAAATGCAGAATGTATTAACATTATTAGAAAACTGCACAACGCATATTTCCAATAGTTTTTCATCTAAGAGTTATATGTAGGAGACATCAAATGAATTAGCAGGCTGTGGTACATCAGGAGGAACTTTTAAAAGATTTGGGTCTTCCATCGATGTAACACTTGCTTGTTTTTTCAAGACGTTTCTTATTTTTGCTGACTGTATCCGCTGCTGTAAAATCTGTAAGCAATTCATAATTAGTGATTAAAAAATTATCATCGAAAAATTCAGTGTGCTCACGTTTTCATTTATGTATTTAAAAATAATAGATTGTTGTAGGTGATATATTAATAATAACTAATTCCAGAGCGTGCATTAAGAGATGTTTGCACGTAGAAAATAAAAAATGGCTTGTCAGATCAGAGGGAGGTATGACCTCACCACAGTCGTGATGAGCAAAATGGTTTATTGTACAAAGCCTGTATGGTGAGCACTTTTTGTCCATCATTACTGTGATGAGAACCTAGCTTCTAGTTCGTACCTAGAGGTGTCACCGCTTGTAATTCATCTGAGTGAGTATTCCAAAGCCTGACTATATTTAGATAGTTTATGTTTGACGCGTTCTGGCTATCATAAGTATGGTACACTGATAAGCTCTAATAAGAGCGAAACCGGTGTGTGTCTCTTATGATATTATGGTAAGATAGCATTTAACACTTTTTCATGTATTTTTAGGAGAATTGTTTTACAACTCAACTAATCAACTTGTCATGAGTGATACAGACAGTAATAACAATAAATGACAGCTTACTGTTACCTGTTGTCGCCGAACATCTGCTTCTTCTAGCTTTTCCTGTAATTTTTCTAGTGTTATCGTTGGGCTTGTTTGTTGTTCTTCAAGCTTTTGAAATCGTTTGGGTGGATGCTTGCGTATTATACTTTCTTCTCCTTCATCATCAAAAGCAATTTCAAAAGAAAGACCATTAGCTGTAAAGAAATATTTTTACCTAAATTAAAACAATTTTGTAACGAACAGTTAGAAGCAGGTGCAGTACTATTATTCAGATTAAATAAATTAATCCAATAGACTTGAGGAGTAGGAGATCAAAGCACTTCTTTTGCATATTTAACCTATCGTTATTAATTAGTTTACTGTTAAATACACTTGGAGAACCCAAATCACCACAACACATTAAAAAAAAACCTGACGATTCTTTCACTAACCAAGATAGCGTCATCAAAGAATGAATAATTCACAATTATTCATCCTTTGATGACGGTAACTTGGTTGGTGAAACGATCGTCAGGATTTTTAAATGTGTCATGGTGATTTGAGTTCTCCAAGTTTACTTATCAGTGCTCATCACAGATTCCAATCTTCACTTAGTATACTGTGTTGGACAGCCAAATGTAATAAATTCTATCTCAACTGTTGAACATATTTATAAAAACACCCAAATCATATCAATTGGAGATTAAAAAACGACATCTTTCAACGTGAAAACTTCATACTCAGTGAGTGATGGACGTTCCGCCACCTAGTTGCGGAACCAAGTATGTTGTCACGCGAGCTCCAAATAACACAAAGTGTTAAAAATAGAGAACTGTATACAACTAACTAACAATTTAGAAAATTGTCAGCCCTGGCTCATTTCTACCCCAATATAGGGACAAAGTATGTAAGACTAGATGCATTCCCGCAACAATTAGAACCGTAGACCGGTTTCGCTCTCATTAGAGCTCTTCAGTACGGCATACTAATTGTAGCAAAAATGCACCAAAAGTAATACGGCTATAGTATAGCCAGCCTTAAAATACTCAGTGAGTGGTGGACGTGCCGCCACCTAGTTGCGGAACCAAGTAGTATGTTGTCACGCCAGCTCCAGTGCTGACAATTTTCTAAATTGTTAGTTAGTTGTATACAGTTCTCTATTTTTTAACACTTTGTGTTATTTGGAGCTGGCGTGACAACATACTACTTGGTTCCGCAACTAGGTGGCGGCACGTCCACCACGCACTGAGTATTTTAAGGCTGGCTATACTATAGCCATAGTACTTGTGTTGCATTTTTGCTACAATTGGTATGCCGTACTGAAGAGCTCTAATGAGAGTGAAACCGGTCTACGGTTCTAATTGTTGCGAGAATGCATCTAGTTTTACGTGAAAACTTCACCCTTACACTCAACCCTCTTCGAGTGACAGTTATAACTCCCAAATTTTTAAATAGGAAATAGGGGCTTGTGATACCTCATTTGAAATAGCTATTTATTTCTTAATGAAAATTCACTATTAGAGAGGTAACGATGGTAAGACTTTCGCATTTTTTTTTGTTGAAATGAGCATAAATTAGAGCCCCTGGACCACGGGTAATAACCTAAACAGGATAACTTACTTTGTCGAATCTGTCAACCGCGCGCCATGCCCGCCACACCTACTGCAACGTCACTACAGTTTCTCGGTTTGTGAGCTATAAAATGAATATTATTATATGGATAATAGATATTTTTAATTTTGGAAAACTATGACCATTTCGTTTAAAAAGGTTATTGACACAAAATTAGAAAGTATTACTGTATTTTACAATAACAATTACTTAGATGAAATTTTTTCTTTAGTGAATTTTCGTAGAATTTTCTTATTATTAAAAAAAAACACTTTTGTTAGACTTGTAAAATTTGAATATAACGATACGGGACATCCTGTATATATATATATATATATATATATATATATATATATATATATATATATATATATATATAGTAGCATATAGCTAAACCCTCGTATATAAGCAGGTATAAGCAAATAATTTCACATAAATACATAATACACAAAGATTAACTATATTTTCAGTTGATATATATATATATATATATATATATATATATATATATATATATATATATATATATATATATATATATACACATATTTATCAAAATATCAGTTGCAAAATAAAAGTCTTTATTATATACCGAGCTTTCGGAAAAAATTGATTCCATTTTCAAGGCTACAACATGGAAAGAAAAAAGTTTACAATTTACATAGGAAAAATATAAAAGTTTAAAATACTTACAATTAACGTGAGTTTCACTAAACTAATTATTCAATAACAAAAATGAAAAACCCTTTTTATAAATTTGAGTGAAGTCGAAAAGTGTCAAACTGACATATAAAGCTAACTATTGTCTAATTGAATTTGTTTTTTGTTTTTGTCTAGGAAATATAAATAGGGGTAGTGATTTCTAAAATTATTATCTTTCTTTAAGTTTATTAAATTATCGTTAAAAGTAATTTTAAATTCTTTAAAACACATTCTTTTGTTACTTAAGGTTTCACAGTGTAAAATAGAAACATTACTAAAATTTATATTGTGGCCAGTGTCGACATTGTGTTCCGACAGAGCGGAAGTTCTTTTTTGTAAGCGTATGTCACTTTTGTGCTGTGTTAACCTATCTTAAAGGACTCTGCTTGTTTGGCCAATGTATCTTAAACTACAATTATTACATGGAATACAATATACCACTCCAGACACTTTGGAAATTTCATCCTTACTTTTGAGTTTACTGAAAATGTTATTAATTGTTTTTGAATATCGAAACGTTATTTTAAAATTGTTTTCATCTTTAAATATAAAGTTTAACCTATTGGAAATATTTTTAAAGTATGGAATTGATATGTAAAAAAAGTTAGATGTTTCCGAACTAGAAATTATATGAGTGTTATGTCTGTCAGATAATTTTGATACTGTTTGTAGAGAGTGTCTTGTATTGTAATGGTGATTGTTTGAACAATTGTATAGAAGTTTATTAAGTAGTTTGGGAGGATAGGAGTTGTTAACAAAAATATTAAAAAGTTTTCTTAAATTTTTTCGTGGAAAGAAGGATGGCATATCTTTAATATTCTATTTTTTAAACCTAATAAAATGTTAATTTTAGTTTTAAATAAATGATCTAAATGAAAATTAATATATCTTTGAGAATTAGTTGGCTTTATATACCAATCCAAAATTACTTTGTTATCGTTTGTTCTAATTAATTTTGTATCTAGGAATGGTACACTGTTATTTGTTTCCTCTTCTAATGTAAATTTAATAAATTGGTTGTAAGAATTAAAAACCTCTAAAATGTGTGTTGTTGAATTTAGAGGAATGCTACAAATAATGTCGTCAACATATTTTTTTTAAAAAGGAATATTGAAATTTACTTTTGGTATACATGTTTCAACTAAATCATCTATAACATATTGTGAAATAATTGTAGAGATACAAGCACCCAATGGAGTTCCAAAAATTTGTTTATAATATGTGTTTTAAAAACAAAATAGCTTGAGTTAAAAATAAAATCAAGTATTTCAAGAAATGTATTTTTTGGAATGGATGTTTTTAGAGAAATAGAAAACCATCTTTTCTCAATGCTATCTTTAAAGAGTTAAGGTGGTATGTTAGTAACATACCACTTCAACTCTTTAAAGTTACCATAGATGGTAGTGATACTACAAAGTTATGCCTATACGAATAAAAAAATACAGCTACTTCAATATAATTTAATAGGTAACATTGACAATTTTTTTGATATTCATGTTTATTTTAAATGAATTACTTAATAATACATAACAATCCAATATTAATTCAAAATCTTTATATATTTTTTGATTCTACTTCTTTCAACATCCATAACGCAGTCTTTTATCTTTTTAAATTTTTTATAGCTTGAGCTTGACAATTATTATAATTTATTCTTTGACCGTTCTAAATTTACAAAAATAAAAAATTTCGGGACGCAGCAAGTGCGTTATAGTAGCGAATTTTCATAAGGATTGTACACTATTATTATACGCCATATTAGTGAAGTTAATACTTCAAACTTACACAGTCCTTGAAGATCGATTTTAGAGGTCCTAGTACGCGTACATTTGAAAAATTCTTTCAGTTACAATCGATCTCTCTATTATTAAAAAAATCTTGTGTTCTAACTCCTTTTGAGAAAAATGCTCAAAACTCAATTTTTATTAAGCTAAAGAATTAAATTTTCCTATATCTGTAGGTAGTGTAAGTCTCTTTAAAAGAAACTTGGATTACAAATTTCATTAAAGTTATATAAAATATTTCCAGAAGGAAACTTAATTCATATTTAGAAAAGGAAAGTATCTACCAATTATAAACGTAGCAGTTATTTTCCTTATTAATCGCCAGTATGATTTCATTTGAGTCAACCTAATCAAACCGTTTTTTCAATATCAACAATAACAAAATTATAGTTTCAGACTTATTCAGGCGTTTTAAACAAAAATGAAATCTTGTTCAAAACGTATGAAATCTGTGCGCTTTTGTTTCTTCAAGTGCCAAAATAAAACAAAATAAGGTATCTGAAGAATGAAGAGCAAATCCTTGACAGCTTGTCACAAGATGAAATTTTGGCACGTTATGGTAGGCGTTATAGTAAAGAATTTTCATTAAATGCTTCAAATTTGTAGAATTCAATTTTCTATGAACCTAGAAAGTTGAGTTTTTGTGGAGTAAGGTATTTACGAGGGCAACATACCAACCAAATTTTATCATAATAACTTTTTTTTTGAGTTACAATTTTGTTTTTCGATTTTTTTTATTTCAATTTATTTTATTAAAAGCTGGTCCGATAGGGCTGGCGTATTCTGCATGCTTCTATGGGGATGAAATATAACAACCAGGCCAAGGTATCCATGTAAACAAGGTAGGGTCGTGTTACACATTATTGTTCAAAAAATATAAACATTTTCAGAAAATAAATATAATTGTCCCGAAACAACTGATCCGATTTTCTAGACAACGAACCAATTCAAGCGATTTACACAAAAACTACACTAGCCAAGATATAATTATTCACAAAAAGCTTATTGACAAAAATTTAAAAAAATTACACAAAAATTGAAAACAACCTCTTTCACGAAAATTAACCATTTTCTTAGCTTAAATGTTCACAAAATTTATATAAAATTATTTTTACGAAAATTAGCTAGGTAAAAATATTTTACACAATTTGCTTAACAAATTACTTTTCAAGAAAATTCGAAAACAGACTTTCAATGTGAATTTGCAAACACCATTTTTTACAATAATCTGTTATATATTATATATATGATAAAATACATAAAACTTAAATTACATAATCTGTAATTAAATTTGAAATAACATACGGGCTGCCGATATGAAAAACGAACTTATCCAAGCTATTAATGCAATAAAGACTCTTACCGAGTTTCATCAAAATCGGCTTATAACTTATATATATATATATATATATATATATATATATATATATATATATATATATATATATATATATATATATATATATATATATATATATATATATATATATATATATATATATGTATGCAATCGATAAATCAAAAAATAATTAACCCATTTTGGATGAAGCTCGGCAAGCACCTTGCTTCTATTAATGGCTTGGATGAGTTTGTTAGCCACGAAAATCGAACAAGGTTTTCCGGAAAAATTTTGAGTTTTCTTTCGAGGAAAAATTTTTCTCCGAAATTACAAAACTATTTTAATGAAATTTGGGGAACGTATTTCCTTGGGAAAGGCCTTACTACATCCAAAATTCAGCTTTCTAAATTTATAGAAAATTGAGTTATTAAAATTTGAAGCATTTAATGAAAATTCACTATTATAACGCACTTGCTGCGTCCTGAACTTTTTTTATTTATTTCTGACATACATTTTACGAGGTACAGTACAAATAAGCTTAGGCTTGTGGATGTATTAAATGTACAATTTTAAAGCATGTTATCTAAAATTTTTGCAGTCTCACCATCGATACCTCTCTATTAGCGAATTTTTTAAAATAAAATACGCTTAATTTTCTAAATAAAAATTGACTAATAAGAACAAGACAGAAATGTCACTACTTAAAAAAAGAGGTAGCAGTACACGATGCTCCCAGGCGGTTACCCATCCAAGTACTGACCTTGTCCGAGGTTGCTTTAGCTCGGTGTTCGTACGACAATCAATAACAACATAAACCTTTGTTGATATCAATTACAGAAAATATTTACAAAGAGTCTCTAAGTGTACTAAAATTTAGCTTTTGTTTACAAGCTTCCAGCCTCATGCTTCTACATTATGTTTATTTAGATCTTAGTTTTCTGTTTCCAATTATTTTAATAATTATGCAGTAGACGTACTGAATGTTTATATATATACATATATATATATATATATATATATATATATATATATATATATATATATATATATATATATATATATATATATATATATATATATATGTATATGTATATATATATATATATATATATATATATATATATATATATATATATATATATATATATATATATATATATATATATATATATATATATATATAGTTGTTTTTACACAATATATAGGATTTATATAAAGGTGGGTAAAAAACCTGCGTTTTCATGTTTGGTTTCTACGTAAAGTACAACAATCGGTTTTGTCAACGTGCTATCGTCGTTCGCTTGGGAGGGTTATTTATACAAGCTGTATATATTTATTATTAATTTTTTGGTTTCGATTTCAAATAAAGAATTAAGTTACTTTCAAATTTTGCAATATTTACACAATTTTTAACAGTCCTGATTGCATACGAGGTGTTCCTGTGTGAAAGAATTAATTTAATAACATAACTTATTTTATCCGTTAGGGTCTTGGACAACTAATATGATCAAACAACTTTGATGTTTTCGGCAATGATTCAAGCTTTTCGCATAAACTAAAATTATTAATCGAAAAACAACCTATTCTCTCATTAACCTAAAATAAAAACAATCACTGGCCAAATTTTTAATTTCATCTGTCATTTTCCATAACTGCGGCCGAGATTTCACGATTGTTGGTTCGGGTAGTATGTTTATGCCTGATATATATTTAGTTTGGTTACCGTTGATGTATGATGTATATCGTTGTATGAAAAAATCTACGCGTGGCAGTTAGCTATTTTGTCTGTCAGGCATTGGACTTTAACCACTAAGTCATCTCAACGCATGTCTTTGGGATTTTAAGTTTAATTTAGAAAAAAACTCAAAATATGGTGTACCAAATTACTTAAAATTCATAGGTTTATTTGCGCTATTTCTAGCCACATGTAAAGTCTCATCCCAGTTACTCTGATACTTACAAAAATATAGCGTTTTCAAAAAGTTTTCCCCGATTTTCAACCGGAAAAACTTGAGCATAAAGGCTGAACTCGACCTCGATTTTCGCCTAAACAAGACCAAGTTTGATTGAAATCAGCGTAGTGTTTTTTGTGTTACCGCTCGGATACATACATACATACATATATATATATATATATATATATATATATATATATATATATATATATATATATATATACAGTGTGGAACAGCCGAATGGAATAAATTCGATAACGGATAAATGAGGGCGTGTTGGGAAAAACGCTTGGACACGTCGATTTGTATTTTTAACTGCGCATCTTTTTCAAGAAAAAAAAATTATATAGGGTGCGTCATGTGACAGTGGCCAATACCAACTTTCTTATTTTAAATACAAGCCCCTGTATATTATTAATTTTTTGGATTCTTCAGAAAATTCTAGACATAATTCATGTACAATGTTCTATACCTATCTTCAACTGTTTCGGAAATATTAAGTATTTTCAGATTTATTACAAAAATTAACATTAAAAATAGAAAATTATTTTATTTCACAAATTCGCTACATTGCATTCAATACTTATTTCCCATTCAGCTCTTGATAATGAGAAAGTAAACAAAAACCATTCCTGCGTTTCTTTTTACTGATATGAAATGAAACAAAAACAAAAACAGTTTTCTTTCTGTTCGTATAAAACTCGTAGCCTTAGCAACTTGTTGTCTGCCTGCATGACAGTAGTGATTAGTGTCAGTGCTATTGTCGTTTGAATTTCGTTAACTGTACGTAATAATATCAGAAAAATGGTTCATTTAACAGAAATGCACAAAATAACCATTCTACAAATGATTGGTTATGGAGATAACACACGGACACAGATGGAAGTGTCTCGCTTATTTCACGAAAAATTTCCAAATTTGCCGCCTGTATCCCAAGGAACAATTAGCAAAATAGAAAAGCAGTTTCGCGAGCTTGGTCATGTGAGACAGATAAAAAAAGTAGCTGCCAATGCAGTAAGTGATGATACGAAATTGGATATTACGCTTGAGTTTCAAGAAAACCCACATACTTCTGGTCGACAAGCAGCCCAACTATTCAACGTTAGCCACACAGCAATTTTTCGAACATTAAAGGAAAGTAAAATGCATCCCTATAAAATGATACCAACTCAGGAGCTCATGGAGGACGATTTCGATAGGAGAACGTATTTTTGTGAACAAATGATGGCAATGTTAGATAACAATGTGATCCAATTAGAAGATGTTTTGTTTTCTGATGAGAGCACATTTACACTTCACGGTCATGTTAATCGTCAAAATTGCCGCTATTGGTCTAATGAGAATCCTCATTGGATGAGAGAGGAACATACGCAATATCCTGAAAAAGTTAATGTTTGGGCAGGAATTGTTGGAAATCATATCGTAGGTCCCTTTTTCATTGATGGCAACTTGAATGGGGATAAATATTTAGAACTGCTCCAAAATAATGTCGTGCCAACTTTGACAAACTTATATCCAGATCCAGCAAACCCACAAGTTCCTGCCAATAAAATATGGTTTCAGCAAGATGGAGCACCGCCCCATTACCAAATCAATGTCCGGCAGTACCTGAACCAAATTTTTCCAAATCGGTGGATAGGGAGGCGCGGATCGATAGAATGGCCAGCACGATCTCCTGATCTGTCGCTATTAGACTACTTTTTGTGGGGATATGTCAAAAGTATTGTATACAAAACTAAGCCCCTCAACTTAGATGACTTAAAAAGACGAATCACGCTTGCGATTAGATCAGTCACGCCTGAGATGTTGAGTAATGTTAGAAGACATTTCTATACCAGATTAGCATGTTGCCAAGATGTTCGTGGCGAGCATTTTGAACATTTACTACATTGACATTAATTTTTTTTTGTTTTTTTAAATTATTAAGAAATAATCAGTATTTCTTATTAGAATTTGTGAAATAAAATAATTTTCTATTTTTAATGTTAATTTTTGTAATAAATCTGAAAATACTTAATATTTCCGAAACAGTTGAAGATAGGTATAGGACATTGTACATGAATTATGTCTAGAATTTTCTGAAGAATCCAAAAAATTAATAATATACAGGGGCTTGTATTTAAAATAAGAAAGTTGGTATTGGCCACTGTCACATCAGGCACCCTATATAATTTTTTTTTCTTGAAAAAGATGCGCAGTTAAAAATACAAATCGACGTGTCCAAGCGTTTTTCCCAACACGCCCTCATTTATCCGTTATCGAATTTATTCCATTTGGCTGTTCCACACTGTATATATATATATATATATATATATATATATATATATATATATATATATATATATATATATATATATATATATATATATATATATATATATAAACATTTTAACGACCTTGGTTTTGGGTTCTAGGGGCCCAGATTCGCGCTCATCGGAAGAAATGTTTTCAAAAGCTTTTCATCGTGACCTTTCTATTAGCGAATTTTTCTTAATGAAAATTCGCTAAAATCAATTTATAGGGCAAGCTGCTTTCTTTTTATTTTATTTTATTTGCCACTTTATCAACAACGCCAGTTGATTATTTTTGCGCAAAGCAACAGCACATTATACTCGTCCAGGCATGGTCTGAATCAAGAAGAAATAATTCAGCATCTGTAGTGACGTCATGCATGTATAGCGGGTTGCGTCGAAGTGTCCAATACACGTTAAAGCAAATTGAGCTATTCTGTTCACTTTGTTACCCTTGCCTCTGGACCCCATATCCATGGTCCGTTTGAATTTTTATATTTATACAACTTACATATGAAAAATGAACTTAAAACAACCTTTAAATAACAAACATCAACACAATTTCAATTAAATGTAGTTTGAAATATGGCCTGACCTGACCTGATATGACTTGACGTGGGCTGATACGACCTGACCTGACTTGACGTGGGCTGATACGACCTGACCTGACATGACCTCACCTGACCTGACCTGACCTCACCTGACCTGACGTGGGCTGATATGACCTGTCCTAACCTGATTTGACCTCCCCTGACCTGACCTCACTATTACATCTCTTCTAAGCCGAAAAAACACTGGCAGTGACGTCGATTTTGTTTGGATGAAGAACTAAAAGGCCTTCTCCGATTTTTATTAAAAGTAACCAAAAAAATAATTTCTGGAAGGTATCACATAATCGGAGAAGACTTGGAGTAAGTGTAACCGTTTATATGTCAATGAATTTTTAACAAATGTCAAATTTTGGTCTTCCCTAGTTATATAATATATTTCATTTTAATCCTCCTCGTAGCATGTTCGTGGTTCAGTGTGAGTATAGAGATGGCACTTCGAATCATTTTAATAGTTACATATTTAAAATCGGTTTGAATGTTTGTCTCTTTTAACGCTGGTATTTAAAGGCGAGTCCTCTTTTTTAAAAGCAGCTTTTAGAAAAAATAAACTGTACGCTGCCTAATGTGTGCCTAAAGTAATCACGTTAATGTACAGTGTGGTGATAAAGTTTGGAACATTATTCATGAATGCGTTATTTAATTTTGACAAGAAAAACGCTCGGACCGATCGATTTTATGTCTTCAAATGCCAACTTATGACGTAATAATTACATTTATGACGTCATCTACTTGTAAACGGTGACTTCATCGTAAGTTTTTTAATGATAACCATATTTTTTTTGCTGTTTTTTTCCAGAGACCTGTTTACTACTTAACTAATTATTTAAAAAAAATTGGTACCTGACAACAATTGTTTTTTTGAAAAATAGCATTACTCACTTAAAAAATGGAAACGTAAGTTTAATGGAAAAAATTATTGAACCAAGGAAAACAAACAAAATTTAGCGCAAGTGTTCAAACTGTTCTCCAACTACCATTTGGCATTGACAGATACAAATGTAAACACTTTGTACACTGCGTTCAAAAATGTCAGGACTAATTTGCTCCATTTCATCGCAAGTTCTCTGCTGTAGCTCCTAATAATAAACTTTAGATTTCAAATAACCCTGGTCTGGGGAACGCGGTGGCTACTCAATTGCTCCACGACGCCCTATTCATCTCTCCAGAAATGTGACATCTTCATATTGGCGGATGTCTACACCAAAATGAGGAGGCCCCCATCTGGATGAAACCAAATACCTCGATGGAGCTATATCGTGACGATTTGAACAAATTACTGCCATAGCTGGCACTAAAACTAATCGCAAGATATTTAAGTAACTTGCTGCTGTAAGATTTCCTTGAAAACAGTAAGGCCATATGAAACGCCGTCGGATTATTCCAATCCATACATTCACGTTGCCCTGATGTTAGCTGTGGGAGTCTTGAATCCAATTTTTCCGAGACCAATATCTTGAGTTGGGACCATTTATTGTCCCATTTAGGTAAAAAGGAGCTTCATCAGAGAAGATAATGTTGTTAATAAAATTGGGATCTTCATCGCAGCGTAAAATTAATTATTCACAAAACTGTAAACGACGGTCTGAATCATCATTGTTTAACTTGTGTATCAATTGCACTTTGTAAGGATGATACTTCTGGTCTTTAAATAATTTTACTGCTAATAATTGGTGCACGTCGTTATTTAGGGCTAGTTGCCTTGTAAAATGGTGAGAATTTTCTTCAGATTCAAGCAATATATCCAATCTGGATTATTCACCTACTCAAAGTCGACCTTGTCGAGGCAAATCTTTTACATTATTACGTCGTCGTTCGTTTGTTGTACGCTTAGACGCAGAGAGATATGAAAATGACTGGTCGCGGTAAATGTGGCAAAGGGTTGGGCAAGGGGGGCGCCAAGGGTCATCGCAAAGTTTTGCGCGATAACATCCAGGGTATCACGAACCACCCCCCCCCCCCCCCCCCCCGTACGGGTTCGGCGGTTAATATGCACCGCAAGGAGACGCCCGGCCCGCACCCACGTTATCATCGTGTTTCGACCGACGTAAGATATTAAAAAATAAAAAAATTCTGTGAATTTGGCAACCAATTTACTTGCTATAGATCTTGCAACTGGCGGTCTATCATGATGTTGTTGGTTAAATAACTCTCATGCTTCCTGATGACTTTTCAGCCTGTCGCCATATCCAATCATCTTTAATATCTTAGTTCAGTTCGGTTCAGTAAATTTAGTTTCCTAATTTAATTTCATTAGCCCCAGAAATGTTGAATAAATTATTTTTGTTTTAAATTATTTTTATTCGATATCGGTGATACAAGGTTATTATAAAAATTAGACAACGTATTTTACATTTTTTACATTTACTTATACTTAAAGGAGCTACCTTTAATACCTCTATTCCCTTTTGTTAAACGTGCCATTTTTGATAAATTTGAATTAGAATTCATTACTTTTAGCACTTTTACACTTTCATTACGAAGAGTATTAATTAATTTAAACGGCAGGTAATAATTGATTCACGATTTCACATTATTGTCTTAATTCACTGAATTTCAAACCCATGCTGCGATAAAAGTTCGATAACTAAATGTTGATAACAGCAAATAAACAATAAATTACCACAACGAGTCTTAGTAAAAATTGATTTTGACTTAACCTTTTGTTTCAACTGTCAAATGGTTACATAAAAACGTATTAAAAAAGTCTGGGCGCAGCATGTGCATTATGGTAGTGAATTTTCATTAAAATGTTTTTAATAGCAAATATGTGTGTTTTTTTAAGAAAGCAGGCATCAAATTTCGTTACCAGTATAACCTATATAGTAAAAACAATGTGCCATGTTCAAAATAACTCTATTGTTTGAAAATATACAAAAATTTCCGAAAGTAAACTTAAAAAACTCATTTCTTGGTCAACCTTAAATTTATCTATTTAAATATGAAGCATTTGATCAAAATTCGCTACCATAACGCATTTGCTGCGTCCAGAATTTCTTTTCTTACAAACATGCATTATATTTCGAAGTAAAATGCAAAAATGCAACAACATAAGGCGTGTTTGATTGAAAAAAAAAGAAAACTTGTATCGCCAACGACTTATGGGCCACCCTGTGATTGTAGAAATATTTTTTTAAGATGTAGCTCAAGACACCCTATAACTAATGTATACATTTTTTTCATATCTTGTATAATAACGGATATATTGACCTTTATTGATTTTTTACGAAAATTAGACAAAAATTATATACCATTAAACGCTAAACTCTATAGCTAAGACTAATGCCAAGCATCAGAGAAAGGGTATATTTGAAATTAATTTTCTGGAAATATTTTAGTAAAATGAAGGACAATGATGGTTGAAACTAAGACTTCAGGGTTTGTAATACATTCCTCTTGAGACATTTTCTTTCCATAGCCCGTATTAGATCTAAGTTCTTTGCCTAAATGTTGGCAATTTTGAATCGTAACTTTGACGTTTTGAGGAAAACCCCGATTTCTTTTTTTAAATACCTATAACTTTTTTGTCTTTCGACTTACAGAGCTAAATTTTGGTAGATGACTTACCTATAACGATGTAAACCGCGTACCAAATTTGGTTGCCCTTACTTTGTTAATTCCGGAGATATAAATTTTTTTAGAAAGAAAACACAAAATTTTCCGGGAAAACCTGGGTCAATTTTCCTGGATAACGAACTTGTTCAAGCCATTTGCAAAAGGAAGGTATTCGCCAAATTTAATCAAAATCGGCCCATGATTTTTTGAGTTATAGGTGTGATACACACACACACACAGATATACAGGGTCGCTGATAAGTCTGGAAACGGTCGATTATCCGGGAAAATATACAAGGTGTCGAAAAAAGTTTTATACAAAAGTTTTTGGGTTCTTCAATGTCTACTAGGCGGTGATAATTTCATTTATACAGGGTTGGTCATACAGGCGTGGCACACCAATATTAATTTTTTTTTAATGGAACACTCTATATATTATTCGATATTTCAATCCTTCTCTTAATTTTGAGCAACATTTATGAGAAGCATAATGTACCTAAACTCAATCGTTTCCGGGTAAAAAAATAAAAAAAAATAAACGCTACTGTTTTTAAAATCTATTGGATGAAGAACAAAAATAAATGAAAAGTAGAATATCTCTTGAAAACAATCTGTGAGTGTGAAAAGAACCGGTTGCGATGTTTTTAACATTGTTTGAAATCCTATTTTATAAGATGTTCAAAGTGTTCTCCATTGACCTCCTGACAATAATGAATTCGCTTAACAAAACATTGCACTGCATTTACAAGAGCGTTTTGAGGAATGTTATTAATTTCATGCACAATCCTTGCTTGCAACTCTTCAATATTCTGCGGTCTATTTTGGTAAATTAAATTTTTTACATGACCCCACAAAAAAAAGTCAAGCGGCGTCATGTCGGGAGACCTAGCTGGCCATTCAATAGTTCCCCTGCGCCCTATCCATCTGCCAGGAAAGGTTTGATTCAGATATTCCCGTACCTCAATTCCAAAATGAGGGGGTGCCCCATCCTGCTGAAACCATATTTCTTCCGCTGGTAGATTTGGGTCGTTATTGTTCGGAAATAATCGACTAACCTCTGGAACAATTGATTCTTGCAAAAGTGTCAAATATCGAGCAGAGTTCAAATTACCGTGTATAAAATAAGGTCCTATGATATGTCCACCAATAATAGCACACCAAACATTTACTTTTTGCGGTCTTTGGGTGTGAATTTGTTCCATCCAATGTGGGTTTTCGTCTGACCAGTACCTACAGTTGTGTCGGTTGACTTGTCCATTCAAACAAAATGTAGATTCGTCGGAAAACAAAATGTGGTTGGCAAAGTTAAAATTTTGGCGTAACTTCTCCATAATAAGTTCACAGAACTCGATTCTGCGATCAAAATCGTCTTCACTCAGTTCTTGCAATAAATGAATTTTATATGGACGGAACTTTTCCCGCTTCGTAATCTTTTGAATTGAATATCGACTCATATTGTGATTTAAAGCCAATTGCTGTGCCGAAGTTTTCGGATTTTCCACCACATCCAATATTACATTCAAAGAATTTTCTTCATTTGTAACGGTTACTTGCCTTCTAGTTCTAGGTTTATCCTTGATACCGCCAGTTTCGTGAAAACGATGCAAAGTTTTCGAAACTGTGGATTTGGAGATCGATTCCCGCTCAGGATGCAACTCATTGAACATAATCACCACTTGAGCAAAACTTCGTGTTCTATCACCGTACCCTATCATCATTAAAATTTCGATACGTTCGGTTTCACTTAAACTTGCCATTTTGCACAAAAACTGTTGACACTAAATTACTAATGTTTCAAAACTGTTGACACTGAATGAATGTTTGACATTCGTTGTCCTGGAAACATTTTAAAACAAAAGAATAATACTGCGTTTCTTATGGGCATCTTATCTTATCTTGGGATTCCAAACAATGTTAAAAACATCGCAACCGGTTCTTTTCACACTCACAGATTGTTTTCAAGAGATATTCTACTTTTCATTTATTTTTGTTCTTCATCCAATAGATTTTAAAAACAGTAGCGTTTATTTTTATTTATTTTTTTACCCGGAAACGATTGAGTTTAGGTACATTATGCTTCTCATAAATGTTGCTCAAAATTAAGAGAAGGATTGAAATATCGAATAATATATAGGGTGTTCCATTAAAAAAAAATTAATATTGGTGTGCCACGCCTGTATGACCAACCCTGTATAAATAAAATTATCACCGCCTAGTAGACATTGAAGAACCCAAAAACTTTTGTATAAAACTTTTTTCGACACCTTGTATATTTTCCCGGATAATCGACCGTTTCCAGACTTATCAGCGACCCTGTATATATATATATATATATATATATATATATATATATATATATATATATATATATATATATATATATATATATAAACATATTAAAAATTGAGACTGACCCCGGATATGTGTTCTGGGGGGCCTAATTGGCGCTCATTTGAAGACTTTTTTTAAATTCAAAAGTCGGGATCTCCTCATTAGTGATTTTTTTAAAAGAAAATTCACTAAAATCACAAAATCAAGTGTTCATTACTTTAGAAAAGTGAAGGAAAAGCTCATTATTCTAAACAACATTCGTCCTAAATAGAAACGGTGAGAAATATTTCTTATTAAGTTTACGTTCCCACTTTTAAAATAAATGATCGAATTTTTTCAAAAAAATTATGTTAAGTACAATTTTTTTCATCATCAGTTAAGTAGTATAGCATGTAAAAAAATCTTATTGACGTCATCATTCAGAAATAGGTACGTCATAAATGTAATTTTTACGTCATAAGTTGGCAATTTAAATGATGAAAACGCTTGGAAAGGTTAATTACCTTTCCAAGCGTTTTCCTTGACAAAATTAAATAAGGCATTTATGAACTTTGTTCCAAATTTTATCATCATACTGTATATTAATTCATTTCCAACTAAATTGGATTTAATTGAACCAGTCATATCTAACAAATAAGCAGAACAAAATTAAAATGAAAAAATGTACTACTTACGCCCTTTTTGGACATTGTTTACATTTCCGTTCTCTAAAACTTCAGTCTGTGGTTCCTCTCCTTCAATCGGTGGCACATCCGATATCTTCCGCGGAGTTGTAATTTTCCTCACCTCTCCATTGCCATTTTGTAATGTCGTAACATTATTACTATCCAGAGGTTCTACTGTTAAATTCTTGGCAGCACTACACCCCATTACTGAAAAGCAATGCAACGTTTTTAATACAGCGCGAACAAATCGTTTATATTTGCATATCCCAGTTCAAGGTTCTGACCAAGAGCTTAAGATATTATCAACACGAAAGCTGCTTTCTTTATTTAATTTTTTGCCACAATGGAAAATATTTGCAAGCTATGTGTGGTATGTTGTATCCATTTTTAGCTATAGCGAAAAACTCATAAAATATCGCTAAAACTATGTGTATATGCATCAGTGATTTCGTGTATAACACAGGCTATAAATAAATTCTAAGAAAAGTCTAGGCACAGTAAGTGCGTTATGAGAGTGAATTTTAACAACAAACATTTTAACATTTTTTTATTAAAACTTTCTTTTATTGCAACATAGAGATCTAAATGTTAATGTATACTTTACTTTTTATAACCTAAACTTGCGTACCTAACTTGATTACCATTGCTTTGTTATTTTCGGAGACAAAAGTTTTTCGGAAAGAAACCCCAAAATTCGGTCCGTTTTTCTTGGCTAACGAACTTATCCAAGCCACTTGCAAAAAGAAGCATCAAAAGTCAGTCTATTATTTTATGAGTTGTCGATGTGATACACACACGCATGAACGCACACACACACACGCCATTTGACAGTTATCAATAATCATGCCGGGGCGATTAAATTATCCACCTGAATATTATTTAAAATTGTTTATTCTCTATGGCAAATGTAACAAAGTCTTATCAAGAACATGTAATATATTTGTTGACAGACATACAGGTGAACAAAAAGTCTGGACGCAGCCAGTGCGTTATGGTGGTGAATTTTCAGAGGAATGATCTGGCACCAAATTTTTTTATTACATGCTTGTGACTTATTTCCTTACAACGTAGCGATCTAAGTTTTGGTGTATAGTTTACTTTTTTATCGTTAACCTACGTATCAAATTTGGTTACCATAGTTCTTCTATTTTTTGAGATTTTTTTTTCGAGAGAAATAACTTTCCGGAAAACCTGGTTCGATTTTTCTGGTTAACTAACTTATCCAAATCACTTACAAAAGGAAGGTACTTGCAAAGTTTTATCAAAATCGTTCCATTAGTTTTTCAGTGTATTTTCGAAAAAAAAATTGTACATTTTCGAACAAAAACGTTATTTTGATGAAACATAGCACATTGTTTCCACTATACAGGTTCTACTAGTAACCAAATTTGATGTCTGCTTTCAACAAACAAAAAATACATACTTACTATTAAAAAATGCAGAAAAAATTCTTCTCGGATTTTCGTGAAAAGTTATTTGCAAATTTTCATAAAAAAGTGGCGCAAACCGAAGCTCGATATCATAGCGCACATTGTTCTAATGAGAGCAAGACCGGTATGCGTTTCTCATTATGGTCAGAATGCATTTAGCTTTACATAGATTGTCCCTGTATTAGGAAAAAACGTGCCAGGGCTGAGAATTGACAAAATTGTTAGTTGGTTGTACACATTCTCTATTTATACCATTTTGTGTTTATGGGAGCTGTCGTGATAACATACTACCTGGTTCCGCACCGAGATGGCATCCCTGTGGTACATCTTACAATGCTCTAGGAGGCTGACTACTACAGCCATATTACTTTATAGGTGTGTTCTCTCCGTAATTAGTATAGCGCACTAATGATCTCTAATGAGAGCAAAACCGGTATGGGTTTCTAATTATGGTCAGAATGCATCTAGCCCTACATATATTGTCCCCGTATTTGAAAAGAAAGTGCCAGGGCTGGCAATTTACAAAATTGTCGGTTGGTTGTACACAGTCTATGTCTATAACTCTTGTGTTTATTAGAGATACCGTGACACCATACAACCTGGTTACGCACCGAGTGGCCAATGTTTTCAGAGGCTGGCTACCTAGTCGAATTACTTTAGGTGTATTCTCGCTGCAATTAGTATGTCGCAATGATGAGCTCTAAAGGGAGCAAAACTGACATACGTTTCTAATTATGGTCAGATTTTATCTAGCCTTACAAATGTGTATCCGATTTTGATTTCTTTCGTAGCTACAGGGCGTTGAAGACTTTTTTTGTTTGTTCCAAATTTCTCCAAAACGACTGTAGCAATCTCAATGAAATTTGGAGGGTAAAAGTTATTCAAACTAGTACATATTTTACTGCTAGAAAAATGTGAACAGCTTCACCAGGGCCGTTACGGTTAATGGAAAATTGTGTCATAACCATGTATGTGACACCATTAAAAATACCTGTAATAAAATACTAATATTCGGTATACAGTGTGATTTATTAGCTCACGATGAAATTGTGGCAAATGAAAAGTGAGGTAGTTTAAAAAAAAACTTAATATAATAATATGTCCGATTGTAATTATTCAAAGAGTTAGGGGACAGCCCTGGCCCATTTCCTCTGTAATATAGGGACAATGGATGTAAGGCTAGATGTATTTTTACCATAATTAGAACCGCAGACCGGTTTCGTTGAATTGGAGCTCGTCAGTACGGTATACTAATTACAGCTCCACAACACAAAATGCTATAACATAGAGACTGTGTACAACAGCACAGCTGTCGTGACAACATACTACCTGGTTCCGCACCGAGATGGCGACCCTGTCGTACATCTCACAATGTCCTAGGAGGCTGGCTACCATAGCCATATTACTTTATAGGTGTGTTCTCTCCGTAATTAGTATAGCGCACTAATAAGCTCTAATGAGAGCAAAACCGGTATGGGTTTCTAATTATGGTCAGCATGCATCTAGCCCTACATATATTGTCCCCGTATTAGGAAAGAAAGTGCTTGGGCTGGCAATTTACAAAATTTTCGGTTGGTTGTACACAGTCTATGTTTATAACTTTTCTGTTCATTAGAGCTACCGTGACACCATACTACCTGGTTACGCACCAAGATGCCGATGTTTTCTGAGGCTGGCTACCTAGCTTTACTTAGTTAAGGTGTATTCTCGCTGCAATTAGTATGTCGCAATGATGAGCTCTAAAGGGAGCAAAACTAATTATGGTCAGATTTTTTCTAGCCTTACAAACATATATCCGATTTTGCTTCCTTTCGTAGCCACAGGGCGTTGAAGATTATTTTTTTGGCTTATTACAATTTTCTCCAGAACGACTGTAGCAATCTCAATGAAACTTGAATGGTAAAAGTTATTTTAACGTGCATATTTTGCTGCTAGAAAAGTGTGAACAGCTTCACCAGGGCCGTTACGGTTAATGGAAAATTGTGTTATAAGAATTGAACCATGTATCTGACACCATTAAAAATACCTTTAAAAAAATACTAATATTCGGTATGCAGTGTGATTTATTAGCTTACCATCAAATTGTGGCAAATGAAAAGTGAGGTGGTTTAAAAAAAACTTCATATAATAATATGTCTGATTGTAATTATTTAAAGAGTTAGGGGACAGCCCGTGATGTTTGGAAAAACTTTAGCTTTAGTGCGGGAGGTCAAATATCTGAGGGTGATCCTGGACCCCAAACTAACATGGGGGTCGCAAATAAAACGAGTAGTGAGAAAGGGAGTAGCGACCCTCTGGCAGCTGCGTCGTGTGATAGGGAGGACCTGGGGACTTAATCTTCGGATCCTCATTGGATCTACACTCCGATCGTCAGGCCAAGAATCCTGTATGGGGCGTTGGTCTGGTGGTGTGGTGTGAACCAAACTACCAGCAGGAAGCTGTAACTCCAAAGGCTGGCAATCCTGGGTATCACAGGCGCCATGAGGACGACACCCTCGGCCGCGCTAGAGGTCCTGTTGATGCTGCCACCGGTTCCCATCTGTACCAGAAGGGAGGGAGGCTATGGCGTCGCATCTTGGAATCCGGGACTCAGGTAACTGGTGCGGAGAGGGAGCAGTAATAGGGCATGCAAGAGTCGCCAAGTTGGTGGAAAAGGAAATTCCGATTTCCGCCGTAAAGGTAAGGGATGCCGAGGACGATATTAGGTTGACTAGGCCATACACCCTCAGGATCCCCAGTAGGGATCAGTGGAGGGAAAATGAGGTTGCATTCCAGCCTGCAAACCTGGTCTGTTTCACCGACGGATCGCGGCTGGAGGACCAACAATCCTCCGGGGCAGGAATATACATCGAGGGCCTGGGGGTGCGCGAGAGCTATGCTCTTGGCGCATACACCACGGCATGCGAAACAGAGACGTATACTCTCCTGTCTGTGGCCAATAGACAGGATGTGAAGAGGAATCCCGAGAAATGTGTGTACATCTGCTCGGATAGCCAGGCGGTCCTCCGGGCAGTCTGCGCGGCCAGAATCAGGTCACCACTGGTTTAGGAGTGCGCTGACGCCCTCAGAGGACTAGCCAGGACGAAGGAGGTGCAACTGGTGTGGGTTCTAGGACACTGTGGCGTAGCGGGTAATGAGGTGGCGAATAATCTCGCAAGACTCGGTTCCCGGCGGCCGTTCTGTGGCCCGGAGCTTTCGATAGGCATAAGTAGGAAGACAGTCTCTGTCGCCTTAGACAGGTGGACCGCGGAAGCAATGGAGAGGCACTGGGGGTCGGTTGGTGGCTGCAGGCAGGCGAGGGACTTCGTGGAGGGGCCGGACAGAGATAAAGCTGTCTGGCTACTCGGAAGGAGTCGACCTACGCTTCGCCGCATCCTTGGGGTGCTGACAGGCCACTGCGCCCTTAGAAGACACCTCACATTGATAGGCGTAGAGAGGGATCCTATTTGCCAGGAATGCGGCGACGATGAAGAAACGTGCTACCACTACCTGTGTGAATGCGAGGCTTTTGGGAGTCTTCGAGCAGAATTGTTCGGATCGAGGACTCTGCAGAGGAATCAAGTAAGTACCGTCCAATTGAAGACCGTCACGGCCTGCATCTCGAGGTCGAGGCGGTTTGGCGACGGAACCAAGGAGGAGTAGAGCATGGTTGCTGCGTTGCTGGGGTTGGTAAAAAGGGCCCATTGTGGCCTACTTGCTTGACGTTGGCCTCCCCACCACTGCTACTACTACTACTAGGGGACAGCCCTGGCCCATTTCCTCTGTAATATAGGGACAATGGATGTAAGGCTAGATGTATTTTCACCATAATTAGAACCGCATACCGGTTTCGTTCAATTGGAGCTCGTCAGTACGGTATACTAATTACAGCTCCACAACACAAAATGCTATAAAATAGAGACTGTATACAACAGCACAACTGTCGTGAAAACATACTACCTGGTTCCGCACCGAGATTGTGACCCGGTCGTATATCTCACAATGTCCTAGGAAGCTGCCTACCATAGCCATATTACTTTATAGGTGTGTTCTCGTTGTAATTAATGTACCATACTGACGAGCTCTAATTGGAGCAAAACCGGTCTGCGGTTCTAATTATGGTTATTGTCAGAATAAATATAACAAAACAAAGTTATCAAAGTAATAAATGCAAATAAATATGTCAGTTTTCGGTCAGGTTTGTTAACTATTAGAAAATTACAAAAATGTACGCTCATAGCACTAAAAAGTATGCTGATATAATTTACATATATGGTTGCTGGAATTAAAATTTTCGGCAATCAGTACGATAATATCAAAAAGATATCCACATCAGCATATATTTTTACAAAAATGTTGTAACAAGATGATGAGTTGATGTGTGTTGATATCTTCGTCGTATATAGTCTGCTTTATTACTGTTATTATTTAGTTATTTTATTGTTGTAATTGTTATTATAGTTACTACTGTTATAGGTTAGTTCTATCTTTATGTTAAATATTGACATACATCACGTAGACATTTCGAATGCGTCATCCGTCATTTTTGTTTTATTTTATTTTCATAAAAAACTTTATTTTTGACCAAAATATCATAACATAGCAACAGACCTTTATTTGTAGCTGTCATGATTTCGTATCTTTGTGCTGTCATAATTTAGTATAAATTCAATTTTCTTCTGTCTGAGAATGCTGTGTCAAGCAGCGAAACCGGTTACACAAACGTTGAAGAACATCTTAAAACATCTATCATTCAGAATAGCCACTTGCTCCAGTTAACTTACGTGTTGGATGCGTCCTTCATAAACGAGAACCAACAGCGAAGCCAGACAAGTAAGTAGTCTCCAAGTCTGTATTTAGTATGGACCAGTTTCACCAAGTAAGGGCAACAACAATCAATGAGCATGTTATACATTGCTGAATTCAACGCTGGGCAACATTTCAGCCTCCACGTTTGGGCTGGAAATTTTAACAACAATTGACTAGACTTGCATGTACTTAATGAGGACTTTAACGCAGATTCTTACAGACATTTTTGGACATACACTTTTTGATCTACTCAACGTAACTCAAAATACATGGTTAGCACGATGGTGCCCCACCTCAACGTTGAGTGGTAAATGTCAGGTGGTTAACAAATATTTTGGAAATAATTAGATTGGTAATGCTGATCCTATTTCATGGCCACCGCAATTCCCTGACTTATATCCATTGGATTTCTATTTATGGGGTCATATGAAACAAGAGGCAATTAATACGAGACAACAGTTGTTAGACAAAATACAGATGACTGCTGCTGAAATAAAACATCGTCCATATATTTTAAATCGGGTAAAAGACTCTTTAGTTCGTCGTCGTGAAACGTGTATTCTATCAGAGGGAGAAAATTTTGAACAACTTTTACGTTATTAGTGAATTTTAGAGATAGAGAAGTATCCATGGTGAGACTTACGAAAAACTTCTTCAAACGAGCGCGAATTAGGGCCCCTGGACCCCATTTATACGATCAGTTAAAAAGTTTATATATATATATATATATATATATATATATATATATATATATATATATATATATATATATATATATATATATGTGTGTGTGTGTGTGTGTGTGTGTGTGTGTGTGTGTGTGTGTGTCCAACTGATAACTCAAAAAATACGTCACTGATTTGGACCTAATTTGGGAATAACCCTTATTTTGTTAATGGCTTGGATGAGTTCGTTCATCAGATCTTAACGCACAATTTTTCTTAACAAAAGATTAAAACATATCTCTCAAATTATTAAAGTGATGGAAACGAAAATTTACAACTTAAAAGAACGTAGATAGAGGTGGTTGTGTACCAACCTTGAAGTCTTTTGATCAAAGGAAAATAAAGTTATTCGAAATTAATAATAAAATAATCCTCGACATTACTTCAGATTCTGTAATGCAATATCTACAGTCTTGGACAAATACAGACGACGTTATCTCTACTGCTATGCTATTTAAATAAATCGTAGATAAAAATCTAAACAATGGAAAATACGATAATTGCAAGATTTTTGATTTCGAACAATGTCATGTATGACAGAGACGCCATCTCGGCGCAGAACCAATTAGTATGTTGTCACGACAGCTCTAGTTAACACAAAATGTTAAGATAACGACTGTGTACAACCATTGACTTTAAACGAGACCGCTAATTCTTAACAGCAGCGGGGTCCCTTTTTAGTTATTCTGTTTGCAGAAACTGGTTCGATTGAGTTGATTAAAACGGATCATCCAAGCGATTAATATGGACTAATACTTACCTGCCACCTTTAATTTCACAGGTGCATTCCTTTTGTAAATAAAATTTAAATTTTCGGTAAATTTGCAGATTAGCACATGGGGGGGTGTTGAGAAAATTGTTTTCAAAAACATGCTTAGAACCCCTTCTGAATGCCCAAACCACAACAAAATTTTCTGGCAAACAGCCCACAAGAAAGTTACGCGACCAGGGGTTCTGGGCGGGGAAAAATATAAAAAGGAAATGTGAGTACTAAAAACAGCTTAGGTGGACCTCTGTAAGCTGCCTTTATCCCATTTTGCAGCTACACCTCCCTAAAATCCTATTTTCCGCGCGCAGTACCTCTAGATTCACCGCAGGTCCTGTAACTTTCTTAGGGGCTGTTCCTAAGAAAATTTTCTTGTTTGCATTTTTATTGTTTATGTATTAAGAATGATTGTAGGCATGCAGCAAGGGAAGGAGAACCCCCGCAATAAAGCAGCGAACCAAGATTTTTGATTTATATTTAAATTGTTATCTCATTTCATTTTCTAAAATATTTTTCCAAAAATGATTTTGAGGTTGCCCTGCTTGTCAGTCTTACATAGTAAGCTGCAATATTTTATCATTTTCAAAAAGTATGGATACAGCAACAGTAAATATGTGTTGAAAAGGGTCTGGGTGCAGCAACTATGTTATGGTAGAGAATGTTCGTAAAAATATTTCAAATATGATACCTTAATAAATTTACCATTAAGCTAGAATCTTCAACCTTGAACCATAGTAAAATCTATGTAGACGCAGCGTAGGTACTAAATTCAAGAAAAATAACATAATGAGCTTCGCGAATAACTACAAATTTGTTTTAAAATATCTTCTTTGTTGTTTATTGTTTGAAAAAACGAATTCGATTGGTTGAATAAAACGAAACGATCCAAGCAATTAATAAGGAAAAATACATGCTACATTTATATATTGACAAGTACATTCCCTTTGTAAATAATTAGTTTTTTCTGAAAAACTTTTGTAACTTTAATAAAATTTGTTACACAATTTTTTAAAAAGGCATGCAGTACTTATATCTCTACTAAATTATATAATATATAGATTTTTCCCAATAATCGCTAACTGGGACTCTAAAACCGATGTCCAAGGTCCATTTAAATTTAAGGAATTAATTTTAATAATATATATGATTAATAGTGTACAATTCTTATGAAAATTGCCTACTATAACGCACTTGCTGCGTCCCGAACTTTTTATACTTCTGTCATTTTTTTTAAATAATAAATATTTATTTAAAAACTTGGAGGTTCTGTAACTCATTAAATAATTGAAATGGGACATATGAAGTTTTCTTCTTCAAACTAGGACCTTTCATTTGTCACAGTTTGATGGCGAGCTAATAAATCACCCAGTATAACCCCCTTATGACTTCGTTATACAGCTAAACCCAAAAATACTTCAAAAATATATCCAAAAATGATTTTTGAATTAGTTGCTTAGAAGCAACATTGTCTGTTACAAGTTACAAATTATGCAATATTTTTTGCGATTCAATATTTATATTAAAATGACATTGATGAAAACTAAGTTCAAATTTGTTATTAACAGCAAATATACGTGTGTAATAATAATATTGTTATACACAATGAACTTAACTATGTAAAAAAAACGTTTGCTTACATTATGAAAACAGAATTATTTTTTGGTGTTAGGCATAGTCTCATCTTACACTTCTCGCACTGTGCAGTTGTATAATCAGTTGTATGCAGTCTACATCTGCCTTTAATAGAAAATATTGGCTGGTAGTCATTTTGGTAGCATCGTCTTGCCTCACACTAAGAGGTTGATCAATCCTATCTTCCATATTTTCGTTTTATGGTTGTTCTTTTTTGATTCTACATTTGCATATATTAGATAAAGATCTACTTTCTATTCTAAATTTTTTCCAAGGCAAGGGTTTCACAGTCGCGTTTGCTCTGCAATCATTTCTATAGAGTAACCATGCATTGATGTCACAGACATCTAAAATCCACGTCACAATAAGGAAGTACGAGTTCTTACTTTTGCTTTGACTTCTAGGAAGATCTAGGAGAGAGTTGGCTTTGTCCACTCCTCCATTAGTTTATTGTATTTAGTAATATGAAGTGGAGACGCCACGTTAACTTTTTTCTTTTTGCTATTGGAATATCTTAGTATATGGTTGATAGGCTCTATTCCGCTAAAAGTACTTGCGAGAAGCACACACTTGTTGTCTGCCCATTTCACTATGTAAATGCTCCTTCGTAAATCTGCTCGGTAGACGCAAGAACATCTACCACGTTTCAACAATACTTTATCAGCTTTAAGGCTGCAACCACCAATTCTGTTAGACGGAATTGTACCCAAACTGAAAATTTCGAGTTGTTGCTTTAGGTAGCCAAAAGACGCAAACTGTAAAACTAATTATCGCAAAAAAACTACAGAAATCTCTGGACTACTTCCATAAAGCAATAACGACTGATTCTCTAATACCAAGTGACATTTCGACTACAGAAATTTCCCTTCAATGTTGGAAAAGTTGTGTCTCCTTGATAGGCAATGAAGTCAGCAACGTATTCAGATACCCCACTACGTGCCAACAACTTGTAGCCCCATTCATGACGTTTGCTTTGTATACAGGGTGTCCTGATTATACTTCAAAAAAAGTGGGGTGTAAGTTGCATTTGAAAAAATAGTGAGTATAGTTCGTATATTTTTCATTTTGAGGTCGTCATACTGAGATACAGGGTATTAAAGTTGTTACGCTTAAAGCGATTTTCCTTAATTATCTTTAAAACGGCTAGAGATAAGATTTTCAAAATTTGTACGCCAGTAAATATTGACAGCATGTAAAGGAAAACGCAAAATTAGATTTATTATGTAAAGCATGAGCGTGCGTCGGGTTACTCTAGGGGTTATTATTTAGAAAAAAATATGCTAAAGGTCAAAATTTCTGAAATTTTACAACGGTTTTAAAAAACTCAGACTAATAGAAAAAATAAGGTATACTGGCAGAAATTCCATAGGATGTACAGTTTTCGAGAAAAATGGAGTTAAAATTGTTTGTCCACTAAAGAGGTACAAGTATTAATTTAGATTTTTAAACTGAATGTTTGCGTTACCATGGATACAGAAAAAGTTGTCAACAGCAGTTTAAATTGTCAAACAATAAATTGCAGATAGTTTTCTTAAATAAAAGAGAATAGCAAACATTTTTACTTAAGTTTGTGGATACACAGTTGTGCGTCACAGAAAAGATTGTCTTGCTCTAAATAAAACTCCAATATCTTGTCTAACCAGCTTTGAGGCTTCCACAACTCGTGCCCGTAGATCTTGCCAAATTTGTACTGGTGTCGCATAAACGGTACTTTTCATAAATTCCCAAAATAAAAATCTAAAATATTTAAGTCGGGTCACCTGACAGGACAACTTACAGGTGCATCTTGGTCAGGGCCAATCCAGCACCCAGCAAAATGGTTATTAAGAAATTTCCGCACAGACTGAGCATAATGTGGTGGTGCACGGTAGTGCATAAACCACATATTTCTCCTAACATTCAAAGGAAAATCTAATAGACTAGGCAATGTATGTTTTAAAGAATTCAGATACTGAACCCCATTTAAGCGAGGAGGTAGCCCAACGGGTCGCAACAAAAGATCACCGACAATTCTAGCCCACACATTGATGGAAAATTGATATTGGGAATGGGACACGACGGTTGCTTTTGGATTAGCGTCACTCCATTCATGGCTGTTATGTAAATTTAGTACTCGATTTTTTTGTGACACAGGATTCGTCAGTAAATAAAAGTGTGTCACAGAAGGTTATTACTTTCATTCTGTTTGTTCCTGATGCAACCACAGAAACGTATTCTGGCAATGTTATCTTGGGGCAAAAGTTAGTGTACTCGAGTTAGGTGGTAGGCCCGTAGCTGCTGTTCTCCTAATACGTTGTGGACTGTAGACTTGGAAACATTCGCTTAGGCAGCGATCCTTCTTACGGTTTTATGTAGATTTTCTTCAACCGCGTTTAATACAATTTCTTTCATATCTGCAGTCCTTTAGATCGTGGACGAGCATGCTCAGTGGTATTAGGCAGCAAGGTACCCTTTTCTCTAAACCGTCAGTCAATTGCAGCAAAAGTACTGTTGTAAGGAACTTGTCGACCAGAAAACTTTTCAGCATATCGCATTGCACGCATTGCACACTCTCCATATACTAAATGTATGTCAGCCATTTCATTCAAATGAATAACCGAAGCAAAAAATAATATTGTTCCACAAGTAATGCAATTTAAACTGCTGTTGACAACTTTCGCTGTATCCATAGTAACATATACTTTCAGTTTAAAAATCTAAATTAATACTTGTGCGTCTTTGGTGAACAAACAATTTTAACTCAATTTTTCTCGAAAACTGTACATCCTAAGGAATTTCTACCAGTATACCATATTTTTGTATTAGCCTGAATGTAACCAGAGTTCCGACATGGAGTGCGGTCGCCTCCGCCCGGCCTGCGGCGGGCGAACGGACGGGCTCCGACCAGGGGAGGCTTCAGCCCGTGCGGCGAGGCGATTAATTTCGCGGGGCTGCTGCGGGTGGGCCAGATCAACCTTCAGCACAGCCGGGATGCCACTGGGGAGCTAGCAAAGCTCCTCGCAGGCGGTCCAGGCGGCGTAGTGTTGATTCAAGAGCCTTATGTGTTTAGGAAGCAAGTTAGCGGGCTTGGGGGAATTGGATTCAACATCCTCGTTGGTGGTGAAGCACAGGAAGAACAACCAAGGACATGCATACTGGCGTCGAGGGATCTGGACGTGATGTTGCTGCCGCAGCTCGGGTCTAGGGACGTCACAGCAGCTGTCCTGTAGTATAAGGTGAGTAATATTAGGCTTAAGGTTCTGATGTGCAGCCTTTATGTTCCCTATGATCGGCGAGAGCTGCCTCCATCGGAGGAGTTGGTGCGTATCGTCGATTTCGCGAGGGAGCATGGGCTACAACTGACAATAGGCTGCGATGCCAATTCTCACCACAGATTGTGGGGCAGCACGGATACCAACACACGCGGTGAGGCTCTACTAGAGTATTTGGCTACGACGAGCCTAGAGGTATTAAATAGAGGTACAGCTCCAACATTTGTCAATCGTATCCGACAGGAGGTGATCGACATTACGTTAGCGAGCACATATCAATATCTGATCATCGTATGATCAGCTTTGAACTGGATGTGGACCGTGAGAGTCCTCCCCCCAGGAGAAATCCAAGGAAGACCGACTGGGATGCCTATCTAATAGGCCTCGGTGGGTCGCCAAGGATCCCAGAGGGGAGTAGACTCTGTATAGAGGCGTTAGATAGCGAGGTCGAGGCCCTAGAAGGGAAAATAATGGCAGCCTACGAGGCCGCGTCACCACTTAGAGGGGAACCGTCCATCAAAGTTAGATGGTGTAACAGGGATTTCGCCGTACTACGCGGGCGGACTCCGAGGGCCTTAAACCGAGCCGTCCGAGAATCGGGTGAAGCGGCCTGAAACGAGTTTAGGGCTGCCAGAAGGGAGTTTAGGAAGGAATTACGCCGGAGTAAGCGAACTGGTTGGCGCGCGTACTGCGGGGAAGTCAATTCCCTGGCAGACGCAGCCAGGCTGGTAAGAGTCCTCAAACAGGAGTTAGGTAGTAATGTAGGATCTTTAAGGAAACCGGATGGGAGCTGGACAAGCACCGGTGAGGAGACTCTGCGTCATCTCGCCGAAGTTCACCTTGAGGGCGTTTGAGCCGTCACGGAGGCTGCCGAACCGGGCCGGTGGACAGTCCCGAATGCGGACTGGCAGCTGCCGGAGGGGTCACAGACGGCTCTATAACCTGGGCGGTGAACGAGTTCGCTTCATTCAAATCCGCAGGCTGCGATGGGATTTTTCCGGCCCTGCTCCAGAGGGGCCTGGATATACTGCTTCCCTACATAAGGGAGGTTTTTCGGGCCAGCCTGACGTGGGGCTACGTACCAAAGGCCTGGCGCCGGGTTAGGGGGGTCTTCATTCCCAAACCGGGAAGGGAAAACTACACGCTGACCAAGGCGTACAGGCTAATCAGCCTAACATCTTTCTTACTCAAGGCATTGGAAAAGTTATTAGATAGGTTTATGTTGGGAGGGATCCTCAAGGATCATCCCTTCCACAAAGGTCAGCACGCGTACCAGCGGGGGAAATCGACGGAGACGGCGCTCCACGCTGTGACGCGTAAGATGGAAAGGGCCCTACACTACAAGGAGAGCACATTAGCTGTTCTTCGATGTGGAGGGGGCCTTTGATAAGGCAAGGATGGATACGGTCTGTACCGCCCTACAGGAGAGGGGAACGCCGGGGTCTCTAATAAGCTGGATGACGAGCATGGTAGAGGACAGGAGAGTGTCGCTGACCTTGAGGGGCCGAGTGCTGGACGTTGGGGTGACGGGCGGCTGTCCTCAGGGCAGCTGCCTCTCGTCTCATCTATGGTATCTGGTCATGGATGGCCTCTTGGAGCGGCTCTCTGAGAATGGCTTCTACGCCCAGGCATACGCTGATGATGGGCTGGTCTTAGTCACCGGCAAATTCCTCGGCGTCGTCTGTGAGTGTATGCAGGCTGCCTGTAGCATAATCGAAAGGTGGTGTGGTGAGCGGAGACTCTCCGTAAACCCGGCGAAGACGGAGATGATTCTATTTACAAAGAAGAAGAAGGTAGAGGGGTTCAGGGCTCCCGTGATGTTTGGAAAACCTTTAGCTTTAGTGCGGGAGGTCAAATATCTGGGGGTAATCCTGGACCCCAAACTAACATGGGGGTCGCAAATAGAACGAGTAGTGAGGAAGGGAGTAGCGACCCTCTGGCAGCTGCGTCGTGTGATAGGGAGGACCTGGGGACTTAATCCTCGGATCCTTCATTGGATCTACACTGCGATCGTCAGGCTGAGAATCCTCTATGGGGCGTTGGTCTGGTGGTGTGGTGTGAACCAAACTACCAGCAGGAAGCTGGCCAAACTCCAAAAGCTGACAATCCTGGGTATCACAGGCGCTAAGAGGACGACACCCTCAGCCGCGCTAGATGTCCTGTTGATGCTGCCACCGCTTCCCATCTGTATCAGAAGGGAGGCTATGGCGTCGCATCTTACAATCTGGGACTCAGGCAACTGGTGCGGAGATGGAGCAGTAATAGGGCATGCAAGAGTCGCCAAGGAGGTGGAAAAGGAAATTCCGATTTCCGCCATAAAGGTGAGGGATGCCGAGGACGATATTAGGTTGACTAGGCCATAGACCCTCAGGATCCCTAGTAGGGATCAGTGGAGGGAAAATGAGGTTGCATTCCAGACCGCAAGCCTAGTCTGTTTCACCGACGGATCGCGGCTGAAGGACCAACAATCCTCCGGGGCAGGAATATACATCGAGGGCCTGGGGGTGCGCGAGAGCTATGCTCTTGGCGCATACACCACGGCATTCGAAACATAGGCGTATGCTATCCTGTCTGTGGCCAATAGACAGGATGTGAAGATGAGTCCCGAGAAATGTGTGTACATCTGCTCGGATAGCCAGGCGGTCTTCCGGGCAGTCTGCGCGGCCAGAATCAGGTCACCACTGGTTCAGGAGTGCGCTGACGCCCTCAGAGGACTAGCCAGAACAAAGGAGGTGCAACTGGTGTGGGTTCCGGGACACTGTAGCGTAGCGGGGAATGAGGTGGCGAATAATCTCGCAAGACTCGGTTCCTAGCGGCCGTTCTGTGGCCCGGAGCCTGCGATAGGCATAAGTAGGAAGACAGTCTCTGTTGCCTTAGACAGGTGGACCGAGGAAGCAATGAAGAGGCACTGGGGGTCGGTTGGTGGCTGCAGGCAGGCGAGGGACTTCGTGGAGGGGCCAGACAGAGATAAAGCTGTCTGGCTACTCAGAAGGAGTCGACCTACGCTTCGCCGCATCCTTGGGGTGCTGACAGGCCACTGCGCCCTCAGAAGACACCTCACATTGATAGGCGTAGAGAGGGATCCCATTTGCCAGGAATGCGGCGAGGATGAAGAAACGTCCTACCACTACCTGTGTGAATGCGAGGCTTTTGAAAGTCTTCGAGCAGAATTGTTCGGATCGAGGACTCTGCAGAGGAATCAGGTAAGTACCGTCCAATTGAAGACCGTCACGGCCTTCATCTCGAGGTCGAGGCGGTTTGGCGACGAAACCGAGGAAGAGTAGAGCATGGTTGCTGGGTTGCTGGGGTTGGTAAAAAGGGCCCATTGTGGCCTACTTGCTTGGCGTTGGCCTCCCCACCACTGCTACTACTACTACTATTAGCCTTTGAGTTTTTTAAAACCGTTGGAAAATTTCAGAACATTTGACTTTTAACATATTTTTCTCGAAATTATAACCCTCAGAGTGCCCCCACGCGCGCCATTACTTGACATAATAAATCGGATTTTGCGTTTTAGTGAATTTTGGTAGAAAAAATTCACAAATGGGGAGATCGCGACTTTCGAATTTTGAAAAAAATTTTGCAAAGGAGCGCGAACTAGGATCCCTAAACCCATATCCGTAGTCAGTTTCAATTTTTATATGTTTATATATACATACATACATACATATATATATATATATATATATATATATATATATATATATATATATATATATATATATATATATATATATATATATATATATATATATATATATATATATATATATATATCACACCGATAACTCAAAAAATAATGGGCCGATTTTGATAAAACTTGGCACGTACCTTCCTTTTGTAAATGGCTTCTAAAAGTTTGTTAGTCAGGAGAATCGGACGAGGTTTTCCGGGAAAATTGAGTTTCCATACGAATCAATTTTTTATCTCAAAAATAAAAAAGCTATGATAACCAAATTTGGTAGGTAGGTTTAAGATATCAAAGGTAAACTATACACCGAAATTTAAATTTCTATGTTAAATGAAAAAAAAATATTATAAAAGATTTTGTGCCACATCATTTCTATGAAAATTCACTACCATAACGCACTTGCTGCATCCAGGCTTTTTCTTTATATGCTGCTAATATTTACTCGAGTACAAATTTTGAAAATCTTATCTTTAGCCGTTTTAAAGATAATTAAGCAAAATCCGTTTAAGCTTAACAACTTTAACACTTTGTATCTCAGTATCACGACCTTAAAATGAAAAATGTTATAAGAACTACCCCTACTATTTTTTAAGGGCAACTCACACTCCATTTTTTTTTAAATATAATTGGGACAGCCTGTATCTTGTTTCAGGTTACCACCATATGTGCCTTTATACGCTTCATTGCTATATCGCTTCATCTATAGAATGCTGGTTTACAAATTCATATTTCCGACAATTTGCAGCAACATGATCTAGAAGAACACGAAATTTGAAGTAGCGGGCAAATTGTCTCTGATGATTGATCGAAATTATCATTGAAAAGAATATTTGCTCTTAGCTTCTTAAATCTTCTCAACGGCATGACATCAGTTACAAGAGCAAGTCTGGACAGACTGGACCAATGATCTTCAATTGCTAGCAATTTCACCACTCCCATATTAAGAATAATGAAAAAAATCTGTAATTTCTAAACAGTTTGTGTTGAAACTTGTCCTGATCTTTTGTGTGCTATAAATGTTAGTCTGATATTCGATATTGTTTATTAAATTGTAGTAAAAAATCTTGTAAAATAGTCTAGAGGCAAGTAACTCTAAATCTGTATGCAAGTCTAATTGATTTGGGATACTATTGGTTCTTATGAAAACATGCTTGTTCTGGTACATTGCTCCACTTCTTTGGTGGCTCTTGCAGTTCTTGTTTTTTATCGGTTTCATTGTCCATTTCACCAATTATACTTTGGCGTTGTTGTGGTTCTATGTCACTACATTCATCAGATTCATAAGCCAATATAATAGGATTTTTGTTTTTGTTTTCAACTTCTCCATCAGATTCATAACTGTCAGACAAATCTGACAGAATCGCATTAGTACGGACAATAGAAGGTATATACGTTCTTCTTCCATAAAATGAACTAGTGGAAATACGTTTCCATTCCATCGGAATTACACTGAAATAAACCGCCAACGTCAAATATCCTACCGGTAATGTTATCTCTAAGCAACATAATTTTTGTGTAACAAAAAAGGATTTACCTGAGTTATATTTTCGAAATAACAACACACACGCTACTAGAAAACACTAACATTAGATATCTATGTTTCAAAATAAACAAAAAAACTCAATTTATTAACTTTTTCAACTGAAAATTACACCCCACTTCTTGTCACTTTTTAAATGTATGGTAACTGTAAGTTTGAAATGAAATTTTGTTGTTGAAAAGTCCTGCAGTAGATGTGGCTGTTTCAATTTTTTTTTCTCCCTCAGGGCTCGTGCGCGGCTATGCCGCTCCGATAGCACTGAGATGTGGCTGTACGTTATAACGACTTTATGAAGCTTATTGCTTATATGAAGCATTGTTAGCTAAGCTCTGAATATAATCTAGACCAATTGGTGACCCTTTAAAGATTATGTTGCCCAGAAACAACAAAATCAGATATAAGCTTAAAAGTTTTTTTAAATTCGTTTCCATGACACAATTGCTGCGTCTGGAACTTTTTAAGATACCTAACAGTTTCTGGTAATATTCTATTTAAAAATAATTAGAGCTATATATGTTTTCTTTACATATTGTAGTGTTGTTTTAGGAAAAATGAAAAACAAGTGTTTCAGAATTAACTACCAATAAAATCATTGCAACTATTAATGAGCATTACTGATTAGTTTGAATACACATTTAGGTGAAATCACTTCTATTGTTTTCTCAGTAAAGTATGTGTTATGCAGTTGTTAGTTACATGGAAAAATCACGACTTAACAATGTTTTCCTAAGTGCACGTAAACATGTTCTTCGAATATATTATGGAGTTTGTTTAGTTTATACATCAAATATTCTGTTGTGTTAGAATTTATTGATTGCCAGAATGACAATACCGTGTTTCTTTATACTGTGACATATTCTGAAAGTTAATATCCCTTACCACTCCCCACGATTCACAAATGTCGACCTAGCACCAATTATTCTCTTTACCATGGAACCTATGCCGTTATTAAAAAGCTCAGATCAGTGTAATTACAAATTTTGCAGGTCATGGCAAATGTCTTTGTTAGAATTTACTTTGTTTATGGAAAACTAACTTTTTTTACAGAATCATCCACCGCATTTTAACACATACAGGCACAGAAGTATCGAAAAAGCTTATTTTAAATATTTAGATTTGGCTACAGTTTCCCTCATCTCCTAACGTTATTTCTTTTTAGCTAATTTTTACGAAAAAAAAATATATTCTTGTGTGTTTGATGTAGGAGGAGGTATTAAAAAGTACTTTCCCAACCAGTATAGTTGGTCGCTGGAACGTGGCAGTGACTATCGTGATAACTTCTAAATGTTTTTCTGCAGTGAGTGGTCCAGTATAGAAACGTTTCTATCACGAGCAATCACCAAACTGGTAAATAATTTTAACGCTACTTTTTTTTTATATACAGGAGGGAGAGATGGGTCATGCAGACCTCATTCACGACACGTAGTGCCGTGCGATATCGACTCGTACTCTTAGTACACCTACTCACTAAAACTCGCTCCCTGGGAGTACCGGACCTTAGTCCATACCTCCGTCGGAAAGAATGCACACAATGACTTTTGGGTTTGAATGCTTCCATTCTGATTTTGCCGCGGGGGCGTTTAGCGGGTAAGTATAAGCTTTGGACGCTTATGCTCTTAAGGAAGTTGCTCGTCGTAGTCGGTGGCACTATGGAGAAGAGCATTAGTGTGAGAAGCGGCTTTTGCAAACTGAGTTGTGGATAGTTGAGTTATAAACTCAAGTATCGAAGGCATTTCCAGATCAGAATAAATCTGACTGTTTCTGACAAACCATGGCGCTCCAGTAACCATTCTCAGAATTTTATTCTGGATGATTTGAAGGGTCTTGATGTGTGTTGCGGCCGCGGTCGCCCATGCAGGGGATGCATAGGTCAAGGCTGGCCGGATGACGACTTTGTACATGAGCAATTTATTGTTCATGGACAATTTGGAATGTCTATTTAGAAGTGGAAACAGCTTCGAGATGAACATCGAGGATTTTCGCCGGGCGTGTTCGACATGGGTGCGCCATGTTAAGTGTTTGTCGAGGAAAACCCCGAGGTATTTGGCGGAATCTTGCCAGGGAATTAGACGGTTGTCTAATGATACGTGTTCGTGAGGTGTGTGTCTCCTCTTGGAAAATGGGACTGCTGAACTTTTATCGGGGTTTATGACTAGAAGAGATTTCCTATACCATGCTTGCAGCTCGACTACGGCGGTCTGAAGTCGTTCGGTTATTATCCTCGGCTGAGTGGAGCTGCTGGGGATGGTACTGTCGTCTGCGTACAGTGCGTATGTCACGTTTAGGGGGGCTGTCGGAATGTCTGCGACAAATATATTGTACAGCAGAGGGGAGATAGCAGAACCCTGCGGGAGACCAGCCGTGGCTGGGTACGATCTATATCTGGCTCCCAGATGTTTGACCTGGTACTTCCTCTGTTGCAGGTATGGCCTGATTAGGAGAATCAGAGGGAGAGGATAATTAAATGATAGAAGTTTATTTAGGAGGCCCGCATGCCAAACCCTATCGAAGGCTTAAACAATGTCAAAAAATATTGCACCAGTTGACTTATTTTTGTTAAATCCTTCGGTGATGTTTTTCATCACACGAAGGACTTGGTGTGTGGTGGAGTGCTGGTGTCTGAAACCGAATTGCTCATCCGGGAGGATATGATTTTCTGAGGTGAATGAAGCTAACCTTTTCTGAATCAGTTTTTCGGCGATTTTTCCGATGACTGGTAGTAGGCTAATAGGCCTGTAGTTCTGAGGCAACAGCGGATCTTTGCTGGGTTTCGGGATGTTGATAATATCGGCATGTTTCCACATGGAAGGAAAATGTTGAAATCGCAGCATGGCATTCATAATCGTAACTAGGAATACCACGGCTTTGCGGGGGAGGTTTTTCAGGGCTACGTTAGAGATTCCATCGTATCCCGGAGCTTTCCTATTTTTTAATGATTTGATTATTTGGGAAACTTCTTCGAACGTTGTGGGCACGATAGTTGTGTCTGGGGTGGCGCGAAGCGCACTCCTGACGTAGCGGTGCGTTCTTGTTACGTGCGACAGATCAACGTTGTTATAATTTGGGCTGAATTGCAACTCCAGATGATCTGCGAATGCAGTAGCTTTCTCCGCATCCGTGTATACGACACCGTTACGGCCGTGAAATGGAGATATCGGAAGTTTTTGAGAGCGAAGGGCTTTAGCCATTTGCCAGATGGAATTGTCTTGGGTAGACAGGGTTTGCAGGCGCTCCTCCCAACGATTGTTGCGGAGTTATTGTAGGGCGGATCGTACTTGTTTGATGAGTCTGTTTGCGTCTCGTTTGTCGGTGGGGTTTCCGGTGCGTTGAGCTAGTTACGCACGCGGTTTTTTTCGAGTATCATTTCTTTGATACTGGACGGAAATGTACAACGCTACGGCGTGGTATCGGGAATCTATCCGGCTGCGTTTCAACATCGTAACCTCTTTCTTTCTCTCTCTCTCTCTCCCCAACTCCTATGTTCTAAAATCATAATAGTCTTAGAGGTCTTGATTGTTTACATCTAAACGTATGCAAGCTTTCTGTTAAAATATAATCATCCAGAAATTACGCGCTTTCGAAATTGTAAGTTTTTAATACAAATTATATATCACGTAATATACAACATTGAACATCATTACCCTAAAAAATCTGCCATTGGTATTCCAATTTACTTCTATAAACACGAAACTAACACTTTGTGAAAATTTACTACGATTACTACGAAAATACTAATAACTTATTTTTTAAATATTTATCCTAACAGCGGGGGCAATAATGGTTTCGCAAATCTGCACAAAAGTGGCGCATTTCAAAGCAAACACTTAAGTAGCTTTAAGAAATTACGTATGTATAAATTATGGGTATATATATATATATATATATATATATATATATATATATATATATATATATATATATATATATATATATATATATATACAGGGTGGCGCATTGAAAACGAAACAGACCGATTTGCGTGCAGAGAAATTTTTTTTAAGAAACTTTGAAACACGTCAATTTTAATATTGAGGGATACATGTTTTGACACAAAACTCAACTTTATCACATCAACCCCGTAAGGGTGATGATAACAACCCTTATATTTTAAATAAGGAACATGGGTCGAGTGTTACACAATTTGAAAGCACTTTCTTTGAATTCAGCACACTAATGTTTTTGGAAGTTTTATCAACTCGTTTAAAATTTATTCACAGTTGGAGTTGCAAGAACGTATTTCATTCATTGTGATAAGAAATGCACCAATTAGTTAATTTCTCGTTAAAAAAAACTAAAAAACAAAATCAAACGTCCAAAAATGTTTATTCAGTTAAGTGTTCAAATTGTTGACCACCAGCTTTCATTACAAAAGTACAAACTTTGTTCAAAACGAGCTCTGACATTCTGGAGCATTTGTGTAGTTATTAGACGGCATTCTTCAACAATGCGTCGTCGTAATTCTTCCAGAGAGTCCGGTTCTATTGCGAAAATTCTACTCTTTAAATGGCCCCATAGAAAGAAGTCTAAAGGAGTTAAATCTGGTGTTCTAGGGGGCACTCAATAGAACGTCTACGCCCAATCCATTGCTCTGGACACTCTCTGTTCAAAAACTCCCTAACACGTTGTGAAAAATGCGGAGGAACTCCATCTTGTTGAAACACTAATTGATTTTTTTGATAGCGATCATCATTTTCAACAATGTCAATTAGTAGAGGGTAAACGATATCTTATAGTAACTCCAGATACGTTTCGCCACTCAAATTGCCATCAAGAAAAATTGGTCCAATTAAACGGTCTCCAAAAATGCCAGTCGAGACATTCAGTTTCTGTGGAGTTTGAATGTGGACTTCGTGAAAATTTCTTGGATTATTATCTGCCCAATAACGACAATTATGACGATTGACTGTAGTTTAATAAAACATACACTCGTCCGAAAAACAGATATTGAACAGAAAGTTCCCGTTATCAGCTATTCGTGCAGTCATAACTTCACAAAACTCCAGCCGCCGATCAAAATCATCTTCATTCAGTTGTTGTACAAGATGAATTTTATACGGGTGAAATTTATGATGCTTCAATATTCGCTGAATAGTTCTTTTTTTGATGTTTGAAACAGTGGTCAATTTTCTCGTGCTCAAAGTGGGGTTTGCAGCAATTTGTTCTAAAACTTCAATCTCAGTAGTCTCATTTCTAACCGGAAATTCACGTTCAGGATCCCGTTTTTTGTTGGCTACTGAATCACTTTGTCGAAACATTGCAACTAACTCCAAAATTTATTTTCTGTTAAAATGTCTGTTCGGATGTCGTTCATTAAACAAATTTGCGGTACGGTTGGCAGAGTCATCATTTTTGAAAAAAATTGTAATTATTTCAACTCTTTCTTCAACAGAATACACCATTGTGAAATTAATTTTCGGTAGTACTATCAAGTATCAAACCGACCGATAAACTGAAATAATAAACCGCATTTCTCTCATTCCGATAAGAAATGTTCTGATTGTCAATTTTTTGTTTACAAACCAACAAAACATTGACTATCAGCACATTTCCTATCGGAATGAGTGAAATGCGTTCTTGCATATTCAACTGTGAATAACTTTTAAACGAGTTAATAAAACTTCAAAAAAAATTGTGTGCTTAATTCAGAAAGGAAAGAGCTTTCAAATGATGTAACACACCACCCTTAAGGGGTTGATGTGACAAAGTTTTATGTCAAAACATGTCCCCCTCAATATTAAAATTGACGTGTTTCTGTGTTTCTTAAAAAAATATCTCTGGACGCAAATCGGTCTGTTTCGTTTTCAATGCGCCACCCTATATATATATATATATATATATATATATATATATATATATATATATATATATATATATACCCATAATTTATACATACGTAATTTCTGAATGCTACTTCAGTGTTTGTTTTTAAATGCGCCACTTTTGTGCAGATTTGCGAAACCATTATTGCCTCCGCTGTTAGGATAAATATTTAAAAAATAAGTAATTACTATTTTCGTAGTAATCGTAGTCAATTTTCACAAAGTGTTAGTTTCGTGTTTATAAAAGTAAATTGGAATACAAATGGCAGCACTTTTAGGGTAATGATGTGAAATGTTGTATATTACGTGATATATAATTTGTATTAAAAACTCACAATTTCGAAAGCTTGCATACGTTTAGATGTAAACAATCAAGACATCTAAGACTATAATGATTGAAACTGACTTCGGACATGTGTTCTAGGGGACCTAATTAGCGCTCATTTAACGAAATTTTTTCAAAATTAAAAAGCCGGGTTCTCCTCATTAGTGAATTTTTTTAAAGAAAATTCACTAAAATACAAAACACATCTACCTTAAAGTGGAATGTTCAAAGAGCATGCCTTGCACCTCTTCGCAGCATCCTAATCGTATATAAAAATGTCTTCGAACGTTTATCAACATCTGAGGCGTGACAGACCTAATCGCAATCATTATTCTCCTACTTAAGTCGATTAAATCGCGTGGTTTAGTTTTTTATACCATACTTGTCACGCACCACCATAAGAAGAAATCTCCCTGCGTAAGATCATGTTATCGTGCTGGCTATTTTAACGATCCTCGCCTTCATATCCACCGATGGGGAAATATTAAGTTGAGGTACTGCCGAACATTGATTTGATAATGTGTTGGTGCTCCATCCTGCTGGTACCATATCGCATTGCTCAATCAGGAAGTTTGCCAAAGTTGGCACGACAATATTTTGGAGCAGAGCTAAATAATTATCTCCGCTTAAATTGCCATTAATGAAAAAGGATCCATAACACGGTTTCCAAATATGTTTATTACTATAGAAACTTAATTCAGTTTTGCCTATTAGAAACTTTCCAGGACAACTAAATATAAAAATACTGTCGTATTTTCTTGTTTCTCTGATAGTTGCTTTTGCTAGTGAAACGATTGGCAAGCCTGAAAGATGTGTTGTTATAAACTGGGTTTCCCAGAGTGTAATTTTGTTTAACTTTTACGTCGGACTATTTCCCCGACTATGGCCAATCACCGACGCCACAGAGTAGTTCCACCTCACTGTCCTGTAACTTTCGCCAAACCTCCTTACATAAAGTTATGGATCTTTAACGTGCCCAAAATGTTACACAAAACCGATGGCTTTACGTTCCCCTTCGAAGGGCGTGACCTACAGGCATTCAACTTGCTCAAAGACAATGCCACAACCTCGGTTGACAAAGTGCACTTAACAGTGCTCATCGTACAGGTTCCATTCTTCACTTAGTAACAATCTTATGACATTTAACAACACACAAAATAATTACATTTATTTTTGACATTATGCTTTCAGGTAAAACTATTTCTATAGGTTAAAACTTTCTGAGACGATGATGATCTTTGACATGCCCTGTAGTCCATGCGTTTCATGCGTGATTAAAGGAAATATTAGCATTTTTATTGTATATTGTGGGCAACTATCAGATTGATGTGAGATAAAGAATTAAAAATAAATATTAATTCGTTGATACATTATAACTGTTATTATTTCTGTCACTGTGCTTTTTCTGATTTATTCGGGTGAAGGGGCTGCACTCAAACACGCGATTTCTGTAAAATACGGTTAACGACATACCTGGAATCATTTTTAAAGACATTAACAAACGATGTAAATTTTGCAGAAATTCGAAACTACTTTATTATGACTATCATCTTAATAAGAACGCTAATTATTGAGCACAAATACAAATTTATCTTTTAGCAAAATTTCTTAAATAAACTCGATATAGAGGTGACCACGATTTCTTTAAATATGCCCGAATGAGACATATTTTTTGCTACAAATTAGCGAAATTTAATTTTTCTTAGCGCGAACAACTTCGTTGCTATGACCACTGTTTTTAAATGACAAAATATATTTTTTTCTGCATTTTTGGATATATTATTTCTCTATTGATATGGCAACATTTTATTGTGTTCTATAATAAAATGGTATGTCTGTGACGAAGTGATTAAACAAGACGAATAATAGAACTACTAATTCTTTATTGCTACAACTAACATAAATAACGATTCGTGAACTAGTGAATATAACGTGAATTAAATATGTAATTTTAAATGATTATGTACGTTTGTAAAACAATGAGCTGCACTTCTACAACACACCCTTCGTAGGTCCCACATTCTATCCTCTTTTTTTCTCCAATGTTGCCGGCTGAAAAGTCTTATTTCAAACTGGTGACATATGTAACATTCTCCCCTGGGCTATAAACTCAAACGCTGGGGCTTCTTTTTTTATTCTAGTCGATCTTAGTAATGGTTCTTCGGCCCTTGGTGTAGACGTCAATGGTATGTGAATTGGCTCAGTGACGATTTCTTCCTTGCAAGGTGATTCATTCTCATTTTCGAAGTTGCTTGGAAGCTTTTCTTCCTCTGTAATTGGCTCTTCTTTATTCGACTCCTTGCTGCTAATCTCAGGTACTGGAACATACGGTATCTGTAAATCATTTGGACCTTCGTATTCAGTCTTTCTAAGTTGTTCAGCATGTCGCTTATGTCGCTTTCCATCCACTTCAACTTCATAATGTAAGCTACCAAGTACTTTTGTAATCCTTCCGAATTTCCATTTTCTAATTGGATTGTCATAAAATCTTACTTGAACTGTATCTCCAATGTGTAACTTTATAAATCTCTGTTCATCTGGACGTCTTTCAGTCATTTCCTTTGAAAAGTCTCGTTTAACTAACAGTAAATAAATTTATTAAAGATGATTATTATCCAATTCCAAAAGTACAAGACATATTCGCTAAGATGAGTGGAGGAAACTATTTTTGCACTTTAGATATTAACCAAGCTTACTTACATTTGAAAGTAGATGAAAACAGATCCCATCCTCGTCGCCATTTCTGTTATGTCTTTGACGAAGTGATTAAACAAGACGAATAACAAAACTACTAATTCTTTATTGCTACAACTAACATAAATAACGATTCGTGAACTAGTGAATATAACGTAAATTAAAGATGTAATTTTAAATGATTATGTACGTTTGTAAAACAATGAGCTGCACTTCCACAACACACCCTTCGTAGGTCCCACATTCTATCCTCTTTTTTTCTCCAATGTTGCCGGCTGAAAAGTCTTATTTCAAACTGGTGACATATGTAACATAAAATAATTGAATTTTTTTTAAATAAAAATCGCCGCTTCGGTTGGACTTCATTAATCAATTTCTTATCAAGTTACCTATTGAAAAAAATGAATCCCTAGCGCAAGCAACTTCGTTGCTATGACAACTTTTTTTTAGCTGACAAAATATATATTTTTTCTGCATTTTTGGAAATATTATTTCTCTATTGATACGGCACTATAATATTTTATTGGGTTTTATAAGATTTAGAGTTGTTTAATTACAGTAACTGCAATATCATCTAAGCCAGTGGTTCTTTTATTTTTAAGTTTATGAATAACGTTTGCCATTTCAGTGTCCGTCACTGGATAAAAATTCAAATATATATATATATATATATATATATATATATATATATATATATATATATATATATATATATATATATATATATATATATATGTATATATATATATATATATATATATATATATATATATATATATATATAATGAGTCACAACTATTAGGACACAGAGTAGGCGCAGATTATTTGGACCAAACTGTAAAGATTGGATCAAACATGCCCTAATAAAACATCGTTGTGGAAAAATATACATTTTTTGCTAATAATTTCACAACATATTAATGAATCGTTATTAAAATTGGCACAAAGGTTCAATTTTAGGCAACAAATATTATGTATCTGATTATTTTATATTTTGTTACACGGGGCGTCACATGAGCTATGCCTGATGCTGAAAATGGGTTATAACTTTTTTAACGAAACGTTTTAGTAAGTTTGATTATAAAACGTAATATAAACATCATTTTTATGTAAAATTGATGTACTTGGCCCAACTTGATAATTTCAATCGTTTTCGAGAAAAACGCAGTTGAACATTTCGGAGCCTCGGAAAGGAATTTAAATAAGATACAGTAGAAAAACTTGTAATTCGGAATAATAAACAAAATAACTTAATAAAAATAACAAACTCAGATTAACTGTTTTATGTGGCCTCCTCTTACTTCTACGCCTTCTCCAATTCTTTTGATAAAGGACTTTCTGATATAAAAAAATGTTAATCTGTCTCCTAATCAAATTAGCCCCATGTTGTATTTTTTCCCAGCGTTCATTTCGTAAAGGAATATCATTGACATAAACTAAGGACGTCATATGTCCCCAAAAATATAAATCCATTGGCTTGTAATCAGGACTTCTTGGTGGCCCTGGAAAGTCACTTCCCCTTTCAATCCATCGTTGAGGAAATGTCTCATTAAGATGATTTATAACCATTACTGGGTAACGAGGTGGTGCTCCGTCTTGCATAAACCAGATTGTTCTTCTTAGATCTAGTCAGAGATCATCCCACGGAGTATTTTGTAAAAAAAAACAAATATGATTCTCAAGTTAAGTTTAGTGGAAGAAAATATGGTCCGAGTAGTTGGTCGCCTATAATGCCACTACACATATTACATTTGAATCCATTCTGAAAATATATTTCTTCAATAGCAAGTGAATTTTCAACTTCCCAGAAATGACTATTTCTCCAATTGAAAATCCTTCATCTGGAAAAAGTTGCTTCATCAGTGATCAAAATACTCTTAATAAAATTTCTGGCCGTTTTCTTTTCTTATAATTCTAACAATAAATGACGGACTTAATCCTGTTGCCACTGACAGATGACGTAAACTTATTTTATTATTCTCTTCTACTCGAAACAAAATGTCAGCTTCTGAGTCCGTTGTTATTTGTTTCGGACGAGCTTCCTGATTTTTATTGCGGAATCAGCCTTTTTCGCTAAAACGACGTTAGTGGTCTGCAAAAGTGTTATGATTTGGTTGCCCTCTGTTTGCATATAACAATGCATACCTTCAGGCTGCCGATCGGACGCAAAAATTTTTTTGTGCGTATACAGATGTCATATCTCGCATTTCTTCATTGGTAAAATGATTAGGCCGTTAACAATCAATTACTCTTTAAAAATACAACAATTGAATAAACTGACAGAACAAAAATAATGCACTCAAAATCAATGACATTAACTAACAAAAATTCTCTGACAGCCCAAAGCACACTATTTATAAATGAAATACTATTTGAAATTTCTTTCACAGCCTGTGAAACGTTCGTCTTTCTCGAAAACGATTGAAATTACAAGCTGGAACAAGTATAACAATTTTAACTAAAAATAATGTTTATCTCATGCTTTATAAACAAAATTACTAAAAAGTTTCGTCAAAAAATGTACGACCCAATTTCATAATCTGGATAGCTCATGTAGCGGCCCCTGTAGCAAAATGTAAAATAATAAGTTCAATAATATTTCTTGCCCAAAACTATACCCCTGTGTTAATTTTGATAAAGATGTATGAATAGGTTGTGAAATTATTAGCGAAAAACGAAAAAAATGTTTCACATTTAACGCTAGTTATATTTTCCCACAGCAACATTTTATTGAAGCGTGTTTGGTACGATCCTCATATTTTGGTACAAAAATAACCTGTGCTTACTCTATGACCCAATAATTATGACTCACCCAATATATAAATATATATATATATATATATATATATATATATATATATATATATATATATATATATATATATATATATATATATCTTTAGGAATATGATGATATATTAATAATATACGACAATCAAAAACCAACATAGACAATATCCTCGAAAAAATAAACCAAATTAACAGAAACATAAAATTTACAATAGAAAAAGAATCAAACAACACCATAAACTTCCTAGACTTAACACTAATCAGAAAAGAAAACCAGATTGAATACAAAATATACAGAAAACCCACACAAACAGACATCACTTTACCTAAACACTCACTACACCCACCTACACACAAAATGGCCGCATACAGATACTTAATAAACAGAATGCTAAATATACCACTTCATAACGACGAACGAGAAAAGGAGTACAATATCATAATACAAATACCAGAAAGAAATGGATACAACAAAAAACAATAGAAAAACTAGTAAAACAAATCAAAAACAAACAAATCAACAAAACCGAAAACAAAACACCAGAAACAAACACAAAATACAGAATATTCACTTATAACCACCACTTTAAAAAAATAACACAAACACTCAAACAATATGACTTAAAAATTAGCTACAAAACCAATAACAAAATAATAAACAAAATAAATAAAAAACAAGAACACAACCCACATGAATTAAACGGAATATATCAAATAGAATGTAACACATGCAATAAAAAATATATAGGAATGACAAAGAAATCAATAGAAACAAGATTCAAAGAACATATAACAGCATTGGATAAAATCCACATACCTAGCTACAAATCAAACGTAGCTACACACATTCACGACACAAAACACCAAAAACCAGACATCACCCAATTAAAACTAATGAAACATGTTAAAGACCACAAAAAAATGGAAATCTGGGAACAATACTACATTCAACAAACAAACAATAGAAAACAATTAATGCCAGAACAAATCCAAGTACAAACATTTAAACAAAACTTAATAAAGGCCATACAAATAGACAAATTATTAAACCACAGTAATCAAGACAGGAGACCGATACACACGACACAGTCCGAAGGCACAACCAATCAGAGAACAGGAAACCGACCAATAGAAGCTCACGGCGCATGCGCCACCTACAATCTCCGACGTAGACCAGACAGGAGCGATAGCAGCCAGTAGCGTGCTGATGATGAACCGGGACGGTTCGAAACTGCAGTCCACGCAAACCAATAAGAAATCACAAACCTACAGCAAACAAATAAAGTATATATATATATATATATATATATATATATATATATATATATATATATATATATATATATATATATAGATCTTTTGTGACGGTAATTATATTTTTTTATAGTCGTCAGTTGCAAAATAAAAATTCTTTATTAAATTGCCGAGCGTTCAGAATTATTTATTCCATTATTGAAATTATCTTTCTCTAAGTTTATTAAATTTTCGTTAAAAGTAATTTCAAAGCCTTCTAAACACATTCTTTTATTATCTAAGGTTTCACAATGTAATATAGAAACATTACTAAAATTTATATTATAGTCAGTATCAAGATAAAAAGCACAAATTCTTTTTGTAGGCGTACATATATCAATTTTGTGGTGTGTTAATATCTTAAAGGACTCTACTTGTTTGGCCAATGTAAAAATTTTAGTAATGTTTCTATATTACCTACATTGTAGAACCTTAGAAAGATAATAATTTTATAAATCACTACCCCTATTTATATTTTCTAGACAAAAACAAACAAAAAAACATTTTAAAACAATTTAAATACACAATAGTTAGCTTGAATATGTCAGATTGGCGCTTATAGACTTCAATCAAATTTTCACAAAGTTCTGTTCATCTTCATTATTTAATATGTTTTTCAAATTCAAGTAAAACTCGCTTTATATGTATGTATTTCAATTCTTTGTATTTTTCCTACGTAAATTCTAAATTTTTTCTTTCCATGTTGTAGCCTATATAATGGAATAAATCATTCGGAAAGCTCGGCAATTTAATAAAGAGTTTTTATTTTGCAACTGCCGGCTATCCCACAATATATATATATATATATATATATATATATATATATATATATATATATATATATATATATATATATATATATATATATATATATATATATAGATACACAAAAATACAAATGATGTAACACTCGACCCATGTTCCTTATTTAAAATATAAGGGTTGTTATCACCACCCTTAAGTGGTTGATGTGACAAAGTTGAGTTTTATGTCAAAACATGTCCCCCTCAATATTAAAATTGACGTATTTCAGCGTTTCTTAAAAATAAATTTCTTTGGACGCAAAGCGGTCTGTTTCGTTTTCAATGCGCCACCCTATATATATATATATATATATATATATATATATATATATATATATATATATATATATATATATATATATATATATATATATATATATATATATATATATATATATATATATATATATATATATATATATATATATACAGGGTGAGCCACGGTGGATGGAGTATTAAAAGTATATGGAGAATGAATCAACCGATTGCTTTGAAATTTTGTTTACGGATGTAACGGAGTATGATCTCTCGACCTAAAATATTTTTGAAAATGCAGTGTTGCCACATATACGTAAAACTGGCAACATCTTCGTAATTTTAAATGGAACACCCTATATATTTTTGCATTTTTTGAATTGTCGTCTCTTTTTGAGTAACTTTTGTTGATATTTTCCTATACCTATCTCAAGTTGTTTTCGAGATAATAATTATTTTCTGAATTTATTACCAAAAATTTGACTTTCATTAAATCGTGTTTTCTCCTACCGACGAAGCGATTTAAAGATAATTTTTTAGCTACGGTTAGGCAAGGTCTAGGGGCATCTCCTCCATTAATCAAATCTTTAGAATATCATACAGGGTGAGTTAGAGAACGCTTTCTATAAGTGACTCGGAGAAATGCACGAAAGTCATTTTTTTTAAATAGAACGCCCTGTATATTTTCACACTTTTTGGATCGTCTTCTCTTTTTGAGTAACTTTTGTTAATATTTCCCTATACCTATCTCAAGGCGTTTTCGATTTATGGTCACTTTTCTCTAACCTATCCAAGATTATTGGTCTTTTTGTATATCATAATGGGTGGGCCATGAAATTTCTATTTTGTCACTTTGTCATGACAACAGACATGCTGTTTATCTAAATAAATTTGACTTTAGTTATATTGACATTCAATTTGAATAGCTATAGCACAAACATGACATAAAATAATTATACAAACACAGTTTTAATGGATTTGATTTTTATTCATGAACAGTGCAATAAGATTATCAGCAGAACTTGTAGAAGATTTAATGAGAAATATCCGAATTTGCCGCAGATGAATAACAGAAAGTTTCTACGAATTCATAGGAATTTTATAAATTTTGGTTCGTCGTTATGAGAACAATAACACTATCAGTATTTGGAAAAACTAATACCTAATCAGCGATAATAGTAAAAAAGGCCAAGTAGCAATAACAAATAATACCAATGACAGTAATAAATATGTATAAAAATCTTAAAACTATAATAATTGTTCGAAATGTTGACCGTTAACTTCCAGACACTTTTGTATACGATGATGCACGGCGTTTGTTGTAGCAGCTCTTATTTCAGCAGGGTCCAAGTTTTCAATCTCTTGAATCACTCGACGTTCTAATTCTGCCCTATTGTGGACTGGAGTTTTATAAACTCGATCTTTAAGAATACCCCAAAGATAAAAATCTAACGGGGTAAGGTCAGGGGACCTCGCAGGCCAGTTACACGGTCCCAAACGTCTGATCCAACGGTCATCGAAAAGCCGGTCCAACTCCATACTAATTTCGGATGTACAATGTGCAGGAGCCCCGTCGAGTTGATACCAACAAGTTCTATATGTTTCAATTGACAGATTATCAAGGAAGCCTTCCACAATTGTTCTAATTATATCTAAATATTTTCTGGAATTCAATTTTTCGTCATATATGTAATATTTTATTTCGTCATCCAATAACATACAAAAAACAAATTTGACTTGAAAACCAGCCTCTCTAGTAACGTGGGGGTTGTCTGTGGCCCAATAGTGACGATTTCGTGTGTTACAAATCCCCTCCCTAGAAAATTTGGATTCATCAGTCCATATCATTTTCTTTAAAAAATTGGGGTCCTCTTGCATACGCACAACTAACATTTCACACAACTCTATTCTCTGTAGATAATCCTGAGGCGTGAGAAATTGAACTCTTGTAAATTTATAATTATGCATTTTATGATTTACTAGTATTCTTCGAATGGATGAATATGGCAATCCTAAATCCTGTTCAGCACAACGTATGGAATACTGGGGATTCGCATGAAAATACGCTAGCACATTGATTTCATTTACCTCGTCAGATGTCACAGGTTTGGGTAGATTTCTTGCATCTCTTAACGACGCACCAGATTTTATAAAATTCCTATGAATTCGTAGAAACTTTCTGTTATTCATCTGCGGCAAATTCGGATATTTATCATTAAATCTTCGACAAGTTCTGCTGATAATCTTATTGCACTGTCCATGAATAATAAACAAATCCATTAAAACTGTGTTTGTATAATTATTTTCTGCCTTATTTGTGCTATAGCTATTCAAATTGAATGTAAATATAACTAAAGTCAAATTTATTTAGATAAACAGCATGTCTGTTGTCATGTCAAATTGACAAAATAGAAATTTCATGGTCCACCCATTATGATATACAAAAAGACCAATAATCTTGGATAGGTTAGAGAAAAGTGACCATAAATCGAAAACGCCTTGAGATAGGTATAGGGAAATATTAACAAAAGTTACTCAAAAAGAGAAGACGATCCAAAAAATTTGAAAATATACAGGGCGTTCTATTTTAAAAAAATGACTTTCGTGCATTTCTACGAGTCACTTATAGAAAACGTTCTCTAACTCACCCTGTATGATATTCTAAACATTTGATTATTGGAGGAGATGCCCCTAGACCTTGCCTAACCGTAGCTAAAAAATTATCTTTAAATCGCTTCGTCGGTAGGAGAAAACACGATTTAATGAAAGTCAAATTTTTGGTAATAAATTCAGAAAATAATTATTATCTCGAAAACGACTTGAGATAGGTATAGGAAAATATCAACAAAAGTTACTCAAAAAGAGACGACAATTCAAAAAAAGCAAAAATATATAGGGTGTTCCATTTAAAATTACGAAGATGTTGCAAGTTTTACGTATATGTGGCAACACTGCATTTTCAAAAATATTTTAGGTCGAGAGATCATACGCCATTACATCCGTAACCAAAATTTCAGAGCAATCGGTTGATTCATTCTCCATATACTTTTAATACTCCATCCACCGTGGCTCACCCTGTATATATATATATATATATATATATATATATATATATATATATATATATATATATATATATATATATATACAGACCGCTTTGCGTCCAAAGAAATTTATTTTTAAGAAACGCTGAAATACGTCAATTTTAATATTGAGGGGGGCATGTTTTGACATAAAACTCAACTTTGTCACATCAACCACTTAAGGGTGGTGATAAAAACCCTTATATTTTAAATAAGGAACATGGGTCGAGTGTTTCATCATTTGTTACATCTTTCTTTTCTGAATTCAGCACACTAATTTTTTTGGAAATTTTATCAACTTGTTTAAAAATTATTCACAGTTGAAAATGCAAAAACGCATTTCACTCATTCCGATAAGAAATGTGCCGATAGTAAATGTTTTGTTGGTTTGTAAACAAAAAATTGACAATCAGAACATTTCTTATCGGAATGGGAGAAATGCGGTTTATTATTTCAGTTTATCGGTCGGTTTGGTACTTGATAGTACTACCGAAAATTGATTTGACAATGGTGTATTCTGTAGAATAAAGAGTTGAAATAATTACTCTTTTTTTCAAACACGATGACTTGGCCAACAGTACCGCAAATGTGTTTAATGAACGTCATCCGAACAGACATGTTCCGAAAATACATCTTGGAGTTAGTTGCAAAGTTTCGACAAAGTGGTTCAATAGCCAACAAAAAACCGGATCCTGAACGTAAATTTCCGGTTAGAAATAAGACTACTGAGATTGAAGGTTTAGAAGGTTTAGCTATCAAGAAAATCAATTAGTGTTTCAAGAAGATGGAGGTCCTCCGCATTTTTCACAACGTGTTAGGGAGTTTTTGAACAGAGAGTTTCCAGGACAAGGGATTGGGCGTAGAGGTGATATTGAGTGGCCCCCTAGATCACCGGATTTAACTCATTTAGACTTCTTTCTATGGGGCCATTTAAAGAGTAGAATTTACGCAACAGAACCGGAATCTCTGGAAGAATTACAACGACGCATTGTTGAAGAATGCCGTCTAATAACTTCACAATTGCTGCAAAATGTCAGAGCTCGTTTTGAACAAAATTTGTACTTTTGTATGGAAGCTGGTGGTCAAGAATTTGAACACTTACTTAACTGAATAAACATTTTTTAACGTTTGGTTTTGTTTTTTAGTTTTTTTTAACGAAAAATTGACTAATTAGTGCATTTCTTATCACAATGAATGAAATACGTTCTTGCAACTCCAACTGTGAATAATTTTTAAACGAGTTGATAAAACTTCCAACAAAATTTGTGTGCTGAATTCAGAAAAAAAAGATCTTTCAAATGATGTAACACTCGACCCATGTTCCCTATTTAAAATATAAGGGTTGTTATCACCACACTTAAGGGGTTGATGTGACAAAGTTGAGTTTTATGTCAAAACATGTCCCCCTCAATATTAAAAAAATTACGTGTTTCAGCGTTTCTTTAAAAAAAATTCTTTGCACGCAAATCGGTTGTTTCGTTTTCAGTGCCCCACCCTGTATATGTATATATATATATATATATATATATATATATATATATATATATATATATATATACAGGGTCGCTGATAAGTCTGGAAACGGTCGATTATCCGGGAAAATATACAAGGTGTCGAAAAAAGTTTTATACAAAAGTTTTTGGGTTCTTCAATGTCTACTAGGCGGTGATAATTTTATTTATACAGGGTTGGTCATACAGGCGTGGCACACCAATATTAATTTTTTTTTAATGGAACACCCTATATATTATTCGATATTTCAATCCTTCTCTTAATTTTGAGCAACATTTATGAGAAGCATAATGTACCTAAACTCAATCGTTTCCGGGTAAAAAAATAAATAAAAATAAACGCTACTGTTTTTAAAATCTATTGGATGAAGAACAAAAATAAATGAAAAGTAGAATATCTCTTGAAAACAATCTGTGAGTGTGAAAAGAACCGGTTGAGATGTTTTTAACATTGTTTGGAATCCCAAGATAAGATAAGATGCCCATAAGAAACGCAGTATTATTCTTTTGTTTTAAAATGTTTCCAGGACAACGAATGTCAAACATTCATTCAGTGTCAACAGTTTTGAAACATTAGTAATTTAGTGTCAACAGTTTTTGTGCAAAATGGCAAGTTTAAGTGAAACCGAACGTATCGAAATTTTAATGATGATAGGGTACGGTGATAGAACACGAAGTTTTGCTCAAGTGGTGATTATGTTCAATGAGTTGCATCCTGAGCGGGAATCGATCTCCAAATCCACAGTTTCGAAAACTTTGCATCGTTTTCACGAAACTGGCGGTATCAAGGATAAACCTAGAACTGGAAGGCCAGTAACCGTTACAAATGAAGAAAATTCTTTGAATGTAATATTGGATGTGGTGGAAAATCCGAAAACTTTGGCACAGCAATTGGCTTTAAATCACAATATGAGTCGATATTCAATTCAAAAGATTACGAAGCGGGAAAAGTTCCGTCCATATAAAATTCATTTATTGCAAGAACTGAGTGAAGACGATTTTGATCGCAGAATCGAGTTCTGTGAACTTATTATGGAGAAGTTACGCCAAAATTTTAACTTTGCCAACCACATTTTGTTTTCCGACGAATCTACATTTTGTTTGAATGGACAAGTCAACCGACACAACTGTAGGTACTGGTCAGACGAAAACCCACATTGGATGGAACAAATTCACACCCAAAGACCGCAAAAAGTAAATGTTTGGTGTGCTATTATTGGTGGACATATCATAGGACCTTATTTTATACACGGTAATTTGAACTCTGCTCGATATTTGACACTTTTGCAAGAATCAATTGTTCCAGACGTTAGTCGATTATTTCCGAACAATAACGACCCAAATCTACCAGCGGAAGAAATATGGTTTCAGCAGGATGGGGCACCCCCTCATTTTGGAATTGAGGTACGGGAATATCTGAATCAAACCTTTCCTGGCAGATGGATAGGGCGCAGGGGAACTATTGAATGGCCAGCTAGGTCTCCCGACATGACGCCGCTTGACTTTTTTTGTGGGGTCATGTAAAAAATTTAATTTACCAAAATAGACCGCAGAATATTGAAGAGTTGCAAGCAAGGATTGTGCATGAAATTAATAACATTCCTCAAAACGCTCTTGTAAATGCAGTGCAATGTTTTGTTAAGCGAATTCATTATTGTCAGGAGGTCAATGGAGAACACTTTGAACATCTTATAAAATAGGATTTCAAACAATGTTAAAAACATCGCAACCGGTTCTTTTCACACTCACAGATTGTTTTCAAGAGATATTCTACTTTTCATTTATTTTTGTTCTTCATCCAATAGATTTTAAAAACAATAGCGTTTATTTTTATTTATTTTTTTACCCAGAAACGATTGAATTTATGTACATCATGCTTCTGATAAATGTTGCTCAAAATTAAGAGAAGGATTGAAATATCGAATAATATATAGGGTGTTCCATTAAAAAAAATTAATATTGGTGTGCCACGCCTGTATGACCAACCCTGTATAAATGAAATTATCACCGCCTAGTAGACATTGAAGAACCCAAAAACTTTTGTATAAAACTTTTTTCGACACCTTGTATATTTTCCCGGATAATCGACCGTTTCCAGACTTATCAGCGACCCTGTATATATATATATATATATATATATATATATATATATATATATATATATATATATATATATATATATTATACATAACAATATGAAATTGAAACTGACCCCGGATATTTGTTCTAAATGGCCTAGTTCGCGCTTATTTGAAGAAATGTTCTCAAGATTCAAAAGTCACGATCTTCCTATTAGTGAATTTTGTTAAAAGAGCTGCTGAGGACAGCTTAGGTCATGATTTCGACCGCAAGACTACATCGTCTTTACATTGTAATGATGATTATTTATTTGAAAAACTAGTGTATAAGTAATATTAACTTAATTGTAATACGTACTTTTGCTGGTTGGAATTGGACAATATATACCAGTCCTTATCTAGTCACAATAAACACACTGAAGAAAACTAACCAAAAGTTGGTTACTGCAGATAGGTAGAGTTCTTTTGCTACTGTATCACTATTACTAAAGGGTTATTCAAATCAAGAGTTTAGTTACCTCCAGGCTTGCGCATTTCGTATGTTTACATCAAACATTTCATGTCAAATATGGAAAAACGGTACCCTCTATCTATGGTAGTGTCCGATCACAACATAACCATCGCATCGTGACAATTATCAATCTTTGCGTGTAACTGGAAATCAATAATTCAAGAAAGTAATTATAGTCCCGCCGGGAACTGTTGGCGTTTGTAATCTTTTGTTTTAATAACGGTAATACACGGTGCCCTAGGTAGCGTTCAGTTACCTTGAAGGTTTAATCGAAGGGTAAATTGTTCAATTAATAAATAAATAGAATATGGTAGGTAAAGGATAATAGAAATCACACACGTGTATAAACAGATATAAGTGAGTATAATCAGGGCAAATAGAATAGGAATAGAAAGCACAAATCCCTACACGGCCAGTGCTTTATGAAAGCGACTGCTTATAAACCATGTCTGGACATAGCAAGTGCGTTATAGTAGTGAATTTAAAAAAATATATTTTAATAGCAAATATGTATTTTTTGTGATTAAAACAGGCATCAAGATTGGTTACCAGTATAGTAGAAACAATATACCACATTTTATCGCAATAACTTTATTGTTTGAAAGGGTACAAAAACTTTCGGAAAATAAACTTAAATCTTCCCAAAAAAACTGGTCTGATTTTCCTGGCCAAAGAACCTCTTCAAACTATTTACCCACCTAGCAAGTTATAGTTATTCCCAAAAAGCTTTCCGACGATGCTCCCAAAAAAAATGCATTAAAATTTGCAAACATTTTCTTCACAAAAATCCGAACACTTTTTTTTACAATGCTTGATTAAACATTTATTACGAAAATGTCACAAAAATCTTACAAACAATGATTTCTACGGAAGCACAAAAAAAATCTGCGAAAATTGACGAACTATTAAAATTCAAATTATGTATATATCTTCTGTAATTAAGATTGGAAAAAAGAAAATGCAAAAAATATTTCCAAAATTAGGGTCTGTAGGTACAGGAAGATGTTCAATGCGAAAAAATTGAGTTAGGCCAGTTTGAAATTTTTCAAATTCACTCACTATTTGAGAGTGCTCTGTAAACGACATTTTTTTTCGACGAATAATATAAACGAAAGCCCCTGTGAATATGTCACTTTCATGAGACTCCCCTATCTATTGATAGAAAGGCCGTATTATAATTTTTGATGTGTGCCAAAAATATAAAAAGTTGCAAAACAATTGACGTAACTCAAAAACGGTGAACGCTGTCATTTTTTCCCTACAAACATGCATTATAAGACATAAAAAAACCAAAATGAAATAATATAAGGGGTGTTCTAAGAAAAATGAAAATTTGTATCACCAACGACTTATGGGCTACCTGTGATCATCAAAATAATTTGATAAGATGCAGCTCAAGACATCCTATAATTAGCATATGCAATTTTTTCTCGTAGCTTGTATAATAACGGGTATATTGAGCTCTACTGTGGAAATGCGTCACCCGTTATATATGAGAATAGATAAAAACTTAAAGCAACACCGGATATGGGTTCTAGTGGGCCTAGTTCGCCCTCATTAGAAGAAATCTTTTCCAAATTCAAAAGCCGCGGTTTCCTCGGTGGCGAATTTTTTATACGAAAAATCGCTAAAAAATTATAGGCGATTAGACCATAAACTCTATAACTAAAACTACTGCCAAAGCATCAGAGAAGGTATCTATTTGAAATTACTTTTCTGGAAATAGTTCAGTAAAATGAAGGACAATGACGGTTGAGCTAAAATTTAAGTGTTTGTAAAGCACTTTTCTTGCGATATTCCTCTACATAACCCGTATTAGTTTCAGTGTCTTCGCCTAAATGTTGCTAATTGTGACCATTTAAATCGCGACTGTGGCTATAACCTTTTTGTCTTTTAACTTACAGATGTAAATTTTGGCAGCTAATTTACTTTTTATGATGTAAACCCGCGTACCAAAAATTTTCGCGCAAAATTTTCCGCGAAAAACTGGGCCGATTTGCCTGGCTAACGAACTTGGCCAAGCCACTTGCATAAGGAATGTGTCACCAAATTTGATTAAAATCGGCTCATTATTTTTTGAGTTATCGGTGTGACACATATATATATATATATATATATATATATATATATATATATATATATATATATATATATATATATATATATATATATATATAATATTAAGTTTTTGTGACGGTAATATTATTATTTCTTAAAAAATTGTGGGATATCTGTCAGTTGCAATAAAAACTCTGTATGAGTTTCCGAGCTTTCGGAATAATTTATTCCATTATCAAGGATATAACGCGAGTTTTACTTAAACAAATTGTAAAATAAGAAACATGACAAAAACTTTGACTGAAGTCGATAAGAGTCACACTCGCATATGTCGCGATCTTCTCATTATTGTTTTTTTTTAAGAAAATTATTTAATAATGCTGCAAATTAAATCATAGCTTCCACATAGCTGTGATAATTTATTCTCTTCAGAAAGACATTCTCATGGAATCAATATAGGACCCATGATTTGATCACAAAGAAAATATTTGTATTCCTGTACCCATAAACTTTTAAAACGTTATGTCACTCGAGTTTTATAGAAAAAAATGTCAATTTCCACCAAATAACCTCTCATCTAGCCGCTATCCCCTGAAGCGATCCTACCCAAAAACAATTCGAAGCGAGTTACAGCATCCGATATAATGCTGTATTGATATCATGCACTAATGTAGTGATAGGATGCAAGCAGACATTCACCGCGGATGTGTGAAAACTGCTGAATAATTATATTTAGTATAGTTAGCAGTTTAAGTGGTTTTATTTCATGTTACCTAAGCACAATGTAGTTTATAAATACATGTATTGTAAAATGGTATGTTAGAATATACTACGAAAGTTCAGCATTAATATCGTGTATTTCTCCTTTGTTTTGAATTATAATTAACCTTGTTGTAATTTTCAAAATAAAGTTTGTTTTGTTTTAAGGTGCCAAAAGGGCATTATCGAAACTAGCGTTATTTTGTCGGGTGCTAACTGGATGCCAATTTTGAAATGATATCTCAATTCGTTCTAAAGTTATTGCGACAGACGTACAGGCCGACCAACGGATAGAGCGACAGACAAAAGAAATGGCGATATTAGACCTCCACAACTTAATTTTAGCACAGAATACCACATATTTAATGAAATTGGCAGTTTTCTAATAAACAAACAATAAAACGTTATCTTTTTCGAGTTTTTAACGAAAAAATTTCAATTTTCGCCAAATCACCTACCCCTGGAGTGATTACACCCAAAAACAATCCGAACCGTTGGTTTGTCTGGTGCTGATTGTACACCAAATTTAAAGACGATACCGCAATTCCTTCTAAAGATATTGTGGCTACAAACAGACAGACATACAGACCGACAGACAAACAAATCTCGTTCGCAAATCATATTTTCTATATGTTTTGACACTTTTTACGACGTTTAGCGGAAAAAAATTTTGAAATATTTGTCACCGATGCAAAACTTCCACGCGTATTGACGATGTGGAAGTAAATAGATTTATTTTTAAAAGACTGCACGCAGCAAGTGCTTTATGGCAACGAATTTTCATATAAATAATCTACACTATTTTTTTACGAAAATTATTGATAAATTTTTATATCATCTATTTAATTCATACCATCCAGGACACTGAAACTGTTTTTGCTTGCTTCCTTATTATCAAGAACGTGATTAGTTATTAATTTTTTAGTCTGGTGTCGCGAAGTTCCTCTATCCGATGGATTTCTTTTTCTACTAGTAATTTGTGCAATTAGTGCAGTTTGACTAAAGAATTAAGAGATCTTGCAAATGAGGTATCACAAGGTCCTACTTCCTATTTAAAAACTTGGGCGTTGCAACTTTCAACTGTCACTCAAAGGGGATTGAATGTAAGGGTGAAGTTTTCATGTTGCAGGATGTCGGTTTTTAATCTTAAATTGCAGTGTGTCGGGATTTTTAGTAAATTTTAGTATTCAATTTCAGTGAGTTTCTATAACACTGACAACACTGCTTAGGCCGGAGGTAGCCAGTCATTCGATCCGATGAGGACGGCATCTGTTATACAGTTGCCAAACGTGTGATCTATCAGCTCAGTGACAATACAGTTGCACTTCTACTGAATTTGCCTCCGGCAGCTGTAGAGAACGTATTCTGTGTACATTTAATAAAAACATAATTTTAAATAAAAACTAGAAGGGCTACTTAGATTTTATTGCAATCGAATCTTTACATGTTTCTGCAGGTAATGCATAATCAGTCATTTATTTTTGAACATGTTCGTATATATAATCCTATCTAAATCACTGGAATATTTAAGTGAATTTCAATTAATTATAACTAATAACACAAAACATTTTTTGAAATTTGCGAACATTCATCGCCATTTGTGGTTTGTCCAAATTATGCAGCTTTTTAATTTGTTCCTGTAGACCTACTATTTCTTGAGATAATTACAATTTAAGGAGGCCTTGTTTTCCTATACTAAAGTGATAGCTAAATGCCACCCTTGAAAGAGAATCACGAATGAGGAGAGCTCGACTTTTGAATTTCGAAAAAATTTCTTCAAATGAGAGCGAACTATCCCTCTAGAATCCATATATAGGGTTAGTTTCAATTTTTGTATGTTTATATTTTTATTTTATTTATTAATTATTTGTTTGAAAATTATACATCGTGTTATACAAATAAGCCAATGTTTCTGTTTGTACATATCACCATTTTAATTTTAAATAATTCCATATATATATATATATATATATATATATATATATATATATATATATATATATATATATATATATATATATATATTTATATATATATATATATATATATATATATATATATATATTCAGAAAGATTTCCGCGGTCTTTAATGTGAGACATACTTGGTTCTCGGGTTAAACCGCGTGCAGAATTTATCGACGTTTCGGCTCCTTTTTTGGAGCCATTTTCAAGAGGTAAAGGAAATATGTAAGGACACTCTAAGGCCTCAATCTGCCTACTCCTTAGAGTGGTGGAGAAAGGTGGGTAAAGGAAATATGTAAGGACACTCTAAGGCCTCAATCTGCCTACTCCTTAGAGTGGTGGACAAAAGTGGGTAAAGGAAATATGTAAGGACATTCTAAGGTCTCAATCTACCTACTCCTTAGGGTGGTGGACAAAGGTAGGTAAAGAAAATATGTATGGACACTCTAAGGCCTCAATCTGCCTACTCCTTAGAGCGGTGGACAAAGGTGGGTTGGGTTGTTGTAGGTTGATTACGGGGCCTCAAACTGCCTACTCCCCAAATCTCGCCGCAGATCGTCTGTGAGGTCTCAGTGTGTTCAACCCTAGGCCCCAGAGATATCTAGATCTCCTCACCGCTCTAAGGAGTAGGCAGATTGAGGCCTTAGAGTGTCCTTACATATTTCCTTTACCTACCTCTGTCCACCACCCTAACGAGTGTTTCCATAAATTCTGGACGCGGTTTAACCCGAGAACCAAGTATGTCTCATATATATATATATATATATATATATATATATATATATATATATATATATATATATATATATATATATATATATATATATATATATATATATATATATATGTATGTGTGTGTGTGTGTGTGTGTGTCACACCGATAACTCAAAAAATATAAGACCGATTTTGATCAAATTTGGTAATAATAATTTCCTTTTGCAAGTGGCTTGGATGAGGTTAACCAGTAAAATCGGTCCAGTTTTTACCAAACATTTTGCGTTTCCTTTTGGAAAATTTTTATATCTGCGAAAAAATTTAGCACACAGGTTTTTATCATAACGGGTAAACTATGCACCTAAGTCTGATCCAGATTTGCAAGTGTAAAAACAAAAAGGCTATGGGCATTCGAAGAACAAAAGTTTGGGGTTTTCCTCTTATAATGTCAACGTCGAGATTTGAAACGTCAAAGTTAGCAACATATAGGCAAAGACCCTGAATCGAATACGGGTGATGTAGAGAAAATGTCACATAAATTGTGTTTTACAAACCCGTAAGTTTCAGATCCTTTCTCTGATGCTATAGCAGTAGCTTTAGTTATAAAGTTTATTGTTTAATAGTCTATAATTTGCAGTGAATTTTCGTAGAAAAAATTCGCTCTTTAAATTGATGTCTTCAACTGAGCGCCAACTATGCCCCCTAGAACCCATATCCGGGGTTAGCTTCAGTTTTATTTGTTTATACACACACACACACACACACACACACACAAATATATATATATATATATATATATATATATATATATATATATATATATATATATATATATATATATATATATATATATATATATATATATATATATATATAAAGAGGGTGACACATTTCTACGGTAGATACGAAAAAAAAACTGTATACGTCCATTACTGGGTGTCTTGAGCTGCATCTTACAAAATCATTTTAACAATCACAGTTGACCCATAAGTTGGCGATACAATTTTTTGTTTGAACAGCCCATATATTATAGCGTTTTTGCATTTTTTTTATCGGATTTCAATGCATGTTTGTGGGCAAAAAATTTTGAATGCGTTGATCGTTTTCTAAGTATTTTAATTGTTTTGCATCTTTTCACATTTTGGGCATATATCAAAAATTATGGTACAGTGCTTTTACCAATAAATAGCAGCGTCTCATTAAAGTGACAGATTCGGAGAGGTTTTCGTTTATATTAGTGGTCGAAAAAATCAAGATGCCGTACACAGGGCGCTCTCAAATAATGACTGAATTTGAAAAAATTAGAACTGCCGCAATTCAATTTTTTCAAATGGAACAGCTTGAGTTTTGTGTTTTAAAAGTGAAGACCGTGCCCTGTGCTTTAAGTTTAGTAGAACACTCCCTATACCTACAGGCTCTAGCTTTGAAAATATTTAGATACATTTACAATCGCATACCATGATTCGATCAGATTATGTGATTATTTAGCGAATTATTAAAGAAAAATATTAAAATATTTAAATCAACTTTGGTACAAAACGCTAAGAAATAATTAATCAGATATGATTATCTGCGTTCACATTTTCATAATATCAAGTACTTGATAAATTGTATTCACAAATATCAAATGAAACTCTAATGGAGCAGACTTATGAAATATTCTTATTTCTGACAGCTAGTGATATAAAAATATGAGTATTTTTCTGCTTAAGTATATTTTATTTTACTTTCATTGGTTGAAATTTCCGTGAAAAATAAAAAAATACATTTGTTTTTAAATCCTTATTACAGATTAGGTTCAATTTGATGTGTTGGACGATGTTTTTCCAGTATTTAATCCAAATATATGCAGAGTAGATGATTTCGTTACCAAATTGTACAGTAAATTTGTCTCCATGAAATTCACGCATGAAATAGAAATTAATAACAAATTACTATTTCTTGAGGTATTAGTCGTTAAAAATAGATACACTTTGGAGCTTGACATCCACAAAAAGGAAACCACTACTGTGAGTTACACTTCAATTGATTCACACCACAGTTTTCCACAAAAAACAGCTAGTTTGAATTTTCTGGTACACTTAAATAAAGAAAGATACAGCAGAGAACTTGAATATATTAAAAATGTAGGTAAGTATAAATGTACTAAAGAATCAAGGTTTTTGTGAATAATTAGATGAAATAAATAAAAATATGTATACAAAAGTGAATATTTAGGCTGATGGATACTGTGGAAACGTTTGTGGAAATTACGGTAGTAGGAAGAGCAACACACAGAAAAAATTTGAAAAGTGACATTGCATAAAATTGTTTTGACAGAAGGAATTTCAAAGGAGAATGTTCATCAAAATGGTGTAAATGCAAACACAAGCATAGCTTTCTTGTAAGACACGTTGTATAATTTTGGACGTAAATAAAAATAAATATAAATATAAATATAAAATATATAATACTCTGTCTGCTTAGTGGAAAAACTAGTCAATAAACATAAAACAAAGAAAACGTTAGCGGAATCTACGACTTTCAGAGAAGGTCAACCAGACAAAACCGTTGTCTGTTTATCATTTGAACCGAGAATTACGAGAAATTTTAATAACATTTTTAATGAAGCCTGTTTACAAGTAACATTTTCTACAAAAAAACACATAAAAAAATTTGCTAGTTAGCCCAAAGTATAAAAATAAAACCACAGAATTGTCGGGAGTCTATGAAATAGGTTGTAAGAATTGTGACGTAAATATGTTGGGCAAACTAAAAGAAACTAGTGAAACTAGATTTAAACGGCCTTTAGCGCAAATGAGATATGGCACCATTGATAAATCATGTATTCCTCAGCGTATTTGGGATAATATGCATCATGTACATAAAGAAAATCTCAAGTTAATAAAAAACGTAGGGCAGTCGCGTCAGCTAGATGCTTACGAAAGTATATAGGTCGTTAGAAATTTGAGCAACAATGTTTCGATGAATAGAGTAGGTCCGCCTCTATGTAGTGTGTTTCGAACTGTTATCTTAATAAGTAGCGTGTCCTTCTTAGAAGGAATATTTGCTAACGACACACAGTATTACAAAGGCAGCTATGCAATTTTAATTACAAGGATTTAAGACTCAATAATGGGGGTATATCTGTATACCTTCCTAGAGGACGGTGTTCACAACTACCATATAAATAGTAGTATAATATAAATACTAGTCTTAATTCACTTAGTTTTTCATCCCTATGATGATTCAGGTCTAAAAACTATATTGTGATGAATTTGGTTCTCCAATAAGTACTTGTACTTATCAATGCTCATCACAGGTTCCAATCTTCACTCATTGAAAATAGGGAAGTTTTATATCAGCTACTTGAAGTAAAAACCAGATGGGGTAGTGGACTTTGTTTATTTATTATGATTTGACAGTTCTGTTTTGAAATTAAGTAAATGATTGTATATTGCTTTTAAAATTGGAAGCTAAAGAAAAATCACGCGTTTTGTTTATTTATTATGGTTTCACAGTTCTGTTTTGAAGTTATGTAGTAAATGATTGTCCTTGAAATAGATATAACAACTTGAACCTACATTATGCTTTTAAAATTGGAAACTAAAGAATAAAAGCGTGTTTTGTTTATTTATTTGGTTGTTATATGATTTTTCAGTTCTGCTTTGAGGTGAAATAGTAAATGACTATATAGTAATGCATATTGTCTAAAATTGGAAATCAACGAATAAGAATCTTAAAGTTTGTTGATTAATTGTTCAAGTAGATGAGTCATTTGAATTTTGAATTCACTTCTTGGGTATGAATTACGTTTGCTTCTGATACGCTTTTGTAATTTTATGAAATTTGTAATACAAGTTTCTTTTAAAGAGACTTACGGTACCTAGATTCACCAACTTTTAATTTTCTAACGTCATAGAAAATTGAGTTTTGGGCATTCCAAGTTTTATTCTTAAAAGGAGCCAGAACACAAGACATAAATATTTTTTATGATAATAGAAAGAAAGAAAGTCTTTAAATTAACTTGTATTAGGACTTCTAAACCCGATCTTCGACGTCTGTTTAAACTAAAAGTGTTACTTTTAGTAATACGCCGTACTAATTGTTAAAATTCTCATGAAAATTCAGTATTATAACGCAATAGCTGCATCCCGAAATTTTTTATTACCAATTTATTTTGCAGCTCTACCTGCTTCTGGTAAGCTTTACCCGGCCGGTCTTTTACATATAATATTCCATATTTCTTTGCGTTCATACTCTTTTTACTTTTTCAACCTTTTATTTGACCATATTTACAATTTTTTTTTTTTTTTTGTATTCTTCTTTATTCCTAACCATTTTCCATCATGTACGTTCTTGTATTAACATCTGTATTTCTGATACAATCTAAGGTCTCCTTAGCTCTGCTTTCTACTTTCCCAGAACATTTCTCGCAACTGACTTTCAGCCGTGTATTTCTCCCTACGCAAATATTTCGCCATTTTGTGTGGGAATGTGTGTTTTGGTGTGTACGGGTGTGTGTGGATGTGTGTGTAAACAAAACAGCATTTGTATGGTTTCGGACGAATTCATAAGCCACATGTGATATTATTTATACGACAAAATAAGAAAAAAAAATAGGAAGATTGTTTATATAGTTATTTTTGCACTATAAATAGATTTAATTATTATATCGTATATATATATATATATATATATATATATATATATATATATATATATATATATATATATATATATATATATTGTTCCGTTCTCAACAACTAATTTTAAAGTTAGATTTGGCGCCATGCGCGCTGACTTATATGCATGAGAAAGGCGGCCAGTTCTCATAACAATGGCAACGAAAAGAGACAATTGACAAAAAGTAACAATTTTGTTACACGTTTTTTTGCTGTTGTTGTAACAAGCAATGTACTGACAGTATTTAAGGTTGTAAATAAATTAATTTGAGTGCAATTTCTGTTTTTAATATTTAAACCAACATACAACATTTATGGTCCTTCGAGCTGGATTTTAACAGTTTTATGCTAAAACAAACATAGTCCGTTTAAATGCAAGAAAAAAGAAATTGGTGTTCAATCTGGATCAGTAAAGCAGTCGCCCCTCACAGTTGCAGGAGCAGTCTCCCCTGTTGGCTGTCGACAACTACAGTGGTTCAGTGCATCAACAGTAAAGCAGTCGCCCCTCACAGTTGCAGGAGCAGTCTCCCCTGGTGGCAGTCGACGACTACAGTGGTTCAGTGCATCAACAGTCAATATACCTTACCATATAGGTACCATAATTGTAATTAATCAAAATATTTTACATGTTGCATTGCATTCAATCAGTTACAAACTCAGTTCTTTACATTTACCTGTGAAACCAATGCAGTGGGTTTTTCACAGCAGTGTTTAAGCTTAATAGATCAGTTAAAATAAAGGTCAGTTTGACAGCGTATTAAAATTCGCCAATTACTTAAGTATTTACTGCATTTTTATTTTGTTTATGTCATAACTGTCATTTGAATCATGAGTGATAAAGACACGTTAGCTTCCTGTCACAAAAAAGGGTTTGTTTAAAAGAAAAGTTACAGACTTTTCGATAAAATAGAGCACTTATGGATAAACTGGTACAACACACCAGTAATGGAATAAGTCGTTTCTGCTCCTACACTCCAGTCTCACCTAATATTATACATCGTGACTTAGTCGATCTTGCTGCTCAGAAGTGTTTCTGCGATTTGCCAGCTTTTGTCATGATACCCAAGTTGGATTTAACCGGTTTTGAAGTTATACTTCAACTTTATACTAAAATTAAAGCTGTATCTGCCGGCTTTTATGTCCTATTTTCATTCCAAGATTGTTCGTTTTGCCATTTTCTACAAGATGGCACCAATAACTTAATTTCTATTAAAAATGGATTTGGCCGGTGTTGCATCGAGACGACTCATATGTTAATACTATCAAAAAAATAAAAGCGACCTGCCACTCTAATTTACCAACACTAGAGCTCGCCCACAAAGGGGAAGGAAAATCAACCTTGTCATTCATGTGAGCATAATGCAATTTTCCTTCCCCGTTTTCCTTCTTTTGGCTTTGATTAGGCAAACTGATATCAGGGCAGGTCAGGAAGTTCAGTTAGGAGGATTGTGTGTAAACAGTACGCCAGTGAGGTCTTTTATTTCGTTACTTAAAATATTCTGCGAAGTGCGCATGATCAATGCAACCGGGTCATTACTGTGGCGAGACGCTCGTAGATATTGCCCTATATCTAACCAAAGAGTGAGAGAGAAAAGACCAGAGATTGCAACCACTTCTGCTGCAGTTATCCAAGTTATCCGTTTCTGCACAAAATATTTCAAAACTAAATATTTCTGTGAAAAGTGCACAAATTGTATTTGTCTCACCCATCTTCAATCTTTGTGTATATATGTGGTGCAGAAAGTGCACAGAAATGAACATGTATCATAACTACTATAGTTTTATAGTCAGCAAGTAACTTTTTTTTTCTTTTTTTTTGTCTGGTTCTACAAAATATACTGATCTTATTTTGAAAGTTTTGACTAAACGTATTTTTATGACACATTTTTGTTTATTTATGAATTTATTTCTTCCCCAGTGCATGGAAAAGATTCGTTTCTATGATATTTCTTTATATTAGTTTTTTTGTTTGAATTTTGAGTAATTAAGCAATTCGTTGTCTGGTATGTGGATAACGAAACATGAAGCTCTGGGGTAAGGTACATAAATTTGTAAGTTATAAAGTTATATATTTTTTAAGTTGTGTAAGTGGAAGTAAACGTTTACTTTTTTAAAAGTAGGGCCGGTTTCAAAGAAATTTTTCATACCCGTGTTTTTATGGTCGTAGATTATGAAAATGAGAAAGAAATTTGCTCAAATGTCTGCTTCTCAACTAATTTAAATTAAATTTATTTTTTACTTTTACATAATATATCTAACGAAGGGTAAATTAATACTCATTTTTTAATATATAGTAAAAATATATTACGCAGTCAATGCGTGAAAAATTACTATAACTCCCTAAAACATGTGTGAATTCAATAAAATTAGTCACTTTTCTGTAGCATAATTAAACTTTGGTATTGATGAATTATTCTAATTATTCTAAACTTCTATTTATATTTTTGTTTATTTTAAAAAATCTACTTAACGAAATAGAAAACCTAATTGCTAAATACGATTTTTCTCTGTGCTTAGAAGCAGTGGTTTTATCTGGTAAAACCAATTCATTTTAAAACGTTAACCTATGGAAGCACGAGGCTTATCCAAAGCAATCTACATCATAAGAATATTGGAACAGTACAGTACCCATCAAGCTGTCAGGATGGCTTGTTTTGCACATTGTTACAGTATCACAGTATTTTTTTATTTTTTCATAATAAATCTGAAGAGGGGCAAATCAATACTCATTTTTGATATATAGTAAAAATATATTACACCTTCAATGCGTGAAAAATTACTATGCATCCCTAAAACAGCTATATACTAAATACGTGTGTAAATACAATAAAATTTGTTACTTTTCTGTAGCATAATTAAACTTTGGTATGTCAGTAATCTATTGGTGAATTATTGGCTGCTCCTATATATATATATATATATATATATATATATATATATATATATATATATATATATATACATTTGTTTATTTTATAAAATATACTTAACGAAAAAGAAAACCTTATTGCTAAATACGATTTTGCTATGTGCTTAGAAGCATTGGTCTTACCTGGTAAGACCAACTCATTTCAAAACGTTAAATGGCATGATTCACGTATGGAAGCATCAGGATTAGCAAAGCAATCTACCCATCAAGCTGCCAGGATGGCTTATTTTTCACATTGTCACAATATCCTGTCTTATGGAACAATCATATGGGGTAACTCGTCAGCAGTGGAACATGTGTCTATCATGCAAAAAAGAGCAATAAGGACGATGTGTGATCTAGGCATCAGAAAAAGCTGCCGGATGTTTTCGACGCCAATAGGATACTTGCCCTTCTAGGCATGTAGATTCTTCTGTATATGTATTCAAAATCTCCAGTGAATGGTGAAGCTCACAACATCAATACCAGGTGCATGCCTGAATTACAAACGCCGTTGCACAAAAAGAAGGAAACAGCAAAATTTTGAGTACTGGGGAATCAAGTTCCTCAATTTTCTACAAAATGATATTGAGGTGCTACCGCTAACAAGATTAAAGTAAACACCAGTGAGGGTTATAAAACAAAACAAAAAACACTGGACGCAGCACGTGCGTTATGGTAGTGAATTTTTATTAAATGCTTCAAATTTTCAGTTTTCTATAAACCTAGAAAGTTTAATTTTCGTATGTTGTAAGGTCTTTCCCAGGGCAAGATATTTACCAAATTTCATTAAAATAACTTTGTAATTTTTGGAGAAACAAATTTTTTCAAAAAAAAATTAAAATTTGAATAACTCAATTTTCTGTAAACTTAGAAAGTTAAATTTTGGTACTTAGTAAGACCTCTACCGAAGCAATATATATAGTAAATTAAATTGAAACAGCTTTGTTATTTTCGGAGAAAAAAAATTTTTTTTAAAAAAATAACTCAAAATTTTCCCAGAAAACTCCGTCTGATTTTCCTGGCCAACGAACTTGCACGAGTTTCATTGAAATCGGTTAATTATTTTCTGAGTTATCAGACGAATACGTATATATATATATATATATATATATATATATATATATATATATATATATATATATATATATATATATATATATATATATATATATTGAAACTGACCCCGGATATGGGTTCTAGGGGTCCTAGTTCGCGCTTATTTGAAAAAATTTCTCACCATCGATACCTCTCTATTAGTGAATTTTTTTAAATAAAAATTCACTAAAACCAAAGTAGATCAATTTATTGCTGCTGTAAACTAATGTATATAGTGTTACAACTGTATTCGTTCTTTGTAGTGTGTGTGTACAAGCCACAGACTTTATATATATATATATATATATATATATATATATATATATATATATATATATATAATTATTGGTAGTCATAATTGCGTTGCGCTATTTTAACTTGATGTTTCTGAATGTACACAGACATTGTTGGTACTTACAAAGGCTGTGACTTAACGTGTACATTTGATGGTCAATAAATAAATATATATATATATATATATATATATATATATATATATATATATATATATATATATATATATATATATATATATATATATATATCAGCAGAAATGAAATGTGTTGTAAGTCTTCAATTTTGTGTAATAAAGATTTTATTCTAATTAACATTGGCTTAAATCATTTTTTACAGTTTTACAAGAAATATGTATTTTGTATAAATACACCTATACAGCGTTAGCTTGTGGTTGTAGACTTTTCCTTTACGTGATAGTAAAGGATTTTTTCACGCCCACACAGCACAGGATATCCAATGGATATCCATTGGATATACATAATATCCATTTTATGTCCATGACCATTATGGATATCATATGGAGATCCAATGGATATTGTTAGAGCAGAAAAATTCAATAACACTTAAATAATGTGAACATATGAGCATTTCTTATTCATTAAAATCTAATCAAGAATGCATTCGAATTTCTGGATGTATATACTTTACTCAAGTATGTATATATACATCAGACATCCAATGGATGACTATTGGATATCCCATGGATATACAGAAGACATCTATTAGATGTCCACTGGACATCCAGTTGATGTTCCGTTAATATGTTCACACTAGCAGGAAACAAGATTAATAAATTATAGGAACCGTTATTTACGTCTGTAAAAGACAAGGGAAGAAAAATAACCCGTTCTAGCACAAGAATTACTGAGAAGCGTTAACACTAGAGCCAACAATAAATTTCCATCCAAATTCTCATTGCGATTAAAAAATTTTAATTTTTTTTTAATTTAATATTATTGGCTGCGGCATCTCAGGCCATTAGCACATTTATTTCCCATCATTCAATATTTTTACAAATTTTTCAGACAAAGTCAACTTGGCTCGCCCAGGAATCGAACCCGGGACCTCTCGCTTAGCAGGCTGGCACCTAGCAACCTGCGCCACGAGGGCGTCTAAAAGATTGTAATAAAATTATTTTTATTTCAATACAGAGAGTATTATTGTTTATGTCCGTTATTTCGTGAGAAGAATCTATTATCATATTGTTATTTATTAATGCTCTAACGAACAATAAACGCGGCATCATTTAATAACTCACCTTGGCGCATTAGATGCTTGAATTGTTGGCTACAATGACGAAGATCGCATTTGTTTGGTTTGAAGTTTGAAGTAGTTTGGGCCAAAGTTGAGGTTAAAAAATTTAAAATTGCATCTTGCTATTTTGCCATTTTGCATCAACTGCTAGCTAAATAAAAAGTGAACAACAACCTACAACTATAGTTAGAAGATTGAGATCTTTCTCCAACTAAGGTGTATGTTGTTTTTATTAATAAGTTTTGTTGTGATTTCCAGTCACTAAATAATATACAGGTGAGTACACATTACCTTACACTTTTTATTTATAAAAATATACTTATTTACGTAAATACCATTATTTATATCTGTAAAAAGCACGTCGGTTGATAATAACATGGCTAGTGGACGTGAACTAGAAAGCAAATTCTTCTTTGATTAAAGTAAATATTTTTACTTCATATTGAAATCAGCGTAAATTGTCTAGTAATATAATGGACGTTATGTGTATGTAAAATTGTTCATTTTACAGGTGGATATTTCTCGTCCTTACTTAGAAGCAGATCACTTCCAGTATATTATGAAAGTAGATCACTTAAGGTTAATTAAAACTATTGGGTATATAGTCAGTTTCGTCGTGAAACTCAACATTAACAGCTATTACCTCTTATTTTGAAATAACCACTAGACTGTTGTTGTTCTAACTATAATAATTAAAGCAATATTTATAAACATTTGTTCATATTATTTATTGGATTATCTTATGAGCTTGATTATAAGCTCTTTTTTCATTACAGCAAGATTGCAGACCTGAGCCAGATCATAGATCAAGAAAATTAAGTTATTTAAATGATCTTAAAAGACAATAAAATATTTCTTTGCTTATATTAGTGTTCCATTGAGGGGATGGGGTTAGCAAGAGAGTATGGTTGTTGGTTAGCATCAAATATCCATTTTATGTAAAAGTGATATCCATTTGATGACCACATGTATATCCAGACAATATCCATTAGATATGTAATGCATATCCATTTCATGACCACATGTATATCCATACAACGTCCAATATATATCCACATGGATATCCAGATTGATGGATATTGGTAGGGCATCTGTATGTCCATTAGATGTCCATTGAATATCCATGTATATCCATTAGATGTCCTGGATACCCATCGTGGATATCCATTGGATATCTAATGGATGTACATGTGCTTTGTGGGGCCCCTTACATCAAGGGGCCGGTGAAGTACCAACGGGCGTTTCCGGTTCTGGTGTATGAGTCGGTTTCCCTTATAAACAAAAATGATAATGGCTCTTCCTTGTACAAAAGATTCTGGAGATAAGATACCACTCAATTCGGATCTCCGGGAGAGCGGTGTGCAGGGGGCGCCGGCATCAAGATTTAACATATCCTTCTCGAATATATGTGGCCTAAATTCTAACCTGAACTTCGTCCACCATTTCCTCCAGGCTAATAGACCCCAACTCCTCTTCCTCACCGAAACCCAAATCAATGCCAAAACAGCCACTAATCACCTTAATTTCCCGGGATATGAGCTCCTTACTTCCTTTAGATTACATGGTGGCGTGCGCGCATACGTCCGTAGTAATCTACCCTGCACCAGACTCCCCAATTTAGAAGCTGGAAGAAAGGACACACTTTGGATGAAACTCTCTCACAGGGCTGCAACTAAATTCATCTGTTGCATTTACTGGTCACCTTCTGACAACAACTTTGTCCAGCTCTTCGACTACCTTTCCGAAAAAACCGACCATATGATTTCTGAATATCCTTCCTCCGAGGTCACTATTCTTGGTGATTTCAACGTCCATAATAAGGAATGGCTAGGATCTTCAAAAATCAATCCACAAGGGAGAGCAGCGGAGGCCTTTGCAGTCAGCAATTCTTTAGCCAATATGGTTCAGCAACATACTTACTTTCCTCGCAGCCACACAGCTCAACCCAACATCAATCACTTGGTCGCTCACCCCACGGCATGGTCACTGCTTCCCGCGCAATGCAACCCGAGTTTACAGTCATCACACCCACGTATTGTTTGGCACTACAACTCCGAGAACTGTGACGAAATGCGGGATTACTTTTCCTCATTTCCATGGGCGTCTGTCTGCTTCTCTCATCCTGACCCCTCTGATATATCACAAAACGTCACCGGAATGGCTAGGATCTTTAAAAACCGATCCACAAGGAAGAGCAGCGGAGGCCTTTGCAGTCAGCAATTCTTTAGCCAATATGGTTCAACAACCTACTTACTTTCCTCGCATCCCAACACACAGCTCAAATCCCTTGGATCTACTTCTTACTACAAATCCTGACTGCTATAAGATATCAGTCACCGCCCCACTGGGTCGCTCAGACCACGGCATGGTCTTTGCTTCCTGCGCAATGCAACCCGAGGTCACACAGTCATCACACCCAAGTATCGTTTGGCACAACAACTCCGCGAACTGGGACGAAATGCGAGATTACTTTTCCTCATTTCCATGGGCGCCTGTCTGCTTCTCTCATCCTGACCCCTCTGATATCTCACAAAACGTCACCGAAATCATCCAAGCTGGCATGGAATTATTTATTCCACATACACAGAAAACCTCCTCAGCCACTCAAAAGCACTGGTTCTCTAAATCCTGTGACAAGGCCAGACTTGAAAAGGTCAAAGCTCACAAAATGCTTTACACAATCCCAGTCAAGAAAACCGTCAAGCATTTAACGACGCAAGAAACCACTATGTCCGCATTCTTTCTCAGGCAAAAAAACTCGTTTAATAACCACACCAAAAACAAAGTCCTCTCAAGCTCCAACGGCAGCAAACCCTTCTGGACTCTTGCTAAATCTATTGGGAATAATTTCTGCAAGAGCACGTTACCACCTCTTGTTTCAGGGGATGAAATTGTTTCTACCGCCCTGAGCAAGGCTGAACTTTTTGCCTCGTTGTTCGCCGGCAATTATACTCACAACCCACCTCCAAATGTTCAACCACCAACAGTCCCCAATGTCGCGCATAAAATGACGAATATCATTTTCAAAACTAAAAAGGTACGAAAGATGCTGTCTTCTCTTAATACCAGGAAAGCCTCTGGCCTTGACGAGATCCCAGCAATTGTTCTCAAAAAATGCGCACCAGAACTTGCTCCTGTCCAGACTTGTCTGTTTCAGACATCTTACAAAAGAGGCATAGTCCCTAGTAACTGGAAAACTGCTCGAGTATAACCGGACCCCAACAAAGGACCCAAAGCGCTTCCTAGCAAATACAGGCCTATTTCTCTCCTTTCAGTCGTCTCTAAAGTGTTGGAAAAGTACATAAACACCAAATTACTCAAATTTCTTGAAAACACAGTCTAATCCATAACAGGCAGTATGGATTCCGTCAGCGCAGATCAACTGCCGACCTCCTTTCCTTTGTTACACATTCTTGGAACACATCTATGAAACTACACGGTGAATCCCAGATTGTCGCTCTAGATATATCCAAAACATTCGACCAAGTCTGGCACGCAGCGCTGCTTAATAAACTTCCGGTCTATGGCCTACCACCAAAACTCTGTACCTGTACAGCAAATTTCCTCTCCAACCGGAGCATTTTTGTTGTCTTGGGTGGCCATTCCTCTAAAATGTATCCAATTAATGCAGGAGTCCCTCAAGGTTCAGCTTTAGCCCCTACTTTGTTTCTTCTCCACATCAATGACCTCCTCTCTAGCACATCCAACCCAGTTCACAGTTACGCGGACGACAGCACCCTCCACTCAAATATACAATATTCTAAGCCTGTCTCTTTAGACCAATTAGATGAGGATCGTAGACTCATGGAGGGTTCTGTCTTCGTGGATCTCCAAAAAATATTAGACTGGGGAAGTAGAAATCTTGTACAATTCAAGTCCACCAAATCTCAGTCTTGCCTTCTATCTCATAAGAGATACACCAGCCCTATACCCATCACAATGAACAACCAAGTTATTCAAATAATGAGTCCTTTTCACTTGTTGGCATTTCTGTGGATCGAAATATCAATTAGCACCAACATGTCACATCAATTGCAGAAGCGTCTGCTAAGAAACTAGGTTTCCTCTTCTGGGTTCGCAAATACTTTTCACCAGCTAATCTCCATACTTTATATGCTTTACATATAAGGCCAAACCTCGAATACTGCTCCCACATCTGGGGTGCCGCTGTCGCTTCTACACTCGCTATCCTGGACTCCATTCAGAAGAGAGCTATACGTCTCATCGGTGACCCTACCCTCACCCAAAGGCTGCCATCCCTTGTCCACCGACGTGCCATTGGTGACCTCTATCTCTTTTATAGATATCTGCACGGGCAAGGCTCAAAGGTGCTTTCTTCCATAGTTCCTCCACCTTAGGCTGTAAGCCCTCGTGGTGTGTTGTTATATAGAAAAAAAACTTGTAATAAATCCGGTTTATAAAATAAAGTTTCTTTTTGTAAAAATGCTTGGCCACATTGTTTAGTATTTCAACTCGCAGTCTTTTAAAAATATATACAGTATGTCCTATATTTGAAAAATAACGTCATCGATAATTTCCCTAAATCAACCCTAGGTTTTTGTTGGCTATTTTTAAAGTTATACTACATGTGAAGTTGTAGAAAACAGAATACAGTTTATTACTTCTAAATACATAATTGAACCTAATTTTTAACATTTCCTGTTACTACGGGAAACTTTTAATCTACACAAATTTTTTTCGTGCTTTCAACTCAAGATTTATGATAAAAATTTGAAATTGGTGGTTCTGTATAGCTTGACATGTCCTTTAAAAATAGTCAACAAAAAGCTAGGGATGTCATTTACAAAAATTAACAGACATTTGTCACAAATTGTATAATATATTTTTTTAAAGATTGTAACTGAGAATACTATTTGACGCCTTCGAGCATTATTGGAAAAAAGCTGTAGTAGATTAATTGAAATTATTTCAAGTTAAAATGTTGCAATATATATATATATATATATATATATATATATATATATATATATATATATATATATATATATATATATATATATATATATATAATATACCGGGTGTTTCAAAAATGATGGTCTTTGTTACAGGTGCACATTCAGTACGAAAAAATAAGACTATTTTTTTTATATAAACATGCGTCCGCAAATGCTTATTTTTTTAATTACAGCGTGTTAAAGTTATTTGTTTTTGGTCAGTTTTTCACGAATAAGTCTGAGTCAAATTACAATTTTGGCGTGAAAGTTGGCACGCGGGGGCTTCTGAGAGCAAGAAATTTAAATATTGTTACAAAGCACTTCAATAGACGTAGGTGCGGTGTTGCCACATCTCCAGAACTTCCCCAACATCTGGGACTTTTTGCACAATCTGGCAACACCGCCACAGGCGAAATCTCAACCCTCTAGGACCAAAAATAACGAAGTTACCAACTTGTACCCCGTCGGGACGGATAACTGAGGTTTGCGCATTCCGAACACCCTGTATATACACTCTGTATACGCAGAGAACCCTTACACCCTGTATACGCAGAGAGATCTTATAGTTCGAGAAACACCTCTTGTGTAACATAGGAGTGATGACCACATTTGGATCATCCTGTATATACATCCCCCTGTATACACACGGGGCCGATCTGTATTCACAGAGCCTTCTAGCAAAAGAAGGTCCTGGAATATTCTGGAATAGAACGCTCGTGAAAAAGGTAGAAGGTACGACGTGTATATAAAGACGAAAGCAAGCCAGGGCAGTTTAGTTAAGTAAGATAATGTTTAAGTGACTCGAAGAAGCAGTAACTAGTGTGAAGTGTTAAACTGTAGTACCAGTGTAGAGACTTGTGTGCAGATTAGTAACCAGTGTAAAGCCAGATAAACTTAGTGTTTTGTGAGAGATATATTCTAGACCTTTATTGTATCCATATTTAGACAGTAAATTAAGTGTTCTGTGAGAGAGACATTCTAGAACGTTTATTGTATCCATATTTAGATAGTAAATAAAGTTGTTTTGTTAAAATTTAAAGTCTCACTTATCCAGAACCCGGAGAAAACGCAACAATTTGGTGTCAGAAGTGGGATAAGTGAGTGAAGAAGTGAACAAGTAAGCTAGCTGTAAATGGTAAACACCAGATTGACTGACTACGACGAGATGGCTGAAATCAAAGAATTGATGGACTTACTGAAAAGACAACGCAAAGAAGACAAACAACGGCGACAAGAAGATGAAAGAAGACGTCGCGAAGAAGACGAGAGAAGACGACAAGATGAAGAACAGAGGCGCCTTGAAGACGAGAGAAGACGACAAGAGGAAGAACAGAGGCGCCTTGAAGATAAAGAAGAACTCAAGAAGCAACGCGAAGAAGACAAAGAAGACGTCAAGAAGCAACGCGAAGAAGACAAAGAAGACCTCAAGGAGCAACGCGAAGAAGACGAGAGAAGACGACAAGAGGAGGAACAGAGGCGTCTTGAAGATAAAGAAGAACTCAAGAAGCAACGCGAAGAAGACAAAGAAGACCTCCGAAGTATGTTCCACAATATGAGAGTTGATGTAAAAGAAGAAATTGAACAGATCAACGAACAAATAGAAAATGTGGACAAGAAAGTAGAAAATGTGGACAAGAAAGTAGAAAATGTGGACAAGAAAGTAAAAGATGTGGAAAATACAATAGGAGTGGTAAACAGGAAAGTAGAAAATGTAACAGAGGATTTAAACAAACGATGGGAAGAAGTGGAGGGGTTGAAAGAACAAATGAAGATGATCATGAAAGGAACACAATGCACACATAACGAACTGACCGAACAGTTGATTGTCCAGACTGATAGAACTGAACCAAGAGGAGTTACTGGAATGGCCCCAGTTCAAAATCGCCCGGAGGCGGAAGTACCAGCTGTGCAGCAGCCTCATGGAACCTTGAAGCCGCCGACTTTTGACGGAGAAACATCGTGGCCCATGTACAGGAGGCAGTTTGAGGCGGCAGCTCTCAGCAATGGGTGGAGCGAACAACAGGCAGCAACTGCTCTGATTCTCTCGCTTCGAGGTAAAGCCCTAGAAATCCTCCAGAACATCCCGGAGTCGAAACAGCAAAACTACTTAACAGTGATACAGGCCCTAGACTTGAGATATGGTAACAAGTACATAAGCCAGGTCTACCAGACACAACTAAAGTCAAGGGTCCAGAAGCCAAATGAGACTCTGCAAGAATTCAGTGCCGAAGTGGAGAAACTTGTGCGACTGGCATATCCCCAAGCCCCAGAAGAATTTGTCAACCAGATCACCGCCACACCACCAGAAATCAAGGCGATGGTTAACGAAATGCTGGAAGATGGTGTGATCGAGGAGTCTAATAGTCCTTGGTCGTCCCCAGTAGTTTTGGTCACCAAGAAAGACGCCACTATGAGATTTTGCGTAGACTATAGGAAGCTGAATCATGTCACCAAGAAAGACAGTTAGCCCCTGCCCCGGATCGACGACACTTTGAACACTTTGGCCGGATCAAAGTGGTTCTCTACATTAGACCTGAAAAGTGGCTACTGGCAAGTAGAACTCCATAAAGACGATAAGGAGAAGACTGCTTTTTAGACCGGGAATGGGTTGTACCAATTCAAGGTCATGCCATTCGGCTTATGTAATGCTCCTGCCACCTTCGAGCGACTAATGGAGTTAGTGCTGAGAGGATTGGAAGGACTTTCGATGAACACCTATCGAATCTGAAGCAAGTTTTCTCCAGGCTGAGAGGTGTCAATCTGCAACTCAATCCCAAGAAATGCGTCCTCTTCCAGAAGAAAGTGACTTTCCTCGGACATGTCGTTTTTGAGAAAGGGATAGAAACCGATCCAAAGAAAATAAAGGGAGTAAGAGACTGGCCTGTGCCGAAGAACAAACATGAGGTCAGAAGTTTTCTGGGACTTTGCAGCTACTATAGACGCTTTGTGAAATACTTCAGCAGCATTGCGAAACCTCTGCATAGCCTAACTGAAAATAAGGCCGAGTTCATCTGGTCACCAGATTGCCAAGAGTCTTTTAGAGAACTCAAACATCGTCTTCTCACTGCTCCTATACTGGCTTATCCTCAGGACGAAGGACAGTTCATACTGGACACCGATGCTTCCCAGTATGGCATTGGGGCAGTACTCTCGCAGATCCAAGCCGGAGAAGAAGTTGTGATAGGCTACTTCAGCAAAACGTTCGGAAAAGCAGAAAGAAATTACTGTGTAACCCGGAAAGAACTGCTGGCAGTTGTCAGACCCATCGAACATTTCCACAGCTTCCTGTACGGAAGAACATTCCGCGTGAGGTCGGATCACTCTGCTCTGCAATGGCTTCTGAACTTTAGAAATCCCGAAGGACAGATAGCACGATGGATAGAGAAACTGCAGAGCTACGACTTCCGGATTGAACATCGAAGAGGAAGAAGTCACGCCAATGCAGACAGCCTGTCAAGAAGACCATGTTCAGTGCATGAATGCAAATTTTGCGAGCGACAAGAGAACAAAGAGATCGATAAAGTAACTCATCAGATCAAACAACTGGTGACGGAAAAGGAGAATAATACCGATCTAGACGTAAATCTTGAATACATCAGAGACGCACAGAAGACAGATCCAGACTTGAAAAATATTAGAGAATGGCTACAAAAAGGGAAAAGACCTGAGTGACATGATGTGTCCCGGTTTGGGGCGGAGGTTAAAGGCTACTGGCTACAATGGGACTCATTGTGTCTAAAGAATGACATGATCACTCGAAAATGGGAAACTGCCGATGGTAGAGACTGTATATACCAGACCGTTGTGCCAAGTGAGTGCATAGACAGTGTTCTTCAAGAGTTAGGTTAGGTTAGGTTAGGTTAGTTTGTGAGTGGTCCATATCGGTCCCTCCACCGCGACCATAAGGTCTAATGTGGCTCACGCCTAATGTCTATATTTCGCCCAACAAATCCAGCCTCCTACAGAGGTCGATAACCTTTGCGGGCGAAAGTTGATCCAGATCCTCTGGAGCAAGCTTTACCTTGCCAAAGAGCAGGTGTCTAGTCCTATCCGCTGCCGGACAGGAACACAGCACGTGCTCTGCTGTTTCGTCATTCTCCATACACAGCCGGCACTCGGTCTCCTGACCGATCCCAATACGGTGCATGTGATGCCGCAAGCGACAGTGTCCTGTATACAGGCCGACTAGAGTACTCAGTTGTTGTCTGTTCAACTCTAGAAGTTTCTTAGCCCTTGACTCAGACAGGCCATTTATGAAGGCCTTAGAGTGAGCTAATCCTGGAAGATTTTGCCAATATTGAATTGTCCTTCTATCTGTCCAGGTCTTTAAGGTGCGTTTTGCTGTGCAAGATGTTATTCCCAGCACCGGTTCTGGTCCGACAAAGTCACACTGGGCACCATTCCTGGCAAGCGCGTCTGCCGCAACGTTGCCATCATGGTCCGAGTGACCCGGTACCCAGACCAGCGACACCTCATTACAGCTGCCCAATTCGTTAAGGGCAGATTTACAACTCCATACCGTCTTTGAATTGCAGCGGTAGGAACCAAGAGCCTTTATTGCAGCTTGGCTATTCTTCAAGAGTTACACAATAGTAGAAGTGGAGGCCACTTTGGGGTCAACAGGACTCTCGCCAGAGTCAGAGACCGCTTCTATTGGATAAACTGCCGAAGAAGCGTGGAAGAATGGTGCAAAAGGTGTGACCAATGTGCTTCAAAGAAAGGACCAAAGACCCGATCCAGAGGAAAAATGATGCAGTACATCTCAGGTACACCGTGGGAGAGAGTTGCCGTAGACATCGCAGGACCTTTTCCCATCACAGAGTCTGGGAACAGATACATAATGGTGGCGATGGACTACTTCTCGAAATGGCCTGAAGTTGCGCCGATCCCCAACCAAGAGGCAACGACCGTAGCAGAAGCCCTGATGGAAAATGTCATATCACGGCATGGCGTACCCTTGGAGATTCACACCGACCAGGGCCGGAATTTCGAATCAGAGGTCTGGAAGAGCCTAATGGACTTGCTAGGCATAAAGAAAACGAGAACAACGCCACTCCACCCTCAATCAGACGGCATGGTAGAACGGCATAACAGGACCATCAATCAGTATCTTGCTATGTTTGTCGACGAGAATCAGAGAACCTGGGACAAGCTGATACCTCTGTTTCTCCTAGCTTACAGAAGCTCTCAGCATGAATCTACCGGCTACACTCCATCCATGATGTTGACCGGCAGAGAGATGCGGTTACCAATCGACATGACGAGACCACCACCGAACGAGGACATAGCGGACCTAGCTACGTTACCTGAGTATGTCGGCGACCTAGAAGGAAAACTGCGCACTATACACAGATGTGTCAGAGATAGGCTCCTCTTAAGCAGTGACCGGATGAAGATGCGCTTGGATCGCAGAGCAACACCCCATACATTCAAGGCAGGTGATGCAGTGTGGCTGTACCAACCAACAAGGAGAAAGGGCCTCAGTCCCAAACTTCAGAAACCATGGGAAGGGCCATACTTGGTGACTAAGAAAATTAACGACCTAGTCTACAGAATCCAGCTGTCTCCAAGAACTAAACCCAAAGTTGTTCACATAGAGAGGTTGAGCCCCTATCGGGGCAACGAACCCCCAAGTTGGCGTCCGGTAAACGCTGTTCGGGACGAACAGTCTTAAGGAGGGGGGCAGTGTTACAAAGCACTTCAATAGACGTAGGTGCGGTGTTGCCACATCTCCAGAACTTCCCCAACGTCTGGGACTTTTTGCACAATCTGGCAACGCCCCCCCCCCCCTGGGGTGCATGGGGTGACCCCCCACAGGCGAAGTCTCAACCCTCTAGGACCAAAAATAACGAAGTTACCAACTTGTACCCCGTCGGAACGGATAACTGAGGTCTGCGCATTCCGAACACCCTGTATATACACTCTGTATACGCAGAGAACCCTTACACCCTGTATACGCAGAGAGATCTTATAGTTCGAGAAACACCTCTTGTGTAACATAGGAGTGATGACCACATTTGGATCATCCTGTATATACATCCCCCTGTATACACACGGGGCCGATCTGTATTCACAGAGCCTTCTAGCAAAAGAAGGTCCTGGAATATTCTGGAATAGAACGCTCGAGAACAAGGTAGAAGGTACGACGTGTATATAAAGACGAAAGCAAGCCAGGGCAGTTCAGTTCAGTAAGATAATGTTTAAGTGACTCGAAGAAGCAGTAACTAGTGTGAAGTGTTAAACTGTAGTACCAGTGTAGAGACTTGTGTGCAGATTAGTAACCAGTGTAAAGCCAGATAAATTTAGTGTTTTGTGAGAGATATATTCTAGACCTTTATTGTATCCATATTTAGACAGTAAATTAAGTGTTCTGTGAGAGAGACATTCTAGAACGTTTATTGTATCCATATTTAGATAGTAAATAAAGTTGTTTTGTTAAAATTTAAAGTCTCACTTATCCAGAACCCGGAGAAAACGCAACAATATTGTTAATAACACTGCTGGTAGAGGGCGCCACCTTTAAGACTATGCTTGCATTCCATTGGCTATAATTTTTTGACACCCAATAATATCGACCCACCGTATAGCTACATTGCAGCCCTTATCAATTGTTAGCAAAAAATGTATATTTGATCCAAACCTCTCAGACACACCATTTTCGAGATTTTTCGATTTTTGTATGTCGATGTCGCTCAAAAAATAATTTTTCTCAAGTAATTAATTGTACTGTCTGCAAATTTTAACAAATAAAACAACAAATAAAAAAGTTTATAACATTTTTATGATACCTGACTACAATAAATGTTCAAAATGGCCACCCTCCACACTTTCGTATTCCGCGGAGCATACAACGTCATACTCTGTGAAATATTTCTGGTGTATTTCTAATTCTACAAGGGGGAAACATGGGAAGAGCTGAAAAGTAAAGCCGAAGATGACTTCAGAAACATATCAGCGTGGTTTGACTCCAGATTGCTCACAATTAACTTCAACAAGACTAAATGTTTGCCTTTTTGTAGCTACGACAGCGGCTTGCCGTTATACGCGGCTTTGGAGATTCAAGATGGAGACCATGGGACAGTGCGGATAGATGTCGTGAGGACGGTGAAATACCTGGGGGTGACAGTGGACTGTCATCTGAGATGGGATGAGCACATAAACAATCAGGTGTACAAAATACGATTTTTGAGCAGCAGGTTTAAAATGTACCGAGATATGTTTGACCTAAAGCATTTAAAGATCATATACAAATCTCTGGTTGAGACACATCTGCAGTACGCTAATATCATCTGGGGAGGAGCTGCAAGATGTTATATAAAAAGGCTGGAAGTCGCTCAGAAGTGGATTCTAAAAATAATTGGGAACAGATGTTATACTTACCCAAGTGATGACCTTTATGCGGAAATGCGTGTCCCGGATCTCTCTCAGATTTACCTTGGGTCTGTGGGTATTTGGCAACAAAAGAATAGAGGAAGACTCACTGAAGCATCCCATGGCTATCAGACTCGATCGATTGGGAGTGCCAGCATGATCCCGAGGTTTAATAAGTCTCAGACCCGGCGTTGTCATGTTCAAATGGGACCAAGACTACGCAACTTTTTGCCAACGAATGTACAATCTGTATATGACATGCGATTGTTTAAGGTACTGCTGAAGGCTTGGATACTCGACTGGCCAAGACTGAATGCTCGTAGAATAATTCACGGGTAATGCCTGTTTTGCTGAAGCTGTGTCATGTGAGCATGTGTTGTGTGAGAAAGTGAGTGAGGAATGAGCAAGTAAGTCATTGAGTGAGTGAGCAAGTGAGTGAGTGAGTGAGCAAGTATGTGTGAGTGTGATTGTTTCTAATTTGGTACTGTGTTTATTTGTTTTGTCTTCGATCTTAAATTGTTACCATTTTAATTGGATTACTTAGTTAGGATTGTTTAGTTTTGTAAATAACGTTTATATAGTGTAAGTGTAATATGTCTTGTAATCTTCCTTGTAGCCATGCGCTGTCTGTATTCTTGAGATAGCGATGTTGCGCTGGATTGAGGATTGTTAAATACAACATTTATATTCTAGACCCACGCACAAGTCTTTGACTTTTGTGGGATAGTTCTGATTTATTCCCCCTCTGTTGGTATTTTGTATAATCATTGTAACTGTGAATAAATCTATATTATTATTATTATTATTATTATTAATTTATTCGCATCCAAGTACAATTCTTTGCTGCAGATCTTCAACATTTTCAACATCTGCTTCATAAACAATACTTTTGAGATGTCCCCATAAACAAAAGTCCATAGGATTTAAATCAGGGGATCGAGCCGGCCATGGCTGAGGTCCACCGCGTCCGATCCATGTGCGTCCAAAAGTATTGCTTACGTAATTTCTGACATTTAAGGCGAAATGTGGGGGGGGGAGCTCCGTTATGCACAAACCACAGGTTATGTCTTATGTCAAAAGGTACATTTTCTAATAACCCATATAGTTTGTTTTACAGGAATTCAAGATAAGTTGTAGCATTAAGTCTGTGAGGTAAAAAAATGCGTTCTATCAAATTACACCCTACAATTCCAGCCTATACATTTAAGGAAAATTGCTGTTGATGTCTTTCAAAAACTGCGTGTGGATTTTCGTCAGCCCAAATATGGATGTTACGAGAATTGACGATCCCGTCGTGCCTAAATCGAGACTCAGTGAACAATACACAATTCAACAAGTTCTATATATTATTATGTTGAAGAAACCATTGGCAAAATTGTAGGCGAGGTATAGAGTATCTTTCAGGCGATAGTGCCTGCACATGTTGGATGTGATATGGCCGCAATTGTTGCTCGTGAAGAACTCGCCATATCGTTGCATTGGATGCTCCCAGATGATTGGCCATTTCCCTAGTACTTATTTTTGGATTTTGTTCAATTTCATCCAGAACAGCCTCTTCAAAATCAGAATTTCGTGCACTTCGTGGTCTACCTCGATCAGCAGTAACTTTATTAAGGGCACCTGATAAAAAAATATATACATTCGAAAGAGATTAGATAATGTAAGTTTGTACCTGTTGCTCGCAGATGGATGTCAATCCGTTGAAACATCCTTCTGTCTGGAATTCTCCGATTTGGGAAGGCATCTTCATGCAGTCGTTTCGCCTCATAACAGTTACCAAAAGCCCGTGAATACATAACATGCATGTCTGTTAGTTTATTGTTGGTAAAGACTTCCATATTTAATTAGAAAAATTACGCACAATACAATTAGTTACTTAAAAATAGTGAGTAGTCTCAAACGTAAAAGACAAATGTAGTATATGTGACGACGAAAACGCAAAAGTCAAGTCCCGTAACGATGGAAACCACTTTGTTAAATGGTTTGTTCAAAGTTTGTTATCATGGCTTTTTATTTTATCTTCATGATTATGTCTTGTCAGTTCGTTTTTCTGGTAAGATGTTAAGTTTTAACTAGAGAATAAGAAAATTAAGTTTATACATACTGATAGCAATTAAAAGGTGAAAATGTATTCCTATGATTTGTCGCAGAATTAATTTTTGAGTAACATCGACATACAAAAATTAAAATATCTCGAAAATGGTGTGCCTGGGAGATTTACATCAAATACACATTTTTTACTTACAATTGATGAGGGCTGCAATGTAGCTATATGGTAGGTCGATATTACTGGGTGTCAAAAAAGTATAGCCAATTTAATGCAAGCCATGTCTTACAGGTGGGGCCCTCTGTCAGCAGTGTTATTAACAATAAGATATTTAAATTTCTTGCCCTTGAAAACCCCCACATGCCAATTTTCACGTCAAAATTTTAATTTGACTCGGACTTATTCGTGAAAAACTGACAAAAACAAATAACTTTAACAAGCTGTATTTAAAAAACTAAGCATTTGCGGACACTTGTTTATATGAAAAAATTGTCTTATTTTTTTGTGCTGAATGTGCACCTGTAACATAGACCATAATTTTTGAAACACCCTGTATACAATTGCAGATAAGTTACAAATGTAAGTTTAAATTTTACAACTTTGCTAGGTTCTTTTAAAATTTCAGGTAAATTAACATTTGTAAGTATGAAGAAGTTTGTCACAGCTCACTACAGTAAACTTGCAGTAAGGTGACAAAAGAAACACTTGCATTTGTAATGCAACTAGGGGGAGGATTTGCTATTTGCAGCAAACTTGCAGGACGTTTTCTGTAAATAATCTGCCAAAATTACATTTTCTTTAGAAAAGATTCTGCAGGGTTGGTGCAATATTACCTTGCTCAGTGAGTCAAAGGGTCTGAATATGACGATTTAAAGACACCTCGCAGAGACCGCGGGAGACAGTGATATTAACACATGGAAACCATTAATTTTAAATTTTGGTAAATGCAAAGTGTATTTTGTTTTAACTACTAAACTACTAATTTTAAAATTTTGTGAATGAAAATAGTATTTTATCTAAACTACTTTTGTTAAAATGCGCTTATGCAACCTCCTATATCATATAGTGTATAATTCGTTGCATAGTGGTTCTCCATGTATCAAAATGAATTTTATTCTGTTAACGTAACCGCCCATGGTTCGTTGCATAACACTAAGCTACTTTTGTAAGTAATTAGAAATACATCCCTTATTGTCTATATGTTACCCTAATTACACACTCCACATATTTATTTTCGCTAACAGAAGAGCAAACTATTCTCAAAGTGGCAATATTGGTAATATTATAAGTTTTAGCGCCCCTAAAAATTATTAGAGAAACAATTTATAAACTTGAAAAATAAATTGGAAACACTTTGCATTTTGCTTTAAAACGGATAATTTTCAATGCCTGATGATACCCCATAATACAAGTATTCAATATGTTAGGATGTTTTTAGAAATTATTTAAAAGATAGTGGCGTAAAGAACAGTTTTCTTTATAATCAACATTTAAACTGTACTGGTTGTGGGGTTACCTTAAAAGGTTCAGACGTAGCAAAAGCGTTTTTGCAGCAAACTTTTATAAATATTTTCAAATTATAATGACTCAATTTTTCATTAATTACGAAATATCGAACTTGGTTGTTGAAAGTGCATACATTATTAGTATAAACTTATGTATCAAAGAAAATATCATCAAAATAACTTTACTATTTTCGAAAATACGAAAAGTAACCACGAGTATGGGTTTTTAGCCAATTTTCGTAAACCAAATTTTACTTCAGAGAGGTAAAGACTTTCTAATATCCGAAATTTGTTCTCAAATAAGCACGAATTAGAGCCGTTAGAACCTATATCCGAGGCTAGTTTCAAACTTTATAGGTATATATATATATATATATATATATATATATATATATATATATATATATATATATATATATATATATATATATATATATATATATATATATATGTGTGTGTGTGTGTGTGTGTGTGTGTGTGTCGCAGCGGAAGATTTCTCCTCACTGACTCTATATTTTAAAGTGCCATTTTCACGAGGCGATAGATGTTCCACAAGAGCACGTTTTAAAATTATTCCCATTTATACAGGGTGATAATATACAGAGTATCAGAGTATTGCACCAAACTTCACGTTGTTATGATTTCTGATACCCATACAGCACAAGATATTCTCATAATGTTCTCACAATGTGAGATCATTCTTTTTTCAGAATATTTGTTTCGGAATGTCCTGATAACATTTATGGAATTTCAAACTTCAGTCTTGAATATTCTGAGTACATTCATTCAATCACATCTCAAGAAAATTCTTCATCAATATACTGAGAATATTTAAATAAATTTTAATTCCGAATATTTGCTTAGAATGTGCTTGTGATGTCCTTATAATATTATATAACTTTAGAATTTAATGAAAAAAATAGATAACGATTGCGGTATAGTGGTGAGAATTATAATCGTAACTATTTTGCACGTTTGATTCTGTTATAATACCTGTCTATGGTAAACACATTGTATATTTAGGCAATTCCTGCTTTAAGCATAGAGCGCACTTCCATGCCGCCGGTAAGTGAAAATGTCAAATGGCAAGATGGCCGCTAAACGTAAATGAAAATTAATGCCAAAATGAATGATCTGTGGTCAATGTTGTATAAGGTTCTATTCTAACATAATTAATTAAAAATAATAATGTGACGAGAACAAGAACAGTGTGTAATTGCAAACATAGATGCAGATTACAGAAGCAATTAAATCATGGTGTCAGGTTAACTAAAACGCACTCAGTAAAGAATCAAGTTTTAAAGCATCTCCTGTAGTTGACACTGACGATGGGTTCGCCAATTTTGCTTGAGACTGGATCATCTTACGAATTGGGTACACCTACATTGTATAATATATAAATAAAAATTGTGTTATGTTCAATAATACCTAAGTCATGCAGTATGCAATACCACCGTTTTATGTGGATGGACTGATGGACTGGAAAAGTGCAAGAATATTGCAAATCTATAGAATTGTCTAAGCAACATCTCTGGCTTTTTACTTATGTGGAAGAAGTTAATCCTGTGAAAAGTATCACTATGAAGTGCAGAAAATGTGGACCTGAACATAGGTTGGGAAGATGAATGTACAATAAACCTTGCAATTTATCAGATCCAGAATCACTTTGCCAAAGTATGCCTTTACAACCAGAATATCCAAGCTGTTGGTGACAAGCATCGGGATATGGAAATAGCTGTAGAAATAAAAATCAAGTCCTCTGGCGCAGAGCAGAAAGCAACAATACAAGGGAAGGGTCAAAAGGTCTGATCGATGACTTTCCGTTGTAGTTTTGTGTAAGTGGAAGTGAGTGTGATTTTGTGGCATGTTTTGTCCAATTTAGTTGTATTCTATAAATGTATAAGTACTATTGTGTAATGCAATTCATTTAGTACCACACTAGAAGCCTGTAGGATCAATAGTCTAGCCAAATTTCAAGTTACTTCAGTGGGGTAATCGCGATTATTCATCTCGGAAACTTTGTATTTGGCTATTAAATTTTCTGGCAACTTCAAGAACTGTATCTTTATTTATTTGATTTTTATGTTATTGAAATTTTAATTGTTTTATTAATATTTTATTCAGACATTCCTTTGTATTTTTTTAAGTACCTACATACCCAATCTGAATAAATGTGCAATACTCCAATTATTGACGTATCTCAACTTGAGTTTACAGGTGCGTGTAGCCACTGGAGCAATATGGTAACCTACATAAGGGTGAGTGATTGAAGTTCAAATTCTAGCCTCTTGGGCTTGCTTTTACGAAAATATATAAAAGGCCAGTTAAATGGTGGAAAATCTGTAAATTTTTAAGATAAATCCAATATTTCATATCTTTGCATTTTCTTAATTTCTGTATAAAAAAATGTATACAGGGTGTTTCGCATAAGAACCGACACAGGGCAGGGGCATGTAGGTAAACGTTAAATATGATGATTTAACGCAACTTACTCCTATATTAAGTTGCACCCCTGAGAAGTTATAGGCCTTCAAAGTGGGGTTTCAAATTTAGAAAAAAATCAATATATCTGTAATACTTTAACTTAGAAAAAACCAAATTTAGTACCCGTTTTGAGTGTATCAAGAGCATTCATCAATGGTAAGTAGAGTTCAATTACGGCATTAAAAGGGTTGATTACGGGCGATGCACCCTTAAAATGTCACCATTTTTTAACAGATTGGTGGATTTAAGAGAATATTTTATTTTATGAGAAATTTTACTTTAAAACTTTGCTACTCCTGTTATTTTCAAAAAACTTTGTTGTTTTCAAGAAAAACACGAATAAGCAAAGAAACATATTTTATCAATCTTACTAAAAATGATCGAAAATTAAATATTTGCCAATAAACTTATGTATATAGGTCAAATTTGACAATCAGTACAAAATTGTGAATAAGTATAATTTATTAGAAAACAGACAACTAAAACAACAGAAATAAAAAAAATTGCTATCGATAAGTTATATAAATTCTTCAACATGATAATTTCACAGGCATCTATTGAATTTTTGATGATTTTAAGTAACATTGATAATATATGTGTCTTTAGTTATTCGGATTTTTCTTGAAAACGACAAAAGTTTTTTGAAAAATAACAAGAGTAAAAAAGTTTTATAATTTACTTCCCCATAAAACGAAGTAACAATTTTTTTAGATCCGCCAATAGGTTAAAAAATTCTGTCACATTTTATGGGTGCATCACCACTATTCAACCCTTTGAAATGCTTCAATTGAACTCTACTCACCAAAGATTAATGCTCTTGGTACACCCAAAATGTGTACCAAATTTGGTTTTTCTAAGTTGAAGGATTACTGAGATATTGATTTTTTTTCGAAATTTTAAACCCCAGTTTAAAGGCCTATAACTTCTCAGAGATTCACCTTAGTATAGGGGTATACCATATTTTAGGTTCCCCTACATGCCGCTGCTCTCTGTCGTTTCTTATGCGAAACATCCTGTATATCTTTTTTAAAACGCAATGTTCTCATGAGTGTATGTATGAACATTTTGGGAAGATTCATTGAATGTTCGTGGAACATTTTCAGAAGATTCTGGGAGCTCATAAGAATATTATAAATAACATTATAAGAACATTTTTAGTATGACAGAATATGTCCCATTCTCATGTTCATAGAATGTTCTATGAATATATATTTTACCTTGTGAGAATGTTCTGGGGATGTTTGATTATTCTTTCGAAACGTTCCTGGTATATTCTCAGAATGTGTCTGTGCTGTCTGGGTATAAACATGGCTATTTTTTTTTAAAGTTTTATGATATTAGGTGTTGCACTGGTATCAACGCGAAATTATACTAGCTTATTGAAAAGGATATTTGAATCGACAGAATCGTATACCCCACGAATGTCCAAAAAAAATATGCCAAATATTTATTTTTCAGAAAAATACATTCAATGTCAGTGAATTGAGTGAACGGTAGCAATGATCTAGATTCAAAACACCACTCTAGTCCTGCTTCCAACATTCCGTCAAATGGTTTTGTTATACACGGCGTAAGCGATATTGTGCGGTAACCATTTGGAGTGTTGGGATCTTTGTTTTGCTTATTTAGTAAGCATATAACTATTTTTTTAATTGCTCTATATAATTTCAGTTCTTCCACCAGTTAGTTATTATTCTTAAAAGATGTGATTTACCAATGAGAGGCATATTTAAAATCATTTTATATGTAAAGCTTTCTATGCCAGGAGCGGTATTTTGTGAATTTTTGATGACAGAAAAAACGTAATACTTATATGGCATTTCTTAATTATTTCGTACAAATGACTACTGAAAGTAGTGACTGTCGCAATTATGTGTAAATCAGCCGTTTACAAAGAGATGACTCACTAAAAATATAATTTTCACAAATGTAATGACATAACATATGTAGTTCATTCATAAGTATGTGTCATATTATAGGGATATGAGAATATACGAAATAATGAAAGATATCGGCTCAAATCTGTATGGAAACGATTTTAAAGCAGTTTGTTTTTTTATCTTTAAACTTAACAATAAGACATCATTATGATCGAAACAGTCGATTGTGCTTCAGCGCGAGGAAAGTATCATGTCACAATTTAATTATTTGTGTCATTAGCTGTATACTTACATTTACTTTTGGGATATGGTATAAAATCTCATAGGGCAGCAAGTCGCCGTCTCTATACCTACCAAGTAAAAAAACAATTTATTAGCTAGCATCTGTTGTTCAGTGCTCGCATGATACGCGGGAGGCCTGGATATAATTCCCGCCCGATGCATGTAACACTTTGTTTTGTTTCACTAACTTTAGTACTTGGTAAAAACAATAGTGTCCAGATTTCATACGTTTGGACCAAGAATGGATTTTTCTATAAAACCTCTGGATAACTTTGTCACCGTTGTGTCTAAAATTATAATTTTCAGCAGACATTTTTTAATTGTTGATATTAGTGACTTTTCATTAAGGGAATTCACTAATAGAGAACTTGGTTTAAAAAAAAAACTGTTGCTGTTGTTAGAAAAACCGGTTTGATTAGGTTCACTAAAACGAAACAGTCGATTAATAAGGAACAATACCTGCCACGTTTATAACTTGGCAGATACATTCATTTATGTTTTCTTTTGGAAAGCTTTTATTTCTTTAATGAAAATTGCAATAAAAGTTTCTTTTAAATAAACTTACTGTATCTAGATATACAAAATTTTAATTTTCTAACTTCATAGAAAATTGAGTTGTGGGCATTTCAAGTTTTATTTTCAAAACCCGGTAGATAACAAAATATATTTTTTATGATAATAGAGAGTTATCGATGGTAACACTTTCGAAAAAATTCTTAAAAAGGAGCGCGTATTAGGACGTCTAAAACCGAACCTTAAGGACCGTACTAATACTGTACAGTCTTTATGAAAAATCACCACTTGCACTTGCTGCGTCCAGATATTTTTGTTTCAAATTGGTGTCGATGAGGCCACTATGCTGGGGTAACTTCGACATAGGCATTTTAACAATGTATGTTCATGTTACCCGCTGTTCTGATTACTTCGACAACAAAGAAAATAGTGCAAATTGAATCATAATTTCAACATAGCTCTAATAATCTACTCTCCTCAGAAAGATATTTTCATGAAATAAATTTGGTGTCCATGACCTGACCGTAAAGAAAATATTCGTATTCCTTCTGAAACCTTGTATTACTCGAGTTTTAACAAAAAAATTCAATTTTCACCAAATCACCGCTCATGTATCTCCTACCCCCTAAAGCGATCTTACCCAAAAACAATTCCAAGCGTTCCCTTGTCGTGTGCTAACTGGGTACCAAATTTGAAGATGATATCTCAAGTCGCTCAAAAGTTATTGCGCCTACTAACAGAGAGACGTACAGGCCGACAGACAGACCGACCGCCCGACATACCGACAGACAAAAAAGGTTTGGTTCCACATTCAAGTTTTTAATATATTTTGAGACTTTTTAGCAAAAGAAATTTCGAAATTTCTGTCACCGATATTCCACCCCCACACATTCCACCCCTAATTTAAGTTCAGCACAGAATACCACATTTTTTATAAAATTGAAAGTGTTCTGATAAACAAACCTAAAACGTTATAACACTTGAGCTTTAACGAAAAAAAATATTAAATTTTCACCAAATCACCCCCATTTAACCCCTTTTCCCTGGTGCGATTTTAACCAAAAACAATCAAAACTGGTCGCTTGTCGGGTGCTAACTGTAAACCAAATTTGAAGACGATACCTCGATTCGTTCCAAAGTTATCGTGGTTACAAACAGGTAGACATACATACCGACAGACAACAAAAAATGTCATTCCCAAACCATGTTTTCTACATGTTTCGACACTTTTTATGACGTTTAAGCGAAAAAAAATTTGGGAAATTTTTGTCGCTGATGTCACAGTTCCATAGTTTGGTCGGTCTGTTGGTCTATACGTCTGTCTGTTAGTAGGCGCAATAACTTTGGAATAAATTGAGATATCATCTGCAAATTTGGTATCCAGTTAGTACCCGACAAAGGAAAGCTTTGAATTGTTTTTGGGTAAGATGGCTTCATGGGGTAGTTTCATCTTCAACCGTCATTTTCCTTCATTTTACTCAAATATTTGTATAAAATTCATTTCAAATAGACTCTTTGTCTGATGTTTTGGCAGTAGTTTTAGTTATAGAGTTTTATGGTTTAATAGTCTATAATTCTTAGCAGATTTTCGTAGAAAAAAATTGTTACGAGGAAGCCGCGATTTTTGAATTTTGGAAAGATTATTTCAAAAAGCGTGAAAAATGCTCCTGGAATCCATTTCCTGTGTTAATTTCAGTTTTTCTCTATTTACATATATACAGGGTGGCGCATTTCTGCGGTGAAGCTCAATTTATCTGTTATTATACAAGACAAAGTTGTATACGTTATTTCTAGGGTGTCTTGAGCTGCATCTTAAAAAAATATTTTGACAATCACAGTGTTGGTGATCCCAAAAATTGTTTTTTTCGAAAACCCTTATATTAATGCATTTTTGCCTTTTTTATCGAAATATGATACATGTTTGTACGAAAGAAATTCGAGACGCAGTAAGTGCGTTTTGGTAGCGAATTTTCATTAAATCCTTCAAATTTCAATAACTCGATTTTCTATTGACGTAAGGTTTGTTAGCTAAGAAACCAATTTTCCCGGCTACATTTTAAGTTGATTTTTTTAAATTATTTTGGCAATAACAGGGTATAAGTCGTTGGTGATTAAAAAAATCTTTTTTTTATCATTGCACTTTTCCATTTTCCATATAATTATAACGCATGTTTGTATGGAAAATAATTGAAAAGCCTTCAGCATTTCCGAGTTATTTCAGTTGTTTCGCAACTTTTCACATTTTTGGCACATATCAAAAATTATAATATGTCGTTTTTACCAATAAATATCGGAGTTCCATGAAAAATGGTGTACTTTTTCAAAAAAAAAATTATTTTGTTGAAATGTGGTGTGCTTGATGCTTGCTTTCATTAAAAAAAATACATATTTGCTATTAAACATATTTTTATTAAAATTCGCTACCTTACCGCTTTTGCTGCCTCCAGAGTTAATTTCTATTGATGTAGTTTTAAACTCAACATTTATTGGTAGGTTAAGTAGTTTAGACCAGCTTTAGGGTTGCACATTATGGCGTTGGCTTTGTTTTAATTTTAAGGTTTCGTTGTTTCATACTCACAGATAAGTATTCAATTACTGTGGTAGCTTTTTCTGGTTTTGTTTACTGATTTTCCTATTGTCAAATTTTGCAATTGTATTAAAAAATATTTTTTTATCCCAAAACAATAAACGTTTTATAATCACACTAGTAACATTTAATTATTGCTGCCTTTACTTGGTGAAACCGTTTCATACTATATACAGATGGATAGACTCTTGCTTCACACGTGCTTGTTTTCTTCTCTGCTGCTGGTAAATATTGAAATTACATAATTATAAAGACTAGCGAAGACCGGTCCTGTAATCATGTATGTAATAAGGCGTCTTGCAAATGCTTTTACATTCCGACCCCGCAGGACACCGTGTCATGCAGATACCCTGTTAATTATTTAGGTTCATCACATTAGCTTCAGTGCATACCTCTACTGGACTAGAAAGTGCGAAAACTAGTAGACTGTGATATACGGCGTTAGGGTGTTGCATATTTGTAATAGTTATTTACCCACAGGCATCCTTTACTCGTGTCTCTAAGAAGTCTGTGTGCAGAAATAACATATTTACCACTTTAGATTTGTGTTTGCTTGATATTTATAAATTGGGCTTTAAAATTACGAAGATCTGTTGGTTAAGCTTGGTGTTGGTGTGGAACATACTTTCATTTACAATTCTCTGTGCACGCTGGAAGAATTCGAAACATGTACGGAGATATCATGGTCGAGGATACAGTCCGCAAAGATGAACTGCTTCTTAGCGCGACGGCTAAGAGCTACATTTCAAAAACCTAATTTTTTCAAAGTATGTGTACAGTCACAGTTAAGAATTTAAGCCCAGGGAGCATTTAGCGTTGCTGTATACTGAATGACTCTTTGAGCAATGGTTACTATTTAATAAAAATCCGGTTTGTTCAACATTGCCGAATGCTAAATACTGATTTGATATCTTGAGCAATATTACTAAAATTAAATCAAGTTCTGTTTCACTTTTATCGTTCGCGTGATTGTGTTTACATTTCAGATATTTTTTGAGTGAATTTTTATTTTAAAAATTCGATGGTGATGCTTTGCAAAAATTTCTTGAAATGAGCGCTAATTAGAGTCCCTAGAACCAAGGTGCCTTAAAATTTGTATATACATGCTTATAAAAACCTATATATATATATATATATATATATATATATATATATATATATATATATATATATATATATATAGGTTTGTATAAGCATATACAAATTTTAAGGCTCCGCAATCGGGAACAGTAGGTAACTTCCTTATCCTCAGAGCTACAGAGTCGGTTAAATGAACAAACTTGCTCAAAGAATCCTTTCCAACTCTAGTTTGTAACCGAAAATCGCATTGCGCAACAAATGTCAAAAGTGTCGAGCTTACCTCAATCTTTTCAAGATGAAAACATAGTAAAATTTTCTCAGGAAATTGCTTCTCGACCGGTCTTTACGGTCGTCACGCTACTTCTTTTCTAAGGTCATATATTTCATGGACAACTAGACACGCGTCCGCAAATGCTTAGTTTTTTATATACAGCGTATTAAAGTTATTTGTTTTTGTCTGTTTTTTGAAGATAATTTCCAGAAAAATTCAAATCTTGATGTGAAATACGGGGACTTTCGAGGACGAGGAAGCTAAATACGTTATTGTTATATATATATATATATATATATATATATATATATATATATATATATATATATATATATATATATATATATATATATATATAATAACGTATTCCAATTTTATTGGAATCTTTTAAAAAAGGTTTTATTTAAGATATAAACAGACAGGCAAACTACATTCAATAACTAATTACTTATAATAATATAAATGCTCTGAATTTTACAAGTGTTGTATAAATTACAGGAGCGAATGAAGATTACAGTGAACACGTCTAATGTTTCCGTAATAATGATTATAACGTCTCTTACAAGATCACACACTCCGTGTTGGGTAGAAACACTATCACATGCGAAGTAACTTAATATGCTGAGTAAGCTGTTCATTGCACTTTCCTTATGATGACTGGTTGAGATCGACTAGGCCAAAGGGTTTCGTTCTAACTTAACTCCTCCATCATCAGATACAAGAACGCCCTCGTTCTTTCGATTATGCTTGATTTTCGGTAAACTGCTTTTTCTTCTGTAACCTATTATTGCTATTATCACAAGAAACAAAATAATAAAGATGGTTATTCCTATATGGGTGCTGTGTACCAGTGGGTGTATACGGGTAGAGTGAATCTTCTGAAGATGTTGTTTTAGCTTGACGTTGTCCTTGAGATGTATTGGTCTATATTGGATCGTCGCTATTGATTTATCGAGGGGAATCAATGTTTCTTGTTCCCAGGTTATATTTTGATGGGTGTCTTCATAGGTATTTCCATTAATTATTATTCTGCATTCGGCTACGGCAGTTAGTACGCTGGTTTCTTCTAAACGATGTCTTTTCAAACTTTGGGGGCACTGTTCTGTGAACTCTTGAGGTTTATTGGTTATTGCCAGGACGTTGCCATTGTAGAGCTGCACTGAGTATGAAAATTGGTTGATTACTTTGGCAAGGGTGCAGTTCTTGAGCTGGTTCAGGAACCAGTCTTCTTCGAAGAATTCATCTTTGCATATTATAGCTTCTTCAATTCTAGGGCAGTGTTCTTTGGTCCACCAGTTCTTATCGGGAGTCTCTAAGTAATAAGAGCTCGGAGGTACAAGAAGGGTATTTTGGTAAGGGACAGGTATAATGTGGTAATAGGAGCCAGAGGTCGGATGTAAAATCGGGATTTTTAATTGACATACAATAGTGTCCCTAAATGCAATTAAATTAAGTTGAGTAAATTCTAAAATTTTAAATATGTGATTGCGGTCAAAGCTTATCAGTTCAGCATTGCTATAGATTAGTTTTAAATGGTCACTTATGTGGGTTAAATCACGAGAAGTGAAAATCTCTATATTAGTAAGGCAATTAAAAGCAAGACTAATTGTTCTCTGAAGGATTTTTATGTGCTCTAAAAGATTATCGTTTAGAGATTTTTGGAAGCTGTATAAACCTATCTGATGTTGAAACTCCTTAAGCTCTTTAAAAGATTGTTTAATGAGATCGAGGTTTTTATTGATCACGTCTTGTTCCTGTTCAAATCTATCAGTTATTAGAGAAGCAAAAGATACCAAGTCGGAAACTTGTGACATAAGTCCATTTTGATTTGAAAATAACAAATCTAAATTTTTGTTAATTTCTTTGAGATCGTCCTGATCGAGATTACCTGTTATTGTTTTGATCACAGATCCTAGACCGTTAATTAGACCTCTTTTGTTACGAGAGTGAGTTAATTTAGAAAGTTCATTTTCGATATCGTTTATTTGCTTATTGATTATTTGTTGATAGGGGTAAGAATGTTTACTAAGCAATTCTCTATTTCTGATACAATTTTGATAATTTTCTTCCAATAAAGTAAGGTTGAAATAAAAATAGATTCGATGAAAATGATTGATTATTTTAGCGACACCTATCGGGTCTTTAAAATATCCATTAGTTTTAGCGGGATGAATTTGAAGGGCCGGGATCGGACGTACCAGGAGCGCTAGTATCGTTCTGAAACACAAATTTTTTCCTTACTCGTTTTACATTACTAACGTGTGCTTGTTTCTTTCTGCTAAGGGGTAGACTAATTTTTATACCCTTTTGTTTTACATTTTTGTGAATTTTGTAAGGGGAATCTAGTTTTTTCACTCGAGGAGTTTTTATAGCTAGTTTTTCTTCATTTATAATGGGTACATTTTCTCGCGCTTCATTTAATTTTTCTAAATTTTTGCTTAATTTTTCTTTAGTTTTCTTATATATCTGATCATAAAAGGGGATGATTTCTTTAAGTCTTTTGGAATTATATTCCTCATAAACTGTAGCTGTGGGATCTATAGGATCTAATTTATCAAAGGGTCCATATAGGAGGTGAAAAGGTGTATAGCCTGTTGTGGAGTGTATTGATTGATTATAAATTATAAGTGCGGTAGTTACTAGTTCTAAAATATCTTCTTTAGGATTATCTATTAATAAACATCTTACTTTCTCGATCAGTGTTGAGTGAAATCTCTCAATGGGTGAATTTGAATTTGGATTCTGAGGGGACGTAACGTGTAGTTGTATTTTAAAGGTCTTTAGGTATTCTTTTAGTACATTATTATCGAATTCCTTACCGGGGTCGCAAACTACCCTTACAGCATAATTATGGTGCGTAAAATAGTGTCTTAACTTTTTAACTATAGTAAGACCGGTTCCGTCTTTTATAAAATATGCTTGGGCATATTTGCTAAAAAGATCAATAATCGTAAGGAACTTATAATTATTAAAAGAAAAGGTATCAATATGTATGACCTCAAAGGGTCTTTTCGCAACCAAAGGGCCTTGGAAAGGAACCTTATATGGATTTCGTTCGTATTTACCTTTCAAACAAGTTTCACATTTATTAATAATATCGTTTATGTGATCTTTCATTTTGGGCCAATAATATTCGTTTCTGAAATGATTAAACGTTTCGTTAACGCCATTATGATTCGACCTATGATAATCTATGATAAGCGATTGTTGATCTAAATGGTTTTCTATGTCTTTAAGCATTTTATCACACCTTACTAATTTAATCGAGGAATTTAGATTATTTCTTACGTAATTTATAGTTTCTAACATTAATTCTTCATTCAAAAAATAAAATGCAGTAAGAGCGTTAGGGTTAAGATATTCTTTCATAAAGCGTTCTATTTCACGATGTTTTTGTTTCTGTAAAATATGAACAATCGTTCTTTCCTTAGTTTTAAATATCTTTTGTTTTTGTATAGAGTGTTTTTGACCATATTTGAAAATAACTTGGTGCGAGTAAACGTTAAGTGGTTTTTCTGTCAATGGTATAACACCTACAGGGTGTTCCTGAGAAGAGTGCACGGTAGCATCTGTTTCGGGATCTCTCGAAATGGGTAATTCTATGCCAAGACTTTGTAAATCTTCGTCGGTAAGTTCTTGCAAATCTTCTGCGTTATTTAGTAGTGACATAAGGTCTAAGGAATCATCTTCAATAGCGTTAATTTCTTGAGTCGGAATTCGCGAAAGGGCATCGGCAACAACGTTGTCCTTTCCTTTTTTGTATTTAATATCATATTCGAATTCCTCTAGTTTAAGACGCCATTTTACTAGTCTAGAGTTCGGTTCTTTGATAGAGAAAAGCCAAACTAGGGGTTTGTGATCGGTTTTGATGCTGAATTTTCTGCCAAATAAATAAGGGCGAAAATGTTTGCAGGCTGTTACAATAGCAAGTAACTCTTTTTCGATGGTGGAATAATTTTTCTCTGCACTATTGAGAGCTCTGGAATAAAAAGCGATAGGCTTTTGTTCTTGGGACAAAACCGCTCCGATTGCTGTGTTGCTAGCATCGGTTGTTAAATAGAATTCTTTTTCAAAGTCAGGGTAAGCAAGAATAGGAGAGTTAGAAATTAATTCTTTTGCATGCTCGAAAGCTTGGATGTATAGGGGATCATCTATGTTCATAGGGGTGTCTTTCTTTAGGCGTTTAGTTAATGGATGAACGGTTTTTGCGAAATTTTTTATAAATCTTCGGTAATATCCAATCAAACCTAAGAAGGATTTTATCTGCTTTTGATTTTTCGGAAGAGGGTAGTTTCGAATAGCCACAATTTTATTGGGATTCGGTCTTATCCCGTCCCGTGATATCACATGTCCGAGAAAAGCTACCTCTTTACGCAAAAATTCACACTTATCAAGTTGTACCTTTAAATTTACTTCCCTTAGTTTTTGGAAAACTTGTTTTATGTGTATAAGATGTTCTTGGATGGACTTAGAGAAAATTACGATATCGTCCATGTAGACGAAACAAAATTTATGCAAGTATTCCCGGAAAATATTATCGATCATGCGTTCAAAACTGCTCGGCGCGTTCTTCAATCCGAACGGGACCCGAAGGTACTCATAATGCCCATTGTTAACGGTAAAGGCAGTTTTTTCAATACTCTCTGGTGTGAGTTCTATCTGATGGAACCCTTGAGCAAGATCAATAGTGCTAAAATATGTGCATTTTCCGAGATTGTCCAATATTTCCTCTATGCGTGGTAAAGGGTACTTGTCATCTATAGTATTGGCATTTAGTTTTCTATAGTCTATAACAAGTCTCCATTTGCGTTTACCGCTAGAATCGATTTTCTTGGGGATGATCCACACCGGAGCTGAATAGGGCGAGATGGAAGGGCGAATTATTTTATTATCTAAAAGTTTTTGAATTTGGGACTGAATCTCGTTTTTTAGATGAAAAGGATATCTATATGACTTTACATGAATGGGAGTTTCATCTCGTGTTCTTATATGATGTTTAACAGTGTGTGTAAACGTTAAATCCGAATTTTCGTTATAAAAAATGTCTTTATATTTTTTACATAAATGTAGTAGTTTTCCTTTTTCTTCATCATTAAGATGAGATGTTCTTATAAGGCTAGACAGATCGATATAAGTATCATCTTTGTTTTCTTTAGGTAACTGGGATTGTACGTCATAAGCTACAATTGGTTCGACTTCCATTGGCTCGTAAAAATTTATTGGAATTAAATTTGGAGTTTTTCTTTCTATAGGAACCGTACAAATACCATTACACGCTAAAGCAATTGAATTTTGGGTGCTAAAGTTTGACTCATTTATTTCGGGTAACAGAACGGAGCCATTCTCTACATTTACCGGAATTTTAATAGTATCTCGACAAATTTGTTTAAATGGTTTAAAATTCGCGGGATTCAAGTCGAAAAAAAATGGTATTTCTATGTTATTGATTTTTAGAACTTGGTTTTCATAATCTAATTTTGCTTTCAATTCTCTAAATAATGAGGAACCTATTAAAGCATCAAATCTATTATGCCATTCGGCAACGCAGAATGTAATTTTGTTATTAATCCCAAATTCTCTTAAAATAGGGGCAATTAATCTATAATTACCTTGTACTGTACCAGCTATAGATTTTAATATAAACGGGTCATTAGTAAAATAATTTTTGCTAAAACATTCGGCAACATTAGGGTTAATAACACTGTTCGATGCCCCCGTATCCAGGAGAATTTTCATATTTAAAGATGGACACACTATAAATGGGAGTTTTGGGGCACCTGATATATAATTTATATCTATGAATTCTGTTCTTCCGAGGCTTCTTTGAGAAAATCCTCATCTTGTAAATTATTGTCAAAATATTCTTGATCTGAAAATTGATTTTCGAAATTTGTATCGTCGGCATAATTTTCGTACGATTCATTTATAAACTGCTCAGGAGGGTCTTCATGAAAATGAAGTTCTTCATGACCTAATGCTCTAGGAAATTTTTGTTGAAAATAATTATTTATTCTAGAGGGTCTTGAGGGAGGTTTAGTATTTCTAGTAGATATCGACATAGGGGTTGGACCTTGTTGTGAAATATCTTGAGGCCTGTTATAGGTTATTGGTCTCTGATTACTTCCACTAGCTCTAGGATTTGGGTTACTTTGATTAACACGGGGTATTATGTTTTGTGGTTGTGCAAAATTGTGAGGGTTTCTTTGAAAAGGGTTATTATTAAAGTTTTGATTTTTATATGGGGTTCTAGTAGGGTTTGGAATATATTTATTAGATGATTGTTGTTTTTGTCTTAAAGAATTTAAAAAATTCGCTTGCATTTGCTCATTATCATGTTTATGGCATTCTAGTAAAGCTGCTTCTAAAGAAGTTATATGTGCAAATCTTAAGTAACTATGGTATGGCTCTATGATACCTGCTTTGAAAGTATTTAGTGCCAGATTCTCAAAATATTGCTTTTTATACAAAATAATTGTTGTAGGTAAATTCTGTAAATTGATATGCTCTACTAAAGACTGTAATTTAGTTTTAATTAAATTATGATAATCTATAAACGAATGTGCTTTTTGCATGAAGCAAGTAGTCAAGTCGTTTAACAAAAGGTCTTCGGATCTAGCATCCGCAAACTGTGCCTTGAGACTTTCTTTAAGAGAGCTCCAGGACTGTTCAGGTAAACTAATTAGGACATTTCTAGCATCACCTGTAATTTTTGATTTTATAAATTCTAAAATCATTGAATTAATGTGTGAAGCATTAGGAGAACTGTCGTCTTGTCTATAGGTTTCTATAAATAGTTCGCATTGGTTTAAAAAATAATTTAAATGTTTCCTACCCCCTGTATAGGGTGGAACCATAACTGACGCTTGCACTATCTGCGTAAGTTCATTTTGTGAGTGAAGTAAATTGGTTTGGTTTGGTTGAGTCATTTTAAAATTAATAGGAGATCTATCTCTTTCAACCATAAAATAAAATAAAACACAGAAAAAATATTTTTCCCAATATGAGATTAGTTATAAAAATATTTTCAGCTATAATTTTTGAATTGATCACTTTAAATAATGATTATTCAATTAGGCAAGCTAAGAAATAAATTATATGTGTTTGACTGACTGTTAAAATTTCTTAAATAGTAATATTACAAAAGGACACAAGTAAATCAAACAAAAATTAAGGAAGGAGTACTTACAGGGATTTCAGCATACTGTCTGTACCAGTCTTCTTACTTCTGGACCACTTGTGATGCGAATGAGTGAGGTTCTTCGTATACCAGCAAATTGTTGAAACAATCCGACGCTTAAATTGAACTTTTATGCGTTAATTAAGGCCGTCTGGTATCCGGGTAGCAGCGCCAATAACGTATTCCAATTTTATTGGAATCTTTTAAAAAAGGTTTTATTTAAGATATAAACAGACAGGCAAACTACATTCAATAACTAATTACTTATAATAATATAAATGCTCTGAATTTTACAAGTGTTGTATAAATTACAGGAGCGAATGAAGATTACAGTGAACACGTCTAATGTTTCCGTAATAATGATTATAACGTCTCTTACAAGATCACACACTCCGTGTTGGGTAGAAACACTATCACATGCGAAGTAACTTAATATGCTGAGTAAGCTGTTCATTGCACTTTCCTTATGATGACTGGTTGAGATCGACTAGGCCAAAGGGTTTCGTTCTAACTTAACTATATATATATATATATATATATATATATATATATATATATATATATATATATATATATATATATATATATATATATATATATATATATATTTATTTATTTATTTATTTATTTATTTATTTATTTATTTACATGCATTCAAATTATTCAGTGCATCTTACATAGAAGTTACAAACTTGTGGTTGTAATTGATGCGATTGCGATTTGTTAAAATATTTAACTGAAACAGTTATATACACACATACACACACACACACACACACACACACACACACACACACATATATATATATATATATATATATATATATATATATATATATATATATATATATATATATATATATATATATATATATATATATATATATATATATATATATATATATATATATATATATATATATATATATATGAAACAGAATGTACTCGCTTAGGAATAGATGAAGATACCGGGAAAATTGAGGTTCTTAGGTTGGTTTTAGAAGACTCATGTCTTGACTGGTACAGTTCCATGCTTATAAAACATACAGTAAACTCAGAATGGTCAATATGGAAAAATATTTTTTGTGAAACTTATGCAAGCAAAGGTTGGTCGCCGGTCAGGTATGCAATTTTATTCAAATATAGACAGGGCACACTATTAGATTATGCTTTAAAAAAAGGAAGACTACTAGTGGAAGTAAATAAATTAATGGATAAACCCACTCTAATTGATTTAATCGCGACGGGATTACCAAATTTTATAGTAGATAAGATTGATAGAAATAACTTGAATGAGACTGAAGATTTATTTAATAATATCAGGGGCTTACAATATTTGGGGAATAAAAGGAAGTTGGGAAAGAATAGGGTAGTTTTTGAAAATAAAATTAAAGAAAACAATGGAAAAGACAGACCATGCAGAATTTGTGAAAAAGAAAACAAAGGGACCCGGTATCATCCAGAATCCGTATGCTGGTTCAAAAACAAACATAGAGGCCGACCTAACAGAGACCAAATCAGAAGCGTTAATAATTCGGAATTAGAAGTGGCGTTAAATGGAATAGATCCAAAAAAGTAGTAATTTCGCCATTAATCAAAATTAAGGTATTAATAAATGACACATTAGAAACTTTTGAGATTTATGATTCGGGATCGAATGTATCTTTAATATATTCAAAATTATTCTCCTTGAAAGACAAAAAACAATCAATAATAGTAAAAATGCAAACTTAAAAACGATTAATGGTGTAAAAAAGTCTATAGGAATAGTAATTTTAATAATAAGGATCTTTGAGATTGAAAAGAATATTAGTGTTTTCGTTATAGATGAAAAGAATTTTGATTATGATTTCTTAATTGGATTAGATTACATACAAAAATTTCAACTTATTCAGGATGAAAAATTAGAAATTACATAAACCACCCAACACTTCAACACAAAAATAGTTCCTGACTTTCCAGGTAGCAAAATTGAAAAAACCCAAATTTAAACAATAAAAACAATGATGTGACTGTGGTGGAGAAAACAAAAGTTGGAACAAATGATAATAATTTTAAAATAAACTTTAATGAACACATAGAAGAAGCTGATTTCAACGTTTCAGTAAATCATTTAGATTTACAGGAACAGTCAGAAATAGATGAACCAATTTGCAAATATAAATCACTTTTTGCTAAAGATAAATATGATATAGGCACAGTGAATGGCTATGAAGCACATATTGATTTATTAATAGATAAATATTGTAGCGCAAGACCATATAGGTGTACAATAGATAATAAAAAAGAAATAGAACAACAAATATCGAAACTATTAGAAAAAAAAATTGATTGAGGAGTCTTATAGTCCTTTTGCGACCCCGGTAACATTGGCCTTCAAAAAAGAAGAAGGAATAAAATCTAGATTATGCATAGATTTTCGCGATTTAAATAAAATAGTGGTACCTCAATCACAACCGTTTCCACTAATCGAAGATTTAATGGTAAAAACAAGAAAGTGTAAATTCTTCTCAACACTAGACATAAACTCAGCATTCTGGCCAATCCCTTTGAAAATTGAAGATATATTCTCCGGGGAAGTACAATTTAGAAGCTGATAGTTTGAGCAGAAACCCCGTATTAGAACCATATGAAAATCAAGAGGCAAGTCTAAAAATTGTGAACTTTATTAAACTAGAAGATATCGAAAGGGATCAAGAAAAAAATGAATACATAAAAAAAGTTAAAAACAAACTAAGATTAAATAAAAAAATATATTATAAGAAGGTGGGAAAAAAGAAAAAGATTGTGTTGACTGAGGAATTTAGTAAAAAAAATGATAGAAAACATACATTATCTTTACTGTCATATAGGAGTACAACAAATGGAAAGAAAAATTAAACCACTGTATTTAGCGAAAAATTTAGCATATAATATAAAGAAAATCTATGACAACTGTGACATCTGCAAGAAAAATAAATCGAGAACTAGATGTGAATTTGGACTGATGTCTCACCTAGGTCCCGCTACTTACCCTTTTGAAATAATGTCTATATATACAATAGGGGGATTTGGTAGCTAACGTTCTACAAAAACATATTTACACCGTATGGTAGACCATTTCAGATATGCATATATTTTGACTTCAAAAAGTCAAAGTACGAAAGATTTTATAAAGCGTGTTAAAAAGGTGACACAGGGAAATAAAATTGGCATGATTCTATCGGATCAATATCCAGGTATAACTTCAAAAGAATTTAAAAACTTTTTAGATAAAGAAAATATACCGATTATTTTTACTGCAGTTAATGCACCTTTTTCAAATGGTTTGAATGAAAGATTAAACCAAACATTAGTTAATAAAATTAGATGTAAGATAAATGAAAGAAAAAAAAATAGCATGGACGACCATTCCTCACGAATGTACCCAAAAATATAATGAAACAGAGCACACGGTGACAGGATTTGCTCCAAAATATTTATTAGAAGGACAAAATGTCAATATTTTACCAGATGAATTAAAAGAAAAAATAACATATGATGATTTATCGAAAAATAGGAAGGTAGCATTGGAAAGGATTTTACAATCACATAATTATAAAAGTCTGTACGCAGCAAGTGCGTTATGGTAGTGAATTTTCATAAAAATGTTTTTAACAACAAATATGTGTGTTTTTTTAAGAAAGCAGGCATCAAATTTGGTTACCAGTATAACCTATATAGTAAAAACAATGTGCCTTGTTTCATCAAAATAACTTTATTGTGTGAAAATGTACAAAAATTTCCAAAAGTAAACTTAAAGTGTTCCCGAAAAAACACGTTTCTTGGTCAACCTTATAGGTTAACAGCAAATTGAGCTGTTCAAATATGAAACATTTGATCAAAATTCGCTACCATAAAGCACTTGCTGCGTCCTGAATTTCTTTTCTTACAAACATGCATTATATTTCGATGGAAAATGCAAAAATCCAATAACATAAGGCGTGTTTGATTTAAAAAAAAATGGAAATTTGTATCACCAACGACTTATGGGCCACCCTGTGATTGTAGAAATATTATTTTAAGATGTAGCTCAAGACACCCTATAATTAATATATACAAATTCTTTTCATATCTTATATAATAACGGATATATTGAGCTTTATTGATTTTTTACGAAAATTAGACAAAAATTATATACCATTAAACGATAAACTCTATAGCTAAGGCTACTGCCAAGCATCAGAGACAGGATCTATTTGAAATGAATTTTCTGGGAATATTTTAGTAAAATGAAGGACAATGACTATTGAAACTAAGACTTTAGGGTTTGTAAAACGTCCTTCTTGAGACATTTTATTTCTATAGCCCGTATTAGATTCAAGTTCTTTGCCTAAATGTTGCCAATTTTGACATTTTAAATCGCCACTTTGACGTTTTGTGGAAAACCCCAATTTATTTATCTTTAAATGCCTATAACTTTTTTGTCTTTTGACCTACATAGCTAAATTTTGGTATGTAACTTACCTATAAGGATCTAAACCTGCGTGCCAAATTGCATGGTTGCCCTTACTTTGTTAATTCCGGAGATATAAATTTTTTTCAAAAGAAAACACAAAATTTTCCGGGAAAACCTGGGCAGATTTTCCTGGCTAACGAACTCATCCAAGCCATTTGCAAAAGGAATTTTTTCACCAAATTTAATCAAAATCGGCCCATTATTTTTTGAGTTATCGGTGTGACACATTTATATATAAATATATATATATATATATATATATATATATATATATATATATATATATATATATATATATATATATATATATATATAAACATATAAAAATTGAAACTGACCCCGGATATGTTTTCTGGAGGGCCTAATTAGCGCTCATTTGAAGAAATTTTTTCAAAATTCAAAAGTCGGGATCTCCTCATTAGTGAATTTTTTTTAAGAAAATTCACTAATAAGCAACGATTTGACAAAAACAGAAAAATATGCGAAGTAAAAATAGGAGATTTAGTATATGTGGAAAACGGAAAATAAGTAGATGAATTAAAAATCGGCCCATATTAGGTTTTAGGAAAATTGTCAAACTCAATTTATAGAATCAACACAGGACAAAAAAAATCCAATCAAATACCTTTCATATAACAAAACTTGTTCCGGTACCAACCTTGGGTGTATAAGTTCTTGGGGGTAGAGAGATGTAAATGAAGTTCTCATGGTACTTCATTAAGTTTGAGTTTCCCGCTCATTAACTTGGGCGCATGACATTGTGAGAGTAGATATAGAGGACACAATATTAAATGTAAACAAATGATTGAAGTAATTTAATTAAGAATAAAACTTATCAGACTATTGAAAATTGTTAAGGAATTGGAGAAATAATAGCTTTAAATGTTGTTTCTCTTTTCAGGTAAGATTTATACATAGTAATGTTCAATTGATGTAAATAGTATTGATTTATTGTGATTAATAAAAAACTCTCTTTTCAGAGCAACTCAGTTTAGTTTTGTTTCGCAATTCCAACAGTCTATAAAGGGTTTTATAAACTCACATATTATATACAGGTGTCCCACGTCGAGTAATGTATTAGATTGTTTCCAAAAATAAACACTTTTGAGTGCTGAAAATTTGTATACGGGGGTTTCCAAAGAGGCTCTATTTAATGGTAATAATTTCAAAAATGACGGACTTCCGGTTACACCGTAAATAGATATAAACATCGTTATTTCAAATAGAACACCGTGTATATTATTGCATTTTTAGAATACTCATCTAATTTTATGTTAAAAGTTATTAGAGGATGCTCTCCCTATCTCCAACTGTTTTCGAGTTATGTCAATTTATTTGATAATTCTGTTCAAGTGGGGGCTGACTTAATGTAGGTGATTTCATGTCTGTTAGGAAGCTGAAAATTCTTTAATTTGTCAGACACGTTCCAAGGCCACTAAGCTTTGACATGATTGTGAGGAAAAATTGTTTCATATACAGGGTGTTTTGTAGGATGTATTAAAATTTGGTATGCTTTAAACTAGAATAACTCATTTATTTCAAATAGAACTCCCTATATATTATCTTCTCATTGAATAGAGCAGATAATTCTCTTTCAAACTGTATTAGCATTCCCTATACTTAAAGTTGATAATTGTCGAGATATTTTTCGGTTTACCAAACAAAACAAAAATAATTAATTCAATATTTATGAAATTTCAACAATTAACAGAAAGTATTGAAAGTTGAAAATGATTATGACTATCTAAGAAACTCATGATTGATATTGTTCAAATTGTGTACCATTCGCACTAATACATCGCTCTAAGCGTATCACAACTCGTTCACTTGTTGTATGCCGTATTTCTGCGGGAACAATATTATCCAAACAATTACGGACTCTTAAAGTTCTTCCCTAGTGTTTACTGGAGTCGCATAAACATCTGATTTCAATTTACTTCATATGTAAAAATCCAGAGGAGTGAGGTCGGGCGACCGTGGGGGCTAATTGTATGTTCCGCCACGTCCCATCCACCTCTCTCCGAATTCATCATTTAAAAAGCTCCTCACATCTGCTGAATAATGCGCAGGATCTAGTTGATACCAACAATTCACATACGCAGTAAGTGGTAAATTGTCCAAGAAATCACAGACAGTGGTTCGCAAAATCTCTAGTTACTGCACAGCTGTCAGATTATTATCGTAAATGCAGTACGATATTTTATCATCCACCAAAACAGCAAACAAGTTGAAGCTGAATTTTCTCTGAAAACAGCGTTCTCTTTTGACATGAGGATTGTCTTGAGCCCAGTAGTGAATATTAAGTCTGTTAAATATTTTCCTTCATGGGACATCTTTGTTTCGTTGGTCCAAATTATGCTTTTCAGAAATAAAGGATCGTTTCGGTGTCTTTCAAGGAGAGTGTGACAAAATTCAATTCGGTGGGCTGGGTCGTTCGGTTCCAGAGCTTGTACACTTATAAATTTATAATTATGCATTTTATGCTTGGACAATATTCTCTGTATGGAGGAACGTGCTATGTTCATGTCATGTTCAGCTGAACGTATTGACGCCTTTGGATGAGCTTCGAAATAAGACAACATAGAAATTTGTGTGTCTTCGTCTTCTGTAACTGGAACTGATCTTGATGTTTGTTTAATCGTGCAACTTCCCGTTCTCAAGAAATTAGTTTCATAACGTCTGAATTTCAACGCAGTCATTGGCGAGGACTCGGGATACCTATAATTAAACAGCCGACATGTTCTGCTGACCACTCTGCTGCAGTCTCCATGAAAATAAAATAAATTCAGCAATTGTTCGTTTGAATAGCTGGCATTATCCATTATAACGTAGAAGTCGTATTAATTCAGACAACAAAGACCACTCACGTTGTGAATGACAGAAATATAAAACAGACAATAAACGTGAAAATGTCAAACATCACATACCACTCTTAGAATTCATACAGATTTTAGACATACTCCTAAATTTGTCTTTTTTTTTTGGTAAACTGCAAATATCTCGACAATTATCAACTTTAGGTATAGAGAATACTAATACAGTTTGAAAGAGAATTATCTGCTCTATTCAATGAGAAGATAATGTACTGGGTGTTCCATTTGAAATAAATAAGTTATTCGAGTATAAAGCACACCAAATTCTAATACATCCTACAAAACACCCTGTATATGAAACAATTTTTCCTCACAATCATGTCGAAGCTTAATGGCCTTGGAACGTGTCTGACAAATTAAAGAATGTTCAGCATCCTAACAGACACGAAATCACCTTCATTAAGTCAGCACCCACTTGAACAGAATTATCAAATAAATTGACATAACTCGAAAACAGTTGAAGATAGGAAGAGCATACTCTAATCACTTTTAACCTAAAATTAGATGAGTATTCTAAAAATGCAATAATATATAGGCTGTTCTATTTGAAATAACGAGGTTTATATCTATTTACAGTATAACCGGAAGTCCGCCATTTTGGAAATTACTTCCATTAAATAGATCATCTCCGGAAACCCTCGTATACAAATTTTCAGCACTCAAAAGTGTTTATTTTCGGAAATAATCTAATACATTACTCGACGTGGGACACCCTATATATATATATATATATATATATATATATATATATATATATATATATATATATATATATATATATATATATATATATATATATATATATATGTATATATCATTCAAAAGTTGCGATCTCCTCTTTAGTCAATTTCTCTACGAAAATTCACTAAAAAAGATGATATGATAAAAACAATTTATTCAAGTTCAGTGATACAAGAAAGGATATAAAGGGTTAAAATACTGAAAGAAAATTTAAATTATATTATTCCCAAAAAAATATCCCTAAAGTAACACTACAAGCAAAGACGTAATTTATTGAATAATTGCTTCCATTGGTCCTGTATTATTGACGAATACCAGTTTTAATTTCAGACAGATTCAATAACCTATGAATTTGAGAAATACATGTCCTGCTTCATATATATATATATATATATATATATATATATATATATATATATATATATATATATATATATATATATATATATGCATTTTCACCACATTTTTTTAAAATTTTTTCTTTAAACTTTTATTAATCACTTAACTCACAATTTTTGGAAAACCCATTCTTAAGAAAAGCCGTTTCCGGACTTTTTAATTTGATAAGAGAGAAAAGTACTGTTTCACACTCCGGAAGATATCTAATTAATTACCATTATGATTAGTAAAGCCACATATTTTTTAAGTTACAAACATGCATAAATATATTAGAATAATTCTGTATGAACGAAACTAAAAAAAGATATTCAAATATGTACGACAATAACATTTCGAAGGTAACTCACTTTTTACGTTATTTTTAATTTCTAACCTTCTAACTCTTGCCAAAAATTTTAATATCTAATTGTATTATAGACACTGTTACTTTTTACCATCAATACATATTCCTCTATAAAAATAAAACCTAAGTCACCAAACGCAAAAAAAAATAAAGAAAGCTATCGCTGTTTTATATTATTCTTATTGTTTTTTCCCTAAATATAAAATTACTTTCTACCTGTGGGTTGTATCTTCATCACATTCTAAGGGCTATGTCGCCTTGTCAGCGCACACCTGCCGTTGAGTGTGGTGGAGTGTTATAGCAAAAATCATCCAAAAGCACCCTGGGAGTAGCAAACCCTATTTCCAGAAAAATAAGCTCCAGAGCAGATGTCTGACAGGTAAACATTATAGACAATTGTTAAGGAAAATTTTGAGGAAGTTCACAGATACTTGACGGTTAACGGATAGAGAGCAAATTTTCTTTCAGCAAGATGGGGCACCTGCTCATGATACTAGAAATATTCATTTTATGTTGAAGAAATATATTGTAAATAGAATCAAGGCAACTCCCACTTAGTGGTCTGCAGTCTACAAAGATCACCCCTTTGGACTTTTTTGTATTATGTTAAAACAAAATCTACAAATATAAATATCTTAGTGCTGTGGATTCAAAACAAAACATTGTGCATTGTATCGCAAATCTGTAAGGTCGCAAAATTACAAAAGGTAGGTACCAGAAGTGTACAAAAATGGGCGCAAAAATGCAGTGAGGAAAAGAGTACCTTTGGCCAATGAATGTGAAAGTTGCCTTACGTTTATCTATTGTATTCATACAGAGCAATAGAAATAGGTTATTAACCTAAGGCATTTAAGATGTTGATAATTGTACCAGTGTATAAGTCAGGAGATCATTTAGACATAATCAATTATAGACCTATATCTTTGATCGCTTGCTTCACTAAAGCCTTTGAGACCCTAATTAAATTAAGGCTAGTGATTTACTTGAAAAAACATAACTTGATCTCAGAGAAGCAGTTTGGGTTTAACGAGAAAGGGCCGACTCAAGATGCTATACTTAATCTTACAGCTGATGCTTATGCTCCCTTAGCTGACGGTACGTCGTTTCTTTGTGTTTTCATAGATTTGGCCAAAGCATTTGACTCTGTAAGTCACAAATTGTTATTACAAGCGCTGGAGGACATTGGAATAAGGGGTAATGTAATAAAATTATTTGGAAGTTATTTAAATGATAGAAATCAGAGCGTAAAAATAGGAGACCAAAGTGGAATATGGTGTACCACAAGGCACAATATTATGGCCGACTCTGTTTACAATTTTCATAAATGATCTGTTTTACTTAAACAGTTGTGGAAATATAATCAGCTATACAGATGACACCGCGATATTTTATAAAAGTAACTCATAGGAAAACCTGAACAGAATTGTTGAAGGAGATCTGCTAAATATTAAAGAATTTTTTGATTGTAAACTATTAACGATTAATCTTTACAAAACTACATGCCTGCCATTTTCTTGCAACAAGTCGGTGTCGCCAAGCTTTTCCAGTACCACAATTAAAGGCGACGGCAACGAAATTAAAATGATGTGTAGTGAAAAAGCCAAATACTTAGGTATTCTGATTGACAAACATCTGAGATGGGATTTACATATTGATTACGTTGTTCAAAAGCTGCGTTGCGTTATGTACAGGTTTAAGTATCTGAGTGAAATTTTGAATGCTGCACACCTCAGAATATTGTATCAAGCTCTAGTGGAAACCCATCTAACATACGGAATTGGTGGCTCGGGTGGTGTTGCAAGAATATATCTTACAAGACTAGAAATAGTAGAAAAGCAGTTTTTCAACATTATTCTCAGCAAGCACCATATGTATCCACGTGACCTTCTTTACAAGGAAGCTGGATTATTAGACCTAAGGCAATTGTTCTACTTTATTGTCAATGTAAAAAGTAAATCAGATATGTCACTGGTGGATATATAATACACGGAACAGAGGCAAAGTATTTAGGACTCCTTTCGTTACCAAAACAGTTGGCCAAAGAACATTAAATTATCTGGCACCGCGATTTTATAATTCCAACCATCTGAGTTTAATAATGCTGGCAATTTAACAAGATTTGAAAGATAATTCAAAAAAATTATCTCAAATCAATCAAGACAATTTGTGAATGATTTTTTTTCTTTGTAAACCTTTTTTTTTTCTGAAAAACGTTTGTAACTTTAATTAAGTTTGTAACACAATTTTTTTAAAGGCACTTGCAGTACTTACATATTATTATAAGACCAAATTTTAATTTAGTAGCTCCATATAAATTATTTTTTTTCAAATAATCGCTAACTGGGACTCTAAAACCGATCTCCAAGGTCCATTTAAATTTAAGAAATTAGTTTTAATAATATATCTTACTAATAGTGTACAATTCTTATGAAAATTCACTACCATGACGTACTTGCTGCTTCTATACTTTTATTTTTATGGGGGAACTGTCGTTTTTAAAAACCAGCTGTGTTTTGTGATGGTTTGGCAGACGACTATCGTTTTCGACTAAATTTGTAGATGGGCGGATGCCAGCTATTCCAAGCAGCCCTTTACTTTCTTTTGTTTTGACGATGCCGGAATTGACGTTCTTTACTGTCTGGCAGGCATATAAGTTTCTAAAGTATTTTTCTTAGATATTTCCATGTTTCAACCTTATATGTTCGCTAAAGTAATGACGTGACACTTTACAGTCAGCGTCGACCACATGGATTTGACAAACCCGAACTTGACTCCGGATTTGAGTAACCGAATTTTGACTAACCTAATCTTGACTCTTGATTTTGACTACCCGGATTGGATACTCATTTTATGTTTCTGCTGAGATATGCCAATGGAAGATAAATCTGACACATGTCCAGCGAAACAATAAATCTGCAGCAACTTCTCATAAGTTGGTGTGTCTTTGGAATTTTTTTTAGGTGATAATTTTTTTACCGTGATTAGCGTTGACAATTATCGAACCATTACCGCCGATTAAGCAGGGTATGCTTATCAGACCTATCGAATCGTTATTCTCGCTGTAGAATTATCTCTGGCAAGCTATATTGCCTTACCGTTGATAAGATGGGACACGTCTTATCAAGCCAGCCATTACCGCTGATTAAGCAGGTTATGCTTATCAGATCTATCGTATCGTTACTCTTGCTGGCGAGCTATCTCTGGCGAGTTATCGATTATCGTACCGTTGGTAAAGTGTTACTTTATCAAACCTATCTTATCGTCATTTTTCTTGGCGAGCTATCGCTAATGAGTTATTGATTACCTTCCCGTTGATAAAATGGGTAACATTTTATCAAAATATGTCGTTGTGCTTGCTTTCTTTATTGTGGCAAGCTACAGTCAGAAGGATTTTCTTGTGTCGCCTAAGTGGCGAACGTTTTTAAGATACTGTTGAAGTAGTTCAAACATGTGAACGCTACGTCTGGAGATGGAGTATTATGGGTCCTACCCTGGCGAATTTTCAAAAGAAAAATTTCTTTCTCTTTGCTCTGTGGCTCATATACTTTCTTTTGATGTGGGGTGCACATATTCTCAGCAAATCACTGTGTACAATTGTCTTAATATTTACTTATCGATTATGACTTTCTTTGCTTTCTACACTATAACTGCCGAACTGCTTCTTTTTACTCAATTTTGACACTCAATTTGTATGCATACGTGGGGTCATTTGGTAGCTTGGACCCAGTTAACTAACGACTTGCGTTCGACTGACTTGACACGTCTAATCCACACGCTCTCGTCGGGTACCAAGTGGATTTTGGTGAAGGTAGAATGAATGTTGCATGGGAGTTCGTCAAAAAGGTCAAGACCGACGAAGACGACTCCATAAAAAATTCAAAGTTAAAGACTTTCCTGAAGCTGGACGCAATCCTGTGTGAACGGGATATTCCTTCACACAGCTTTAAGAACAAGACACCCTTTTTCTGCTCTTTTATCTTCATTCGAAGTTATATATCTCAAAATTTTTTACGTACCCTTTGTTTTCGGCGTAATTTTGGCTTTTTATGTTTGGGAATTGGAAGACCTAAGATGTGAAATCCATCTTTTGTAGCTTACTTCGTTTGCTTCCGCCCTGTAAATTCACTTCTTGAATTTCTAGGGACCGCGCATTTCAGTAAGTAATACTGAACCATTCCCCTTATTCCTACCCAATATTGACGTTTTCTTTTATAACTACCTTATGTATCTCGATGCTTAACTGTGCTGATATCACAGCTTACCTTGCGATTTGTTTCGTTATTAATTACCTGTTAGTGATTATCTAGATTCCTACAACTTTGGTGTGAATAGTATCTACATTAGTTTGGCGAATTGATCTGCCATTGCTTGGTCACAATTTATTTTCATTCTGTGGAGAATTTTCATGAGAAAATTTACTTAATACTGTTACCTCCTTCAAACAAAACGCTTTACAGCACAAGAACCGTGGTATATGGTGATTGACCTCAAGTGGATATAGATCTGCTCAATGGTGAGGTCACAATTGCCTATAACACCCTACCCTAGAGTAGCTATCTATCAGATTATCAAATCTGTTAAGATTAGCAGCACTTTTTAGGAGGTTGACTGATCTGGATGTAGTTCGATACTCACATTCTCTTCCTTTGTTTGCATCGCACTGCCCTGAGTCCTGTATTTGTGGGCTCTACAGACTAGTGCTAGGTTACATAGAAATTTAGATATCTAGATAATAGTTAGTAAGAATGATTATTTGCGCTGATGCCAAAAGAAAGGAGAAGTTGGGAAGGCCTTTCTCTTCAATCAAACAGATATTTTAATATAACAAAATATATAAGTTTATTCGTATAGATTAAATTTGGAATAGCAAACAAAATGAAATAAAAATGGTTGGTAAATTTGAGATAAAGATTAATTGCACACAAATAACAATTAGATAAGTAGGAAGAATCTCAAGAGCAAGAAATTATTAATTTACATACATGTACCAAAACAATAGAATAAAGATAGTTGCATATTACTAAAAAGTTACTGTTAATTACTTAGGGTATCGCTCAAAAACAAACACAAATGATTAGGTAAGTTACTTGACGTCTGTCAATCAATTGCTAGGTTTTCTAGTGAACTAACTGGCCAGTTCTTGAGTGATGCTCCAAAGAAAGAAAATCTATTAGCATTTCCCTACGTGAAATTTCTATATTAATTATGAAAACTAAGAGATATTAACAAGAATGTATAGGTTAGATATTTTTCTGACAAAATTTGCTAATTACAAAATAAAAACTATGTATTTAGATTTACCAAAATTGAAAAAATCTTAAAGATTAAACAGGAAATATATAGCTGCACCTCTCTGACATTGTTTAGCTCAAACTTGATTACGTGATTTTGAAAGTTCAGGTTATTAAAACTTCAGATGTTAGATTTTGGCATGAAACATCTGCTGATTCAAAGAAAATATTTGTTTGGACTCACCCGTCTTCCCGTATTAGGTTACCTGATGACCCTGTGAATATGCTCACCAGGTGGGATCAATCATGAGTACCTGACACAGATTCCAGACTCCAATAAGAGCGGAAAAACTGGGGAAAACGACTGGGACTTCCCATCAGAGATTATTGGGCCGGTGGATGTTACTGCTCCAATATTACAAGACCATCTCACACCTATGTCGATGTTCTGAATTTGCTTGATGGAAGCTTTGCAAATCGCAATTAAAACGTGAAATTGCTTAAGTAAACCTCACTACCAATTGACTTAAGGTACGATAATAACCAGGAATTCTTTCTGATCACGACAAGAAATCAAGAATTCGAAACAAAGAGCCACGAGTTAGCTCCAGTTTTTGTGCTGAATACTATGTTTATTTAAACTCGAAAATCACTTGAATTACTCCGAACAATCACTGACAATAATTACTAGTGGTACAGATAACAGAAAGAATATTACCACCCCGTTTTAAGATAATTTAATAGCCACCGAAAACTGACGGTGTTTACTCTATGAAGGCTCAGCAGAGAGTCTAAAGGCTCAGCAGAGAGTCCCCACTGATGTCTTGGGTTCGGCAATTGCTTAGTCGCTGCACGCAAAATTTCTTACCACGACCGTTGCTGGCTGTGCGCGAGCTCTTTCTAGCCTCCCTTCTTCGAATGAGATAAAACGAGACCTCCAACCGTCGCCCATGACGTCATATAGAAAATCACAGGGTCGGTAGCAACGACCTTTATGTCTTGGAAATATTCCTTCCGCAAAATGCGACGCATCATTCACTAACAAAGCCATATTGCGTCTTTAGATATTTGACTTTTAGCGTACACATTTAAAATGCAGTACGGTGTTTAGGATAGTTAAACGTTGGCGACTTTTCATAAAAATAATTTTGAAATCAAAACATGAATTGCCTTACAGATATTGAATTTTCGGATATTAATCAAGTCTCTTACGGGTTTATTTTGAATAATTAAAGCAGTAACGAAACGTAATCGTTACAGTACTTTTGTAGTGAGTAATATCTGCTCTCACTTGGAAATTGAGTCCTTACTGTTAAGTAGTAAGGACTAAATTAATATCAACTCATTCTTACTTTGTGGAGAATTTTCATGAAAAAATTAATTTTCGTTATTCTCTCAATGATTTAAACCATAACTGTTGGCAATTAATTTCAATCTTGTTTGGTGATCTAATCTACCTTTGCTTGATAGCAACTTGTCACAACTCTGTGGAAATTTTTAATGAGAAAATTTACTTGGTTCATTCCTTCAACAGCTTTGGGCTTCGAGGTTAAATTTAAAATAATAAAAGTGCCTTTTATTTTTTTTCGGGCAGGTTAATATAGTGTGTAACGGTCATGTTTTATTTATTACCGTAACTCCCTTACTGACATAACGAGAACCCCGAAGGAAACTTAGATAAGAAAAGGTGACTTCATTACTGAACAACAATTCAAGTTTTGTTTTGAAAAGATTGGTTGAAAACTTGCTATTGAAAAGTACCATCGTAGCGCTCCTGCTGCCTTTCCTTATTTGAATAGAGTATTAAAATATCAACAGAATGAATATTTGCTTTTAGGCAAAAGATCTTTATTTATTACAATTTCCTACTAAGATGTTTGTAAATTGGAAATCTAGAAGCAGGAGAATGTCGTTGCAGAGATGAATAGTTACCGAAATAAAAGACTCCGCAATGACGCGACTACATAATCTAAAGTATTATAAACTAGAGGTGGAAATATTAACAAAGATACCGAGAGTCATGAAGTGCGAAAATTAATGAGACGATTGTAACATCCCATTTAAAAGAAAAATGAATTGAACAGTGAGCCTTTAATAAACGTTTTAATGGAGCGGAAAGTTGTTGACGGCAATTCTTTGTGGTAATTGCAAGATTCAAGTAAACGGTTTCGAGTTTTCAATCAGTCTCCAATTCAAGTTTGCCTTTATGGCCGATTTTTTCGTGTACGGTTCAAACATACCTTTGTTGTCCGAGTTGACCGTTAAAATACAGTTTTGCTGTTCCGATTCAAGTTTACATCAAGTTTAAACCTCAGTGCCTACCTAACCTCTTGAATTTACATTGAACGTACACTCCCTTCCTGTCCCCACCTCTGAAAGCGTTTTATACCAGTTACTGACTACCCTCTTGGGGAAATTAAGCGCTTATGGTAGGCGCTAAGTGCGGATCCTACCCTGTGTAGTTTCTACATTCCGTCAGCAGACAAATTAAGACCTGTGGGTCGTCAGGTGAAGGCCTAAGATCAGCCTGGACCCGCTGGAAGTGCTAGCGCACTACATGTAGGTCCTTTTCAATTTTTTGAGTGATTTTTAAGACTTTAGACAGACATAAAGTTTCTTCCGTCATTTAAATTTCTCATTAAGTTGCAACATAAATTTTAAGTCAGTTAAAATTAAAATCTTGGTCAGTGAGGTTGATCGGAATATATAAATGTATTTGTATTTTCTTTTTGGATGTTGTCAAATATGTAAACTAGGAATGTTAGTATAATCATTAATTAATTAACATTTTGCTCACGAACCTTCCAAACCTTCAAAAATGTTTTAGAGTACTAAAAAAAGTAGCTTATAGCCTTTTATTTAAACTATGGTTAACCATTACAATTTTACAATATCTGAGCTTCTCTTACAAACTTTTAAGAAAACCAAAACAGAACAATTAACTAGAAATTACATAACAAACTAAAATTGAGAGCATTGGTAGATTTAATATAAAGGTTTTAACTTTACATTTAATTTTTATTTTTCTTCTTTGTAATGTACAAAATATATGTGAAATACTTTACTATTTAAATAACTACAATTATCAATTTATATCAATAAATTAAAATATTTGTGTATTAAAAACACATTTAATTCCTCATTTAGCCTTTCTCAATTCTGGTGGTGCTGTATCTGGAAATTCTTTATATATATTATCTAGATCTCTTCAAAATAACTAAGGTAGTGTCGGTGTTTTGACTCAAAGGTCTCATAAATCCAGGACTTTGAGCAGTACAAGACTAAAGCTGAGTAAGTATTTGATTATCTTTTCATCTTCAAACGAAACAGTGTGTTCTTTATCTCCCAAACATAATAAATCTGAGAGATAAGTGCAAATAAGTTGGGGTTTGGGAGGTGACTATGACATCGCTATTGACCGGATTTTAATCCAATTGAAACAAAATAACAAAGAAGGTTTTTTAAAACAAATTTGTAATTATCTGTGAAGCTCATTGTGTTATTTTTTAAATTTAGTATCCACGCTGCTTTTATATAGGTTTTACTATGTATCAAAACTGAAGATTCTAGTTTAATGGGAAATTGGGTTATCAACATTTGAAATATTTTAATAAAAATTAGCTACCATAGCACACTTGAACTCTTTCCAACACTTATTTACTATTGATGTATCCATACTTTTTGAAAATGAAATAAACTTAAACAATGCAAAATTTTGAAATTAAAATTTTAATAATTTAACCTAAACATGTGTTTATATAGTTTTAACTAAGGATATATGTACTTTGCAGTACCCACCTACATATTATAAGTACTTACTGTATTAGTTTGAGGTAGGTATATATTTTTTCTTAAAATAATTTGTTTCACTTTGGTAATACTTACCAGTGAATTCTGTATAGAGTTCACTAGGTAATACATACAATATCTACAATCTGCATGCAGTTTACCTATCACTTTCATATTTGTTTCAATGGATGTTACAATCATAATAAACTACTACATTCTTTGTTAAAGTTAAGTTAAAATTAAAAGTTGGGTTATTATTTACCTACTGTTTGTATTAACCTTAGAATATAGGTACCTAGTTGTTTTATATTATAAGATCTTAATAAGATATTAGCAATTAGCATCAGCGGAGTCAATTTCGAAGTTATGCGATGCGCAAAGCGTACACGCTTCTCTGTGACAAATAGCTACGTGTGGTCCGATTAAACTAGGAGAGAGAAATGGCTTTAATTTTAAATACCGTGAACGTGAAGAATGGGAAGCTTAATATTTATACATAATGAAACGTCGTTTTAGATTGCTTTTAAACAAGTTGAATCACTTGCATTAATTTTTTATTTATTAGTATACATTCGCATGCTAAATTTAGCGCTTTTGGATGCAAACTTTGTCCCGGTATTGGAAAGAAATGGTTCAAGGCTGACAATTTACAAAATTGTTAGTTGGTTGTACATTGTATACAGCTCTATCTATAAAATTTTGTGTAAACTAGAGCTATCGTGACAACATACTACCTGCATCGAAATGGTGTCCCTGTCGTATCTCTCGCAATGTTCTCCAGTCTGACATCTTGCAACAAATTCCATTGTTTAGATTTTTATCCACGATTTATTTAAATAGCATAGCTGTACATATAACGTCATATGTCTTTGTCCAACATTGTAGATATTGCATTACAGAATCTGAGGTGATGTCGAGGATTATTTTGTTAGTAATTTCTAATAACTTTATTTTCATTTAATCAAACGACTTGGAAATTGGCACACAACCACGTTTGTCTATGATCGTTTAAGTTGTAAATTTTCGTTTCAATCACTTAGACAATTTGAGAGATATTGCGTTTTAAAAAATATTTTTAAATTTTTTATTAAGAAAAATTAATCGTTAAGATTTGATGAACGAACTCATCCAAGCCATTAGCAAAATAAGGGTAATTCCCAAATTTGGTCCAAATCAGTGAAGTATTTTTTGAGCTATCGGTTGGACATACACACTATGCTCCGGGCTGAAAACGTCAATTTTGACATAAAAGTTAAAATATCTCGAGAAAAAGAAGAGGTAGGTTCATAGCAATATACACATAAGGTATTCAGAATGCTAAAATGTTGTATTATAATGTGTGTTCAATTTGAAATAAGGAAATTGACATCTACTTCCGGTTAAACCGGAAACACCAGGAGTGTGAAGATATGTTAGCAGAGTGTCCCCCAATAGACAATATGCATGGATTTTCCATTACATGAATTTAAAATTTACCTAATAGTTTTCCATACATAGAACATTATTACATGCATGAAAATACCCAACCATATATAGTAGACGGAACAAGAATTTTAAAATCAAAAAAATTCGAATCATTATCATGTGACCGCGAACGTTCTGTTATTGGTCGTGACGTACTTGGACAGTGAATAAATGACGTGTTTACATTTGCTCTATGGTATGGTAAGTACGGTCGTTTGTTTCTCAACATCGTGGTGATGTAAACACAGAGAAGCAATCTCATTGTCGTTGTGACATTACCGTCCAGTGACGTCACAGATTATGTCTGCAAAATAGTGGTGTTTAAAATCAATTATGAAATTGCATTTTCAAATATGCTTTGCGTCGTTATTTTTGTAGTATGTAAAATGAAAAAAATATTAAAAATTATCTTTGTGGGATATCTATCAGATGTAATAAGAAAAAAAACATGCATATTGTTTATTGCGTTAGTACAGTACCAAATTTGAAGATTATACCTGATGATGATTTTCCATAATCAATCGATACAACTCCCGTTGGTTCACCCTGTATATGTTTACTCTTTGTTTAACTGTCTTATACGTCTTCGATTGGACTAATAAATATTATTATTATTTATAATATATATATATATATATATATATATATATATATATATATATATATATATATATATATATATATATATATATATATATATATCATAGAAATCAATTTTTGTAAGATTTTTGTGATATGTTGGTAACTAATAATGAATGTTTAATAACTTATTCTAAAAAAGTAGTCGAATTTTTGTGAAAAATATAATTTAGTGTAACATTACTGAAGGCAATTTCTGTAAAAAAAATGGTGAAATTTGTAAAATAAATTTTTGCAAATTTTCATCATTTTTTTTCCATTTTGGTCTTAAAGCTGTTTGTGAATAATTATATCTTGGCAGGTATCTAGATAGCTTAAAGAGGTTCGTTGTCCAGGAAAATTGGACCAGTTTTTTCTGGAACTTTTAAAGTTTATTTTCGGAAAATGTTTATACTTTTTAAACAAAGCTATTTTAATAAAATATGGTACATTGTTAAAACTATCTAGGTTATACTGCCAACCAAATGTCCTTCTTTTAAAAACAACACATGTTTGCCATTAAAAACATTTTTACGAAAATTCGCTATCATAACGCGCTTACTGCGTCCCGACATTTTTTCTACTCCTAGAGGCTAAACGAGGGCACGATATAGAGCCTTGGTGGTTCAGGGGTAAGAACGTGTGCCTTTGAAGCAAAGGGTACTGGGTTCAATTCCAGGGTTCCCCTTACCTTTTCAGTACATACTGCGAAATTAACATCAACTGAGGTTGTGGCATTCTATTTAAGCAAGTTGGATGTCTGTACGTTCCACCCTTCGGAAGGGGAGTAACGCCGTAGGCCCGTGTCCATGCGATGTTGGGCACGTTAAATATTCCTGCCCTCCTTACAGAAAGGCCCAGGATAGTGAGGTGAAACTGCTCCGTGGGTTCGGTGATTGGCAATAGTCACGGAAATAGACCCAGGTTAAAGTACAAAAAAGAGGGCACGAGACAAAGTTTCTGTATTAAAAACAAGTTTATTGAACTTTCCTATTTATCCATTTAGATTTTAAATTGGTTAATTGTCTTTTCAATAAAAGTCATTTCTATGAAAATTTGCTATTAGAACCCAAGCTGCGCTCAGACTTTTGAATGACGAATTTTTCTGAACAATTCAGGTTGTGTTTTTGTCCTATCTGTCCCAAACCATTTACTCGCATGAATATTACCAGTGCGCATGTAACACGTTAAAAATTTTCTTTACTCGACAATAGAAGCTGAGTTACAAAAAACAATGGACGTAGCAATTACGCTATGGAAGTGATTTTTTATAAAAATGCTTTGAACAGTCATCAATTTGGTTACCGGTATAACCTATATAGTAGAAACAATGTGCCATATTTTATCAAAATAACTTATTGTTTGAAAATATAAAAACATTTCCGACAATAAACTTTAAATTTTGGTTTCCTAGCCAACAAACCTTATGTTAATAGCAAATTGAGTTATTGAAATCTGAAGCATTTTATGAAAATTTGCTACCAAAAGGCACTTACTGCGTCTCGATTTTTTTTCTTACAAACATATTTCGATAAAAAATGCAATAAAATAAGGGTGTTCGAAAAAAATTGTAGGGATCACCAACGACTTATGGGCCAGCCTGTGATTGTGAAAATAATTTTATAAGATGCAGTTGAAGACACCCTATAATTAACTTATACAATTTTTTCTCGTCTCTTGTACAATAATAACTATATTGAGCTTTACCGTAGAAATGCATCACCCTGTATATATGTAAACAGATAAAAACTGAACGTAAACCCGGATATGGATTATAGGGGGCCTAGTTTGCGCTCATTTGAAGAAATCTTTTTAAAATTCTAATGTCGCAGTCTCCTCATTGACGAATTTTTTGTACGAAAATTAGCTAAAAATTATGAACCGTTAAACGATAAACTTAACCAAAACTACCGCCAATGCATCAGAGAGAAAACTTCGATCCTTTATGTGTTGACAAAACATAACAAACACTATTTAGTCCACCCACTAACATTAATAAAAAAGGAATAATTTGCACTTGTATATAGAAATTCCCAAAGATCACAAATAATTTGTGATAAACAATCTAATACCATATACCATACGATAAACGTCAGTTACAGCGTGTAACAGACCTGCGCAATAATATCAAATGATCCGTTACCAGGCAACCACTCAGACATACTAGATCTCATATACCAAGCCAGGTTTGCCATTGTTAATGAAACGCGGTGATATTAAAAATAAATGCTTCAAATTTTAATAGCTCAATTTTCTGTAAACCTAGAAAGTTTAATTTTGGTACATAGTTAGGTTTTTCCTAAGGTAGCATGCGCACCAAATTTCATTGAAATAGCTTTGTGATTTTTTGGCGAAAAAAATTTTTTTTCGAAAGGAAACTCAAAATTTTCCCGGAAAACTTTGTCCGATTTTCCTGGATAACGAACTCATCCAAGCTATTAATAAAAGAAAGGCACTTGTCGAGTTTCATCAAAATCGGTTAAATATTTTTTGAGTTGTCGGTTGGATATATATATATATATATATATATATATATATATATATATATATATATATATATATATATATATATATATATATATATATATATATATATATATATATAAACATATAAAAATCGAAACTAACCCCGGATATGGGTTCTAGGGACCCAAATTCGCGCTCATTTGCAAAAATTATTGCAAAGTCTCCTCTCTATTAGTGAATTATTTTAAATAAAAGTTCACTAAAAATAGAAACGTAATCCGGTAGACACTAATTGAAATTTTATTTGATAACATTGTTTTATTATTACAAACATTGCGATAAAAAACAACGTCATAAAATGTTATTACATGACAAATAATTCTACCAGGGAAAGAAATGTATAATGCTATGAATGATATACAAGAAGCATTTCTACTATGCACACGTGTTTTAAATTTTCTTTGGTATTTCAAATAAGGATGGTAATGATTTATATGCAACAGTAGTTGTGCTATATGGTTAGAAAAACGAAGTGGATCGAGGTGAAACAAGACACCTCCAAGTTGCAAAACACAAGAATCGCACTCGTCTGCAGATTATCTAGGCCTGGTATGCAAGAAAAACTTCACAGGCTTACTTTCATACTTTTTACCTTGTATTTATTGTCTTTAATAGGAACTATTATTTTATTTATTTAGAAATTCGCTCAATGAAACTCTCATAAACAATAGAGTAACACCTGTGCGACATTGGAACCAATAAAATAACTCACTGGTTCCGCGTATAAAAGATCAGGTGAATAACGTGCAACATTTATAATAAAATTAAATACGCTAGGAATTCTGTTTAATGGTCAGATCAATTATTTTTTATTTTATGACAGTACAACACATTCTAGTTCTCACACAATTAAAATTATTCATTGCAATCATTATTTAGCCCACAAGGGCGGTAAAACAATTATCCGATCAAGAATAACAAATCTGCAAGTTGTTTTTTACAGATATTCGAAAGAGTTTAAACATCATGTTTTAATAAAAAAAAGTTTTAAATACTTACATATAAAGCGAGTTTTGAAAATTGAACTGGAAAAAAGTCTGGACGCAGCAAGTGCGTTATGGAAGTGAATTTTTATTAAAATGCTTTGAATAGCAAATATGTCTTTTTAATGCAAGCAGTCACCAATTTGGTTACCGGTATAAACTATGTGTTTAAAAATGTACAAAACATTACCAACAATAAACTTTAAATGTTGGTTTCCTAGCCAACAAACCTTAGGTTAATAGAGTTATTGAAATTTGAAGCATTTAATGAAAATTTGCTACTAAAAGGCACTTACTGCGACTGATTTTTTTTCTTACAAACATAATTCAATAAAAAATGCAATAAAATAAGGGTGTTCGAAAAAAATTGTAGGGATCTCCAACGACTTATGGGCCAGCCTGTGATTGTGAAAATAATTTTATAAGATGCAGTTTAAGACACCCTATAATTAACTTATACAATTTTTTCTCGTCTCTTGTATATTAATCATTATATTGACCTTTACCGTAGAAATGCATCACCCTGTATATATGTAAACAGATAAAAACTAAACGTAAACCCGGATATGGAGACTAGGGGGCCTAGTTTGCGCTCATTTAAAGAAACCTTTTTAAAATTCTTAAGTCGCGGTCTCCTCATTGACGAATTTTTTGTACGAGAATTAGTTAAAAGTTATGGACCGTTAAACCATAAACTTAACTAAAACTACCGCCAAAGCATCAGAAAGAAAATAACCAACCTGTTGCATATCAGCCCTTTTGTAAAACTTCGATTCTTTATACGTGTTGACAAAACATAACAAACACTATTTAGTCCACCCACTAGCATTAATAAAATCGTAAAGGAATAATTTGCACTTGTATATAAAAATTCCCAAATAACAGAAATAATTTGTGATAAACAATCTAATACCATATACCATACGATACCAAGCCAGGTTTGCCATTGTCAATGAAACGCGGTGATATTAAAAATAAATGCTTCAAATTTTAATAGCTCAATTTTCTGTTAATCTAGAAAGCTGAATTTTGGTACGTAGTTAGGTATTTCCTAACGCAACATGCACACCAAATTTCATTGAAATAGCTTTGTTATTTTCGGAGAAATCAATTTTTGTAAGATTTTTGTGATATGTTGGTAATTAATAATGAATGTTAAATAACTTATTGTAAAAAAAGTTGTCGAACTTTATTTATTTTTTTCGAAAGGAAACTCAAAATTTTCCCGGAAAACCTTGTTTGATTTTCCTGGCTAACGAACTCGTCCAAGATATTAATAAAAGAAAGGGACTTGCCGAGTTTCATCAAAATCGGTTAATTATTTTTTGAGTTATCGGTTGGATACATATATATATATATATATATATATATATATATATATATATATATATATATATATATATATATATATATATATATATATAACTCAAAAAATAATTAACCGATTTTGATGAAACTCGGCAAGTCCCTTTCTTTTATATATATATATATATATATATATATATATATATATATATATATATATATATATATATATATATATATATATATATAAACATATAAAAATCGAAACTGACCCCGGATATGGGTTCTAGGAGCCCAAATTCGCGCTCATTTGAAAAATGTTTTGCAAAGTCTCACCATCGATACCTCTCTAATAGTGAATTTTTTTAAATAAAAATTCACTAAAAATTAAATCACAAAAAATATTTCCCAATTTTTTTATGTTAATTTTAATGAAAGTTGTTAAGCGTCAATCTGACATATGCAAGCTAACTGTATTTAATTTTTTTTGTCAAGAAATTATATCTGAATAAGGTGCAGTGTTTTAGTGTGTGTGTTGTGTGTGTGTGTGTGTTTTGTTTCCTTAACGTCGGCCTATTTCCGCGACTATGGCCAATCATCGACGCCAGGGAGCAATTTCACCTCACTATCCTGGAGATTTTGCCGAACCCCTGCCTTTCTGTAAGGAGGGTAGGGATCTTTAACGTTCCCAACATCACATGGACACGGAACCGACGGCTTTACGCCCCCTCCGAAGGGCAGAACGTGCATACATTCAAACCTCGGTTGATATTAATTTTACAGTTTGTACTGAAAAAGTGAAAGGAGTACCCTGGGATCGAACCCAGTACCCTTCGGTTCAGAGGCACACGTTCTTACCCCTGAACCACCGAGGTTCTAATGCAGTGTTTTAGAAAGCTATTATATTTATTTACGTTTATTAAATTTTCGTTAAAAGTAATCTCAAAGTCTTCTAAACACATTCTTTTATTATTTAACGTTTCACAACGTCAAATAAAATCATTACTGAAACTCTTATTGCGGCCAGTATTAAGATTATGTTCAGACAAAGCACAAGTTCTTTTTAATAGATGTAGGTATCACTTTTCTGCTGTGTTAATAGATCTTTAAGAACTCTGTTTGTTTGGCCAATGTATTATTACAATTACTACATGGAAAACAATATACCACCTCAGATATTTTAAAATTTTAATCTTTACTTTTGAGTTCACTGAAAATATTATTAATTGTTTTTCAATATCGAAATGTTTTAAAATTCATTTCATCTTTCAATAAAAACTTTAATTTTTTGGAAATATTTTTGGTGTAAGGAATCGATATATAAAATATGTTAGATGTTTCTGACTCGAAATTATATGGATGTTGTGTCTGTCAGATAAATTTGATAGTGTTTGTAACCAGTGTTTTGTATTTTAATGTTAATTGTTACAGAATTGTATAATGGTTTATGTTATGTTGTGTCTGTCAGATAAATTTTATAGTGTTTGTAGAAAGTGTCTTATACTCTAATGGAAATTGTTTGTAAAATTGTATAAGAGGTTATGTTATGTTGTGTCTGTCAGATAAATTTAATAGTGTTTGTAGAGAGTGCCTTTTATTGTAATGGTAATTGCTTGAACAATTGTATAATAGTTTATGTGATATTGTGTCTGTCAAAGAAATTTGATAAAATGTAATGTATATGTTATGTTGCGTCTGTCAGATCAATTTGATAATGTTTGTAGAGAGTATCTTGTATTACAATGGTAATTGTTCGAAAAATGGTTAAATGGTTTATGTTATGTTTTGTCTGTCAGATAAATTTAATAGTGTTTATAGAGAGTCTCTTGTATTTTATGGTAATTGCTTGAAAAATTTTAAAATGGTTTATGTTATGTTTTGTCTGTCAGATAAATTTGAGAGTGTTTGTAGAGAGTATCTTGTATTGTAATGATAATTGCTTGAAAATTTGTATACTAGTATGTCTTTACGTGATAGTAAAGGATTTTCTTCACACTCGAGGAGGTACCACCCCTTACATCAAGTGGCCGGTGAAATCCCAACGGACGTTTCCGGTTCTGGTGTATAAGCCGGTTTCCCTTATAAACAAAAATTATGATGGCTCCTCCTTGCACAAAAGATCCCGGAGATAAAATACCCCTCCATTCGGATCTCCGGGAGAGGGGTGTGCAGGAGGCGCCGGCATCAAGATTTAACATATCCTTCTCGAATATATGTGGCCTAAATTCTAACCTGAACTCCGTCCACCATTTCCTTCAGACTAATAGGCCCCAACTCCTCTTCCTAACCGTGGCGTGTGCGCATACGTCCGTAGCAATCTACCCTGCAGCAGACTCCCAAATTTAGAAGCTGGAAGAAGAATAGACATACTTTTACTAAATTCATCTGTTGCATTTACCGGTCACCTTCTGACAACAACTTTGTCCAGCTCTTCGACTACCTTTCTGAAAAAACCGACCATCTGATTTCTGAATAGCCTTCCTCCGATGTCACTATTCTTGGTGACTTCAATGACCATAATAAGGAATAGCTAGGGTCTTCAAAAACCGATCCACAAGGGAGAACAGCGAAGGCCTTTGCAGTCAGCAATTCTTTAGCCTATATGGTTTAGCAACCTCCTTACTATGCTCACATCCCAACTCACAGCTCAAATCCCTTGGATCTCCTTCTTACTACAAAACCTAAATGCTATAAGACATCAGTCACCGCCCCACTTGGTCGCTCAGACCAAGGCATGGTCACTGCTTCCTGCGCAATGTAACCCCAGGTCACAGTCGTCACACCCACGTATCGTTTGGCACTACAACTCCGCCAACTGGGACGAAATACGGGATTACTTTTCCTCATTTCTATGGGCGTCTGTCAGATTCTCTCATTCTGACCCCTCTGATGTCTCACAAAGCGTCACCGAAACTATCCAAGCCGGCATAGAATTATTTATCCCACGTACACATAAAACCTTTTTACCCACTCAAAAGCCCTGGTTCTCTAATTCCTGTAACAAGGCCAGATTTGAAAAGGTCAAAGCTCACAAAACGCTTCTACACAATCCCAGTCAAGAAAACCGTCAAGCATTTAACGACGTAAGAAACCGCTATATCCGCATTTTTTCTGAGGCAAAAAACTCGTTTAATAACCACATCAAAAACAAAGTCATCTCAAGCTCCAACGACAGCAAACCCTTCTGGACTCTTGCTAAATCTATTGGCAATAATTTTGGCTAGAGCACGTTACCACCTCTTGTTGCAGGGGATAAAATTATTTCTACCGCCCTGGGCAACGCTGAACTTTTTTCCTCGTTGTTCGCCGGCAATTATACTCTCAACCCACCTCCAAATGTTCAACCACCAACAGTCCCCAATGTCGCGCATAAAATAATGGATATCATTTTCAAAACTAAAAAGGTACGAAAGATGCTTTCTTCTCTTAATACCAGGAAAGCCTCTGGCCTTGACGAGATCCCAACAATTATTCTCAAAAAATGCGTACCAGAGCTTGCTTCTGTCCTGACTCGTCTGTTTCAGGCATCTTACAATAGAGGCATATTCCCTAGTAACTGAAAAACTGCACGTGTACAAACCGTCCCCAAGAATGGACCCAGAGCGCTTCCTAGCAACCACATGCCTATTTCCCTCCTTTCAGTCGTCTCTAAAGTGATGGAAAAGTATATTAACACCGAATTACTAAACATTTTTGAAAAACGCAGTATAATCTACGACAGGCAGTATGGATTCCGTCAGTGCAGATCGACTCATGACCTCCTTTCCTTTGTCACCCATTCTTGGAGCAAGTCTATGGAACTACACGGTGATCGCCAGGTTGTCGCTCTAGACATATCCAAAGCATTCGACCAGGTCTGGCACGCAGCGCTGCTTAATAAACTTCAGGCCTATGGCCTGCCACCAAAACGCTGTACCTGGACAACAAATTTCCTGTCCAACCGGAGCATTTTTGTTGTCGCGGATGGCTATTCCTCTAAACTGTATCCAGTAAATGCAGGAGTCCCTCATGGTTCAGCTTTAGCGCCTACTTTTTTCTCCACATCAATGACCTCCTCTCTAGCACATCCAACCCAGTTTACAGTTACGCGGGCGACAGCACCCTCCACTCAAATATACAAAATCAAAAGCCTGTCTCTTTAGCCCAATTAGATGAGTATCGCAGACTCATGGAGGGTTATGTCATTGTGGATCTCCAAAACATATTAGACTAGGAAAGTAGAAATCTTGTACAATTTAACTCCACCAAATCTCAGTCTTGTTTTCTATCTCATAAGAGATACACCAGCCCTAGACCCATCACAATAAACAACCAAGTTATTTAAAGTAATGAGTCCCTTTCGCTTGTTGGCTTTTCTGTGGATCGAAATCTCAATTGGCACCAACATGTCAGATCAATTGCAGAAGCGGCTGCTAAGAAATGAGGTTTCCTCTTCCTGGCTGAAAAATACTTTTCACCAGCTAATATCTATACCTTATATACTTCACAAATAAGACCAAACCTCGAATACCGCTCCCACATCTGGGGTGACGCTGCCGCTTCTACATTCACTATCCTGGACTTCATTCAGGAGCGAGCTATGCGTCTCATCGGTGACCCAACCCTTATCCAAAGGCTGCCAGTCCTTGCCCACCGACGTGCCGTCGGTGACATTTCTCTCTCTCTCCCTCTCTTATAGATATCTGCACAGGGACTGCTCAGAGGAGCTTTCTTCCATAGTTCCCCCACCTACTGCCCCCAACAGATCTACCAGGGGAACAGAGCGAATGCACCATTTTACTGTCCAGGTCACCAGACATAGAACATCTTGTTATGCCCGCTCTTTTGTCCCGAGGACTTCCAGGTTGTGGAATTCCTTACTGGCACATGTTTTTCCTTCTCCTCCAAACCTTCAAGTCCAGAATTATCAAGTTGCCTCTTTCCTCCTTGTCGATACCCACGGTACGATAGTATTTAGGCTGTAAGCCCTCGTGGTGTGTTGTTAAAATATATTTAAAAAATGTGTTATGTTGTGTCTGTCAGATAAATTTGAGGAGTTTGTAGAGAGTGTCTTGTATTGCAATGGTAATTGTTTCAAAATATCTATAATGGTATATGTTATGTTATGTCTATCCGATCAATTCGATTCGGTGTTTGTAGAAACTGGCTTGTATTGCAATGGTAATTGTTTCATAATATCTATAATGGTATATGTTATGTTATGTCTATCCGATCAATTCGATTCGGTGTTTGTAGAGACTGGCTTGTATTGTAATGGTAGTTGTTTGAAAAACTCTATAATGGTTTGTGTTATGCTGTGTCTTTCAGATGAATTTGATAGTGTTTGTAGAGTGTCTTGTATTTTAATGGCAATTGTTTGAATAATTGTATAATGGTTTATATTTTATTGTGTCTGTCAGATAAATTTGATAATGTTTATAGAGTGTTTTGTATTTTAATGGTAATTTTTTGAAAATTTGTATAATGTTTTATGTTATGTTGTGACTGTCAGATAGATTTGATAGTGTTTATAGAAAAACGATAAGTCATGCTTCTTTCCATGAAAATCGAACTCGTATCCTCCTAAATTTCATAACAAACTATTTGAAAGAAACAAAAGCTATTATTAAATAATTTTTTTCGGAAAAATTATTTTCCTTTAGAAAAACTGGTCCGATAGGCCTGGGCTACCCTACATGCTTCTATGGCGATAAAATATAACAATCGGGCCAAAGTATCCATGTAAACAAGGTAGGGTAGTGTTACACCTATTTTCTAGACAACGAACCAATTCAAGCGATTTACACAAAAACTACACTAGCCAAGATATAATTATTCACAAATGGCTTTTTCACAAAATTTATATAAAATTATTTTTACGAAAATTTGTTAGGTAACAATATTTTACACAATTTGCTAAACAAATCACTTATCAAGAAAATTTGAAAACAGATTTTCCATGTGAATTTGCAAGCACCTTTTCAGTGAATTTTCATTAAGAAATAGAGAGGTATCGATGGTGAGACTTTCGGAAAATTTCTTAATATATATATATATATATATATATATATATATATATATATATATATATATATATATATATATATATATATATATATATATATATATATATATATATATACAGGTTGCAGATTACTACCACCAAACAAGATCTCGTTATTTTCCGTAACCGCTATGTTAGTAATTTCATATTCAACTTCCTGTGTAATGGTATTCAGTCACGTTTGTGGAATAAGGTCATTCCTATGTATGACACAATACTGATCCGCTACTCTCTTCTTCTTCTTCTTATTATTATTATTATTATTATTATCAAGGGCTCGAGGTGCATAAATATAATTGAAATACTACGAAGTAAATTTATGAAGCACACATAGGAGTATTGTTTGCAAACACAAACAGCTGGCCACATTATCCGATTAGAGTTTTGTGTACCCATATTATTACATATTATAATCCGCTGTTTACATTATGACACCTAATAGGTCTCGCTAAACACCTACGAATAGTGTGAGATTAAGTTGGTTTAGTCAGCTAAAGCATATACAGTGTGGAGCAGACAAATAGAATAAATTCAGTATTCCAATGCATATTTATTACCAATTCCGAAACACATCAATTATATATTAAAAAATAACACCCTGCAGCGTAAAAACTTCACCACTACATTCAACCCCATTCGAGTGACAGTCGTAACCCCCAAATTTTTAAACAGGAAGTAGGGGCTTATGATACCTAATTTGAAAAATATCTTCAATCTCTTTTCAAAAATGCTATGTTTTTCAAATGTTTTGAAAAACTTAACAGTAAAAAACAAGAAATTGGTCTAATTAACAAACTTCGCTACAACAAACTAAAAATTATTAACTAATCGCGTTTAATTCTTGATAACGGAAAATAAAACAAAAACAATTTCAGTTACCTTTTTTGCGGTATTAGTTAAAAACAGGATATAAAAAGTTATCAACATTCTTGACAGTTGGCAGTGTTACTTTTTATTAAAACGTCTTAGCAGCTTGCTGTGTAATTGTAACCGCATGACAGTGGTTGTCAGTTGTTAACTGCAAATCAGAAGAAATAAAACACGTTCACAGATAGAAGTTGCTTGCCTATTTTAAGAAAAACTTCCCGATTTGCCGCCTACATCCCAAGGGACAATTAGTAAAATTAAAAAGCAATTTTGCCTGCTTGTACATGTAAGACATACACAAAAAACCTTCTAATGCACTGAGTAATAATAACAAATGGGAGGGAATGCATCCCTAAAATGATACACATCTGGAGCTCATGGAAGACAATTTTGATAGAAAAACGTCTTTCTGTGAAAGAGGATGGAAATGTTTTTGTAATTTAACTAGAACATGTTGTATTTGATGATGAGTGCAGTTTACAATTCACGGCCATACTAATCGTCAAAATTGTTGCTACTGGTCTAAAGAAAATCCACACTGGATGAGAGAAGAATATACGCAATACTTTTAAAATGGTAACGTTAGGGCAGGAATAGTTGGAAACCATGTCCTTAGTCTCTTTGACATTGATGGCAATTTGAATGAAGATAATCATTTAGCACTGCTTCAAAATAATGCGGTGCCAACTTTGAAAAACTTATATCCTGATCGAGCAAACCTACAAATTCCAGCGAATGTGATATGGTTTTAGGAGGATGGGGCGCTAACACGTTACCACATTAATGTGCGACACTGCCTCGACTCAATATATCCAAATCGGTGGATAGAGAGGCGAAGATCGTTGGAATGGCCAGCAAGATCACCTGATCTTACTCTATTAGACATTTTCTTATAAAGATATGTGAAAAGTATTATATGGAAAACAAAAACACGTGATTTAACTGACTTAAGAAGAAGAATAACTATTGCGATTAGGTAGGCCACGCCTCAGATAGTGATTATCGTTAGAAGACATATAAGTTTACGATTAGGATGCTGCCAAGACGTTCAAGGCATGCGTTTTCAACATCTCTTATATTAGGATTAATGTGTTTTTATTTTTCCACCTCAGGATTTTTTATAAATATGCACAAGAACTGAGATACGGAATTTATTCTGTTTGGTTGTTCCATTATTGTATATTATGAAAATGTAAACACAAACAATCCTATCAAATTAGTTCTTTTTGTACCAAAGTTAATTTAAATATTCAATAATTTTTCTTTGAAAAGTCTCTAAATAATGACAAAGCAAGTTCTAGAGCTAGTCAGCTCTTTAATAGTTGGCTGGTGTGGTATACTTGCAATATGGTAGGTGGTAGTGGACTTTTCCTTTACGTGATAGTAACGGATTTTTTTCACGCCCGAGGAGGTACCACCCCTTACATCAAGGGGCCGGTGAAGTCCCAACGGACGTGTCCGGTTCTGGTGTATGAGTCGGTTTCCCTTATAAGCAAAAATTATGATGGCTTTTCCTTGTATAAAAGATTCCGGAGGTAAAATACCCCTCATTCGGATCTCCGGGAGAGGGGTGTACAGGGGGCGCCAGCATCAAGATTTAGCATATCCTTCTCGAATATATGTGGCCCAAATTCTAACCTGAACTCCGTCCACCATTTCCTTCAGGCTAATAGGCCCCAACTCCTCTTCCTCACCGAAACTCAAATCAATGCCAAAACAGCCACTAATCACCTAAATTTCCCAGGGTATGAGATCCTTACTTCCTTTAGATTGCATGGAGGCGTGTGCGAGTACGTCCGTAGCAATATACTCTGCACCAGACTCTCCCATTTAGAAGCTGGAAGAAAAGATGAATAATACTCTCTCTCGGGGCTGCAACTAAATTCATCTGTTGCATTTACCGGTCATCTTCTGACAACAACTTTGTCCAGCTCTTTGACTACCTTTCTGAAAAAACCGACCATCTGATTTCTGAATATCCTTCCTCCGAGGTCACTATTCTTGGTGACTTCAATTTCCATAATAAGTAATGGCTAGGATCTTCAAAAACCGATCCACAAGGAAGAGCAGCGGAGGCATTTGCAGTCAGCAATTATGTAGCCAATATGGTTCAGCAACCTACTCGCATCCCAACACACAGCTAAAATCGCTTGGATCTCCTTCTTACTACAAATTCTGACTGCTATAAGATATCAGTCACCGCCCCCCTTGGTCGCTCAGACCACGGCATGGTCACTGCTTTTTGCGCAATGCAACCCGAGGTCACACAGTCATCACAACTACGTATCGTTTGATACTACAACTCCGCGAACTGGGACGAAATGCGAGATTACTTTTCCACATTTCGATGGGCGTCTGTCTGCTTATCTCATCCTGACCCCTCTGATATCTCACAAAACGTCACCGAAATTATCCAAGCTGGCATGGAATTATTTATTCCACGTACATAGAAAACCTCTGCAGACACTCAAAAGCACTGGTTCTCTAAATCCTGTGACAAGGCTAGACTTAAAAAAGGTCAAAGCTCACAAAACGCTTCTACACAATCCCAGCCAAGAAAACCGTCAAGCATTTAACGACGCAAGAAACCGCTATGTCCGCATTCTTTCTGAGGCAAAAAACTCGTTTAATAATCACATCAAAAACAAAGTCCTCTTAAGCTCCAGCGGCAGAAAACCCTTCTGGACTCTTGCTTAATCTATTGGGAATAATTTCTGCAAGAGCACGTTCCCACCTCTTGTCTCAGGGGATGAAATTGTTTCTACCGCCCTCGGCAAGGCTGAATTTTTGACTTCGTTGTTCGCCGGCAATTCTACTCTAAACCCACCTCCAAATGTTCAACCACCAACAGTCCCCAATGTCGCGCATAAAATAACGGATATCATTTTCAAAACTAGAAAGGTACGAAAGATGCTCTCTTCTCTTAGTACCAGGAAAGCCTCTGGCCTTGACGAGATCCAGCAATTGTTCTCAAAAAATGCTTACCAGAGTTTGCTTCTGTCCTGACTCGTCTGTTTCACATATCTTACAATAGAGGCATATTTCCTAGTAACTGGAAAACTGCTCGAGTACAACCCGTCCATAAGACAGGATTCAAAGCGCTTCCTAGCAACTAAAGGCCTATTTCTCTGCTTTAAGTCGTCTCTAAAGTGATGGAAAAGTATATAAACACCGAATTACTAAAATTTCTTGAAAAACACAGTCTAATCCACGACAAGCAGTATGGATTCCGTCAGCGCAGATCAACTGCCGACCTTCTTTCCTTTGTCACCCATTCTTGGAACAAGTCTATGGAACTACACGGTGAATCCCAGATTGTTGCTTTAGCTATATCCAAAGCATTCGACCAGGTCTGGCACGCAGCGCTGCTTAATCAGCTTCCGGCCTATGGCCTACCACCAAAACTCTGTACCTGGACAGCAAATTTCCTCTCCAACCGGAGCATTACTGTTGTCGTGGATGGACATTCCTCTAAACAGTGTCCAATTAATGCAGGAGTTCCTCAAGGTTCAGCTTTATCCCGTACTCTGTTTCTTCTCCACATGAATGACCTCCTCTCTAGCACATCCAACCCAGTTCACAGTTACGCGAACGACAGCAGCCTCCACTTAAATATACAATATTCTAAGCCTGTCTCTTTAGGCCAATTAGATGAGCATCGGAGACTCATGGAGGGTTCTGTCTCCGTGGATCTCCAAAAAATATTAGACTGGGGAAGTAGCAATCTTGTACAATTCAACCCCACCAAATCACAGTCTTGCTTTCTTTCTCATAAGAGATACACCAGCCCTAGACCCATCACAATGAACAACCAAGTTATTCGAAGTAATGAGTCCATTTAACTTGTTGGCATTTCTGTGGATAGAAATCTCAATTGGCACCAACATGTCACATCAATTGCAGAAGCGGCTGCTAAGAAATTAGGTTTCCTCTTCCGGGCTCGCAAATACTTTTCACCAGCTAATCTCTATACCTTACATACTTCACAAATAAGACCAAACCTCGAATACTGCTCCCACATCTGGGGTGCTGCTGCCGCTTCTACACTCGCTATCCTGGACTCCATTCAGAAGAGAGCTATACGTCTCATCGGTGACCCTACCCTCACCCAAAGGCTGCCATCCCTTGCCCACCGACGTGCCGTTGGTGACCTTTCTCTCTCTCTTTTATAGATATCTGCACGGGCACTGCTCAGAGGAGCTTTCTTCCATAGTTCCTCCATCTGCTGCTGCCAACAGATCTACCAGGGGAACAGAGGGAATGCACCCTTTTACTGTCCAGGTCACCAGACATAGACCATCTTGTTATGCCCGCTCTTTTGTCCCGAGGACTTCCAAGTTGTGGAATTCCTTGCCGGCACATGTTTTACCTTCTCCCCCGAACCTCCAAACCTTCAAGTCCAGAATTAACAAGTTGCCACTTTCCTCCTTGTCGACACCCACGATACAATAGTATTTAGGCTGTTAGCCCTCGTGGGGTGTTGTTGAAATAAAAATAAAAAATCTGATCGGTTATCAGAATTGAATAAAAAACTGAAAAAAAATAATCAAACGGGTTTCTACATAAATCGTGGTATGCGAAGATATATATATATATATATATATATATATATATATATATATATATATATATATATATATATATATATATATATAATATTTCCAAAACTAGAGTCTTTAGGTATAAGGAGTGTTATAAAAAAGTTGAAGCAGAGGCCCTTTATGTTCGAGACATACAATATGGTTGTTCCATTTGAAGAAATTAAGTTACAGCAGTTTGAACTTAGTAAAATTCAAACACTATTTGCGAGCGTCCCTGTATATGGTATCAGATTTTTTCGACGATTAATGTAAACAAAGGTCTCCCTAAATGGGATTCATAGGACTCCACAAATTTTGTATGTGCAAACAAAGCGAAAAATACAAAACGGTGAACGATATCATTTTTATCTTTACAAACGTGCATTATAGTTCGATGGAAATACAAAAATGTAATAATATAAGAGGTATAGAGCCTCGGTGGTTCAGGCGTAAGAACGTGCCCCTCTGAACCGAAGGGTACTGGGTTCGATCGCAGGGTTCTCCTTTCACTTTTTCAGTACAAACTGTAACATTAACATCAACCGAGGTTCTGGCATTTTATTTGAGCAAGTTGAATGTCTGCACGTTCCGCCCTTCGGAGGGGGCGTAAAGACGTCGGTCCCGTGTCCATGCGATGTTGCCTGCCTTTCTGTAAAGATACCTACCCTTTTTGCAGAAAGGCAGGGGTTCGGCAAAATTTCCAGGATAGTGAGGTGAAACTGCTCCCTGGCGTCGGTGATTGGCCATAGTCGCGGAAATAGGCCGACGTTCAAGAAACAAAACACACACACAAAACACACAGAAGAGGTATTCGATTAATAAAATTGTATCAGCAACGACTTTACATGTTTATAATTTTATGAGATGCAGCTCAAGACGCCCTCTGATTAACGTATATAATTATTATTTCTTGTGTCTTGTATAATAACGGGCATATCAAGCTTTACCGTAGAAATGCGCCACCCTTTATATAGGTGAATATATAAAACTGCAACCTTCTCAACAGCATTTTTTTTTTAATGAAAATTGGCTAAAAATTATACTCTTACGCCATATAAACTAAAACCACTGCCAAAGAATCAGAGAAATTATATAAGAATGTAAACTGATCACGGATATGTATTATAGAGGGGGCATACTTCGCGCTCATTTGAAGAAATTTTTAAAAATTAAAAAATCGCGATTGCCTCATTAGTGAATTTTGTTTTCGAAAATTTACTAAAAGGGGCTAATCATACAACAAAATTTCTGGACTAACTACCGGTTGTGACCAGTCCAATTGCCACAAAAAGGAATAATCATGTGTACCTCCAAAACCGTCCATCTGCGGACGCATGCTCATTAAACATTTTCTGCATATTTTGATCCATGCCCCCCATATCGCTCCTTCAACACTACAACTAGATAACTCGAAATTTATAGTTTCGAGATAGTTCGATTTTAATTTTAAGCTAACTATTGACGTTAATTACAAGTAAGGGTTAAGTCATATAAATTTAATATTTTTCCTTCGTATAATACGATACAAACAGAGAATTTATATAAGTGTAAAGTTAAATTTTAAGTTACAGTATACAAAAATATTTTTTTTAAGTTATCTACTTGTTGCAACAAAATAATATGAAAAGCTATATAGTTACCCAAATTTAACTACACATATTACAGTAAAAGAAAGACAAAGAAGCTGGAAGAAACTTTTTTTATTCTGTAATTATAGTCCGTTAGTATCTGTAGGAACACACAAAAATAATTTCCTTTCTAAACTGATCAACGTATTAGAACTAAAATAGGATTATATTAAAAATATAATTATGTAACTAAATTCACAACCTAGGTAAAAAATCTAAAAACAGCATTTTTAGTTAATAAATATTTTAATCTTCAGTTATTTCTTCCTCACTATCGGAGATGGTATCTTGAACTTTACCATTATAAGGTAGATTAAAATAGAATGGCCTGTAAGATTCACTTAGCGCTGGAGGTTTCATGGCAAATAGTAAAATTAAGTTTTGATACTTGGGCTCTGATATTGGAATTAAGGTGTTGTATAAACGTTGCAATGGAGCGGCTGGGTGGAAACCACGACGTGTTTTTTTGGTTAAAGTTGAGAACTTTAAATTCGCCCTGAAAAGTTTCTTTAAACGTCATTAAATAAGGTTCAGTTTTCTTAAAATGTAACCAACACATTTTTTGCCAGTTCACTGTTGCGCCGATTTCACCTGTTTTTCGAAGGGACGTTCTGCTCGACGAATTTTTTATAGTCGTATATTTCATCCATCCCAATATCGTGAACTAGATAAGGCATATCGCCTTTTCGTCTCGCACTTCGCCCTATATTTTTCCAATCTTCTGGCCAGTGAGCTTTACCAACACTTTTAAATTCTCTACCAATAGCAGCGTGCATAGAGTCGCACTCCATTTCACCAACAACTAAAAATCTTAAGTTTATTATTTCGAGGTTTTCTATTCCTTGGACTGATAGCATACACATTGCTGCCATAAATTTATTCAAATTTTGACCACCGCATCGATCACAAAAAAAGGTTACTTGTTTTGTAGATATTGGTAATGATTTTAGATACTTGTAGATGCAACTGGAAATCTCACAACTGCCCCGTTTTCCTTGGTTCTCAGACCACATGAAACAGTCTCCTTGCTTACTCACAACATTGTAGATTGTAAAATTATAAGTCGCAAGTCTTCGTTTGTAAAAAAGCGCATTGTTTGTAGGGTCTGTTGGCACAAGTAGTACATGCTGCATATCAAAGTTAGCGCACACAACTTCTCCGTTTGACTCTGCAGCATTGGCTTTATCTATCCTCTTTTCTTCTCTAGCTAGTTCTTTTGTACGAATATGAGAATTATAAGCTTCTTCTAAAGCTTTTTTTTCGTCAGGTGATGCATTTTGATAAGACATGCATACTCGGCATTGATCCTTTCTTGGCCGATGGAATCCCAAATTATATTGTTCATTAAAAACTTTTCTATATATTCCTTCAGACCCCTGGGCTTCACCATTCTCCTCACACCAGCTGCAGTATAATTTGTACATAAGGATAATGTTCGAGGACGAACAAAGGTACTGACGTTTGGTTCCTGAGCTACAATAGTGAGACGGTACGGAAGGAAAGCTCTCTATGTGTCTTTTTTCTATTTTCAATAATAGACTGGGGAGTTACCTTTTTAATGTACTTTCCTGTTCTATCTGCAGCAGTCGTGTTCTCTAATGTTCTTTTTTTCATAGCGATGTCAACTATTCCTTTCTTTATGCCCAATGTATTTATAAACATGGTTTTGCAAACGCCGTTTATGGGAAGAAAAAAATTTATTGACGCACCTCTTTTAGACATCTCGCCTTTGGTGTTCACGCGAGTTTTTTCCTTAGTCGTATTAGACTGTATAAAATCCAGTTGTCTGGAATAGTTTGCCAAATCCCAGTATCTTTGAAATATCTGAAGCCTATCTTCATCCCTTATCTTCAAAAAACATGTTTTTCTACAACTATCAGGACATGGTGGATTCATTTCGGCAGCTGGAACAATTTTATTTCTAGCAGAAATATATTCTTTACCTTGAGCTCTATTTTCTTTGGCTATATTTCTTTTACACTTACTACATCTCAGTAAACGTCTTCTTGGTTTTAGTGTAGGTTCTGGATATGCTTGCATGCCTTCTAGGGTATTTTCTGGCTTTAAACAACCTCGTATGCGACTAAAAGGTGCATCATCACTATCAGAAGATTCTGCTAACTCTTCCGGAATGTATTCAGAATGGTCTGAAGAAAATGGCGACTCTGGACTTGGTAGCGGTTCATTTTCTAATGAAACAACGTTTTCAGAATTTGCTGCTTGTAGTGTGGTCAATTGATAATCTGTGCCGGGTGCCGGGTATTAGTGTCTCAACGTTTTCAGACATTTCCAATTGACTACTCGTAGTTGGCCACCACTCCTCTAGACAAGCCGTAGATTCTGTGATACACGACATTTCTTTGTCATGAGATATAACCTTATCATCTGTTTCTTTTTATCTTTGGTCTTTAACTAAAATAAGTAAAATATTACATTAATTTCGTGCTAAAATTCCATAAACTAATAGTTGATTGTGGATTTGACACACTTAACCCCACTTTTTTAACAAACCTATAACTTGTTGAAACCTATAAAATTTTATGTGTTACTTATCATTTTTTAGACAAAGTTCAACCATATATTTTGATCGTCTATGACGCCGCCGCACTTCCTTTTATACCAGATGACAAATGCTCAAATAATTCCTAATCTATTCACAAATCTAATTTGTCATTGGCATAAGCTAAGTTACCGGGAAGTTAGAGGGCCGCCAGCTTTTATACAGTGGAGATGGGCGTGGGTTAAAATAAGATGTTAATTAGGGGCGCCACTTGATTGTTTAACCTCCACTCCCGGATATTCTGATAAGATGTTCACTAATATGCTTCCTTGCCCAGATCCAACACAACCAAGAATTCTTGGATCACACTGGCAACTATAGCCAACCACAATCGAGCACAGGAAGCTACAAGGGAGGTATAATTATGATAACACAAACTAAATTTCGGAACGGTATGGTCTCATAGACCCACAAGTAAAGATAACGGTAAGGATCTAATCTATCAACAGCCCTGAAAACAAAACACAAACACAAAACCAAAACACACCTATAATATGATAAAATAAGGGCTTTTATTAAGCTTCTTTGGCATACAAGAATTTATTAAAAGCTGTTCTAAAATTCTGATCTAAAATAAAAAGTCTCTATAATATAACTAAAATGGCTTACTACCAAATAATCAAGATCTTTACTGAGTATATATGAATGTGCTCCAAACTATATTGGTTCTACGGAAAATCCCACTTTTCGTGCACGCAAAGCTCACAACTTATTTTCCCCAAATATTAATTAATTACACGTTAATTACGGTAAGTGGCCTGATTAAAGATCAAGTCCCAAAGAATAATCAATAAGCTTGACTAATGCTAACAATATATGATAACTGATGGTACTATCAAATTGAAGCAATTATATTAACAATGGTCTTATAAAAATCTGTACCACATTTAGTGAAGTTTAAATAAAATCAATTCAGTTGGATTTTAGCAAATTTAACAAAGATGAATATTTAAAACTTTAGCTTATCAAGATTGTCTCTTATCACTTTATTCTTTATCACAAAACGGAAAATTCTTACTTGAAATTCCTGGGCTCCTAGACCATAAAATTACCAACAATTTGTTCTTGACTAGCACATAAAAACTCCAGTTACTCCAATAGCCATACTCCATTCGGTACATGAAAATTCGCTATTCCATGCGAGACTTATTCCACTCAAAATTATGAAACGTGAATTTGCCAACGGTACTGCCCAATACAAAAACTGGCCGATACAATAATTTCTGCCTAACACAAGGACTTTCTCAGCACAAATAAGTTCTATACCTGATACTAGGAATTTTCCATCCAGCACAAGGATTCGTCTATCCGGCACAAGAACTTTCCACCCGCTACTAGAATTTCTCTATCCGCTACCAGAAATTTCCTATCCAATACTAGAATCGCTCCAGCCGCTACTAGAAATTTTCCATCCACTACTAGAACCCTAAAAACAACAAGTAACGGAATGCTAAAGGTGTTATAGTTAGGAGAGAGGATGATTTCTTACCTCCAAAGAGGGAAACGAAACTCCAACAACGGGACAAAATTAATGTGGTCCTTAAATCCCCTCAAACGGGTATCTCTACAGTCTTCAGCACTAAATCCGTACATTACGACATCACCAAAAAGACTGCAGATTATGTTCTGAGGGCAATTAAATCCACTAAGGGGGATAATTAATATCCAACTTGCTCCTCAGAACGAACCACGTGTTAACTCCAACAATTGCCAACGAAATCTTTCTCTCGAAACTTCCGGAGCATTCACATTTCCTACCTGAAAACAGGCACGCCACTCCCTCGCTCTCACTCGCATCCCATACGTCCCCAGCCATCTATCCCTCTCAACATGCGGACCATTCTCGAACCACCGACAACTGCAACGCAAGCGTGGCAGCCGACACAATATACCAGGGGTAGTACAAATAAAAATGATTTAACGAAAGATCTCAATTTTATTCCTTATACGAGGGATATCCAGAAGAAATAACCACGGTTGTCGCCAATAATTCTTTGTTCAAAGCATAGGAGGAACCACAAATACGTCCAAACTAGCTTAGTTGTTTAGCTATTCAGTTTATACTGTTACACGTCTACTCATAATGATGCGAACTGTGAAAAATTTACCACCAAATAATTGCCACAAAACCGTAAAGAACTGCACGATTCGAGTGTAAACAAACAACTAATCATGTGAAATTTTAACGCACAACTAGATATCTCAACTTATCCACTTGTAGCAGTGAGCCACAATAACTTAACCTAAACATTAAAATACAACAACTAGACAAGTTGAGTTATCTTGTTGTAGCCCTTAGGTAATGTATTACTTAAAAGATATCTATATTCGACACCCATAATATTAGAAGAATAATACGTGATATCAGTTATCTACTTATTGCATCGAAAGGTTATACGATATGACGATGGATGATCGAGTTATCTAAAAAATGGCCATGTCAAGTTATCTAATTGTAGTTTTGAGGTAGCGATATATAAATTCAAACTTTTCCTACATATGGACTTTGGCGACCCTAGTTTAGGCTAACCTGAAGAAATTTTAAATTAATTTTAAAAGCCTTGCAGTCATAATTTCGTAAAAAGATATTTATGGAAATTTGTTAAAGCACTAACACTATCTAAAAAACAAAAATTTGTAAAATACCTTACTTGCTATTGTCCTATTAGAAATTTCTTACCAGTACATATAATTTACCTTTAACAATACTTTGTTAATTGTTAACCCTAACACGAAGTTACAAGATCCAGTGGAACAAAATTTATAATTGCAAAAAACCTCAAAACCGACATATAGTAAATATGTAGCAACGTAAATCTACTTTATGGTGTACTATAGATCAAAATATTGTTTCAGATTCCCATTAATCAAAAATCGAGACAACAACATTGTTACATACCTCAACAAATCATCTGAAGATTCGTATTCTCAGTTCAGGAAACAAATATGTCCATCTCCAAGCGTAGTGAACCGTGTAGAAGTCTGATGCTTGAATACCATTTCCATATTTGTTTTGATAAACACACTTGCAATGAAGTGACATCTTCATTATGGTAAAACTGCCTGTTACCGAAGAGGTATATGTATGCCCTTAATTGTTTTTACATTACTTTGCATTTCAAAAAGTCAATTTCTGTACCTACCGAGTGTTATCCGCGTTACTTTATAAAACACATAAATTTAGGGTGTCCACGACAATAGTATTTCCTCCATATCTATCTAATTCATAGACATATATTGAGAATGTTAAAACGCAGGTCGGATTTGTATCATCCCATGATTTAGAACTCTTTTTAGTGAATTTTCGTAGAAAAAATTCACTAATGGGGAGATCCCGAGTTTTGAATTTTGAAAAAATTTTTGCAAATGAGCGCGATCTAGGACCCCTAGAACCCATATCCAGGGTCAGTTTCAATTTTTATATGTTTATATATATATATATATATATATATATATATATATATATATATATATATATATATATATATATATATATATATATATATATATATATATATATATATATGTATCACACCGATAACTCAAAAAATAATAGGCCGATTTTGATAAAATTTGGCACGTACCTTTCTTTTGTAAATAGCTTGAATAAGTTCGTTAGTCAGGAAAATCGGACGAGGTTTTCCGGGAAAATGTTGAGTTTTCATTCGAAAAAAATTCTTATCTCAAAAAGTAATAAGCCGATTTTAATAAAATTTGGCGTGTACCTTCCTTTTGTAAATGGCTTTGACAAGTTCGTTAGTCAGGAAAATCGGATGAGGTTTTCCGGGAAAATTTTGAGTTTTCATTCGAAAAAAATTCTTATCTCAAAAAGTAATAAGCCGATTTTAATAAAATTTGGCGTGTACCTTCCTTTTGTAAATGGCTTTGACAAGTTCGTTAGTCAGGAAAATCGGATGAGGTTTTCCGGGAAAATTTTGAGTTTTCATTCGAAAAAAATTCTTTTCTCAAAAAGTAATAAGCCGATTTTAATAAAATTTGGCACGTACCTTCTTTTTGTAAATGGCTTTAACAACGAGGTTTTCCGGGAAAATATTGACTTTTCATTTGAAAAAATTTTTTATGTCAAAGAATAATGGGCAGATTTTGATATAATTTGGCATGTACCTTCCTTTTGTAAATGGCTTTGACAAGTTCGTTAATCAGAAAAATCGAACGAGGTTTTCCGAAAAAATTTTGAGTTTTCATTTGAACAAAATTTTTATCTTAAAAAATAAAAAATCTATGATAACCAAATTTGGTAGGTAGGTTTACGATATAAAAAGTAAACTATACACCAAAATTTAGATTTCCATGTTACAAGAAAAAAAAGTTATAATAAAATATTTTGTGCCAGATCATTTCTATGAAAATTCACTACCATAACGCACTTGCTGCGTCTTCTTATTATTTAATAGACTGTTCAGCTTTTCCTAGCATCTACCAATTACATTATTCTAAAGAAAACATATTCTATGTTTTGGTACTTTAACGAATTTTTATTTTAAACATATTAATTTGAGAGGTCGCGATTTTCACATCTTTAGAAACTTTTTTCACAAAGGCACGATATAGAGCCACTAGAACCCATATTTCGCATAATCTCTAGAATATTTGTTTAAATATCCGCAACTTTGTCCTTTAATTGTTACAGAATAAACATTTACTTCTGGTTCTATGATTGGCAAGACGCCGACCATGTTAAAGAATTTAATTCGCTGTCGTTTTGACCTTTTAAAATATTGTTTTTGGGGGAGAAAAGTGGGTTGGTTAACTAACTCGTTCAAGAGACTTACAAAAGGACCTTACTTGCCAAGTTCGATCGGTTTATAATTTATTAATTATATATATATATATATATATATATATATATATATATATATATATATATATATATATATATATATATATATATATATATACATTTTAATAAAATACTAGCTAACAAAGCATAAAAACTAAGTGCAAACAAAAATAAGGCATAAGATTAGCATAAAAGTAGATTCCGAATATGGTAGAATAATAGTATCACCAAATTTTTGTTCTTGTTCTTTAATGGTCGGCCAATTTCCGCGACTATGGACAATCAGGAACGTCAGGGAGCAGTTTCACCTCACTATCCTGAAAATTTTGTGAAACCCCTGCCTCTCCGTAAGGAGGGTAAAGATCTTTAACGTGCCCACGGGACACGGGACCGACGGCTTTACCCCCCTCCGAAGGGCGAAACGTGCAGACATTCAGCTTGCTCAAATACCATGTCACACCCTAGATTGATGTTAATTATACATGCAGTATGTACTGAAAAAGTGAAAGGAAACCCTGGAATCGAACCCAGTACCCTTTGGAGTCACACGTTCTTACCTCTGGACCACCAAGGCCTTAACCACCAAATAACCATGAAATAAATTTTACAATATGTTTAAAATGTTATGTTAAAGTTCCATAATATACGTCAGAATAAACAACGTGTTTAACAAGACAAAGTAGGCCCCCTCGTGGCGGAGGTTACTACATGTCGGTCTGCAAATCGAAGGGTCCCGGGTTCGATTTCCGGGCAGGCCAACGAGAGTCTTGTCTGCAAAATTAAAATAAATAGAAATCGAACTATTGCGCTAATGGCCAGAGATGCCACAACCATTATGTGAATAAAAAAACAAGACAATGTAGGTAGAAATTGTGATAGAAACCACTACAATATTTCAAGGGGCCCCGCCATCTATTGGTAAAGACACCGTATCACAATTTGTGAGATGTGCACAAAACGTAAAAAGTTGCAAAATACTTGAAACACCTCCAACACGATGAACGATATCAGTTTTTTTTACCAAAAACTTGCATTATAATTCGATGGAAAATGCTACAATGCAATACCTAATAATAGGATGTTCTTTTAGAAAAAGAAGGCTCTTATCACAACGCCTTAAGGCCTCTTTTGTAATTGTCAAAATAATTTTATAAGCACAAGACACCCTATAATTAACGTGTATAATTTTTTCTCGTATCTTGTATAATAATGGATATATTGAGCTTTACCGTAGAAATGCGCCACACTGTAAACATGTGAACCGATAAAAACTAAAACTGACCCCAGGTATGGGCTCTAGATGGCCTACTTCGCGCTCATTTAAAAAAAATCTTTTTAAAATTCAAAAGTCGTGGTCTTCTTAATAACGAAATTTTTTATACGAAAATTCGTTTAAAATTATGGACTGTTAAACCACAAACTCTATAGCTGAAACTACTGCCACGGCATCAGAAAAGGGGCCTACTTGAAAAGAAGTTTCTTTAAATATTTTAGCAAAGTAAAAGACTATAACAACATAACCCTCTCTCTTGGCTAGAAATGCCAATTTTTACGTTTCAAATCGCCACTATAACGTTTTAGGAAGCAATGCGTCCCCATTTTTTTGTGCTTATAATCTTTTCTCTTTAACTATCAGATCTAAATATTTTTATCATAAACTTACGTTCCAGATTTGGTTGCCATAAGTTTGTTATTTCCGGAGATACAAAAATTTTAGGAAACAGAATCAAGATTTTTTCCCAGTTTTTTAAAACCTAACGTAACTTACTTTATTTGATAAGTATTCCATTAGACCTGTTTTAACTTATTTATCTTAAATTTAGTGTCTGCATGATCAATTTCTCTGCAAAAACACACATATAAAATTCAAGTACAGTCTTATGAACAATAATTCACTCCAAAGCACATGTTATCTTTTTCTGTCAATATAATGTCACTCAGATGATGTGACAAGTAGACTACAAAAACTATAACTAGAATAGGGTAAGCCAGACAGACGTTATTGGCCACTGTGAATTTATTCGAGAATAATTAGGAAAAAAAATTATTCCTGGGGACTTTCCTGCATTGTTACTTACATTGACAACACTGTAGAAACAGTTCGTGTAATTTCATGATGTAAGGTTGGTATAGTTGGAATGTATGACGTGTTGTGTAAAAAGGTGTTTGTACTGAACCTAAATTTAAGTTAAGTCTTATGAATTTTGTAAGGGAAGGCTGTTATAAAAATCGAGTTAGATGAGTTTCAAGGATTTGGTTGAACTAAAGCATGTGTATAATTTATAATGCTTAATTTTGAGCTTTCGAGTGAAAAAACTCATTTAGGTTATGTTTTATATCATTCTCAATGGGTGCCAATTACTGTACTGCTAAATTTGGCGGTCTAGGCCAATCACTATTATTCAGATTATTTTGTTTAATTTATCTTGCACACAGTGACATTTTCAAGGTGGCCAGACTGAGAAATGTATGTAAGGAATGTAAACTTTCTAAGACACTTTTTTTTAAATTGCAGCATCACCACAGAAACAATGCCGGCAAGAAATATAACAAAACATACAGATAAGAAGATCTTGTTGAGGCTTTGAAGGCTATAGGAAATGTCATGAGCCAAAGCAATGCAGCAGCAAAGTTCGGGGTACCAAGGGCAACAATACAGTTCCGGCTCAGTGATAAGTTTAATGAGAAAACCAAACTCGGTTCGAGTCCTACAGTTAGTGGTGATGCGGAACAGAAACTAGAAGACTGGATAGTTGACAGCCACAAGAAAGGGTTTCCATTGAGAATTGAAGATATTATCCAAGACCCATCTACGAGATGGTGACGAGACGTGCTTTCACTTTTGTACAAAGAATAAAAAGGTAGTCCAAGAGGCAAAAAATGTTTATAAAATAGAGAACCATCCGAAGGTGAATCTGACAGTCATCTTTACCTTTTGTGCAAACGGCGATATCACATCAGCCATGGTGAAATATCCATACCAAAGGGTCCCGGGAGAAATTGTGAAATCAGTTCCTGATTCATGGGGTGTTGTCGGCAGCGATAACGGTTGGAAGAAAAACGAAATATTCTACAAATACATTGCGAATATATTCTACAAACATCTAACAAAGATTTACACTAAGCTTCCGGTTGTGCTGTTCGTTCATGGGCACTCTACACATTTGACATATGAACTAAGTCAGCTTTGCAGTGATCTGCAAATTAATTTGATATCTTTATATCCTAATGCCACACGGAACCTTACAGCCCTCAGATGTGGCTGGATTCAAACCATTAAAGGACGGCTGGAAATCATAGTTATTAGAATTCAGAAGACAATTCCCTTATGAAGTAGTCACAAACGATAAGTTCGCCCCTCTGTTAGAGAAAGTAGTGAGCAACCATCTGAAAGAAGCTGTGAAAAACTTTCCTGGAATTTAAGAATATTTTCGGTGACCAGAGCGTAAAGAACCTGAGCGCTATGTCGGCCGATGAAGTACAGAATGAAGTTAGTTTAAATTTACTATTTCTAAAATGTTAATATGTTGATTATTGTTTAAGTTTCTCCTCCCATAATCGATGCAGGGTTAGGTAAACCATCCAAACACGGCTAAATTCTTGTAAAGTTGTTGAAAAATTATACAATGTGGTTGTTGTTCTAAGTATCTTATGCTTGATATTGTTGTATTTGGATTTGATGCATAAAAATACACAACATATGTCATGCTTCGCTTCATTCTTGAAAGCCATCTTACCATAACAATGGCTGAGTTCACCAAGCGCCAACAGTTGAATTGTTGTGTCAATGTATGCGTTCCCCAGTGCCTCTGAGTTCCTGCTGGAACTCAACTGTTGCCGATTGTTGACAGTGCATTGACCAGCCTCCAACCGTTGAAATGTATCGGTAGCCAGCAGATAAGCACTTGAACTCAGCTGTTGGCGCCTGGTGAACTCATCCATTGTTACCGATGACGTCAAGAGACAAATTAAGCTGATTTTGCACTGTTTGGCACTTGAGTCCAATTGTTAAAAAATATTTCTCAACATGTTATACATTGTTGAATTCAGGAAAAAAAATCCTATAATGTCAAAATCCAATATGGCACTCATAAGAAATAAGAAAGTTGATGATGTCCCAAAGAGCTCGAAATGTTGTAGAAAAAATTAAAGCCGTTGTCAGATATAAAAGTGAAAATAGCTGTGAGAATCTGCTTTTCGTTTCTTTATACGAATTCAAATAAATGAGATAGAAGCTAAAATCGCTTTTTTTCAGTTTTTTAACAATTTCTTAAATGGCAGTTACAAAAAATTGGTTTTGTCTGCGGCATATTAAAAAGCATAAAATATAGCACCATTGCTCTAATTTAAATCACCCTTTATATATATATAGAAATTTTTTTGGAAAGAGTAACCGTGTAATGGTGAGCGATACAAACGAATTGATTTTTGTTGAACACAAAAAGAAGGAATATCTTAAGGTACATTGTTGTCTAATAATCCAAATTTGAAGTCTGCCAAATGAGAAAAATGTCATTGTCAAGAAATTTGGAAGTGTCAACATTTGGATAAAAACCGACAAAATTGCGTTGTTTGCAAGCACACGGAGAATACTTATTAGTAAGTCGCTTTGTACTATTATTGTCTTAAAAACTATAACTAACTATATATATATATATATATATATATATATATATATATATATATATATATATATATATATATATATATATATAAGTATAAAGTCTAAAACTAACCGCGAATATTGGTTCCAAAACCTCTACTTCGAGGTGATTTGAGGAAGTTTTCGAAAATTCAAAAACCATTACCTTCCTTTACGCGAAATTTCCTTTATGAAAATTCACTAAAAAGACGAATAAATGTGTGTTAAAAAAGATGAGACAGAAAAGATGCTTGCGGAAAGAAATTTAGAAAAGATAAACAAAATTGGATTTTTTCTTAAACATAATAACATTGTTTGAAGGGCAGTGGCGTCTCCTGACCAAAATGTTCGAGTGTGCGGTAACGAGTTGCTGTTAGTGGTGGTTTTAAAAATTATTAACACTAAATGTACATATATATATATATATATATATATATATATATATATATATATATATATATATATATATATATATATATATATATATATTCGACCTATATGGGAATGATACGTAGATAAATAAATTAATTTCCCACTGCAACACTAACAAATTAAAAAGTCACTTAAAACTTTAAAACACGAAAAGAACATGGAATTATTATCAAGCTCTTCTCTTCACACAAATTTGTGTTAGCGTTAGCACTGTCCGGAACGGGGTGAAAACTGTAAACATTAAAAGTAGTTCAATGTTAATATGGTACTAAATAATAAAATGTGTAAAAATCCTGGATGCAGCAAGTGCGTTATGGTAGTGAATTTTCATAGACATGATCTGGCACAAAATATTTTATTATAACTTTTTTGTCTTGCAACATATAAATCTAAATTTTGGTGTATAGTTTAATTTTTATATCGTAAACCTACCTACCAAATTTGGTTATCTTATCTTTTTTATTTTTTGAGATACAAATTTTTTTCGAATAAAAACTCAAAATTTTCCCGGAAAACCTCGTCCGATTTTCCCGACTAACGAAATTATCCAATACATTTACAGAAGGAAGGTACATTTATCAAAATCGGCCGATTATATTTTGAGTTATCGGTGTGATACCTATGTATGTATGTATATATATATATATATATATATATATATATATATATATATATATATATATATATATATATATATATATAGTTTATTGTTATATAAATAGTACAAAGCATCTTACAAATAAGTCTAAACTTGTGACTGCAAATGACGCAATTTTGACTAAATTTTAATCTAAATGTCAATTGTTCTAAAGTTCTGTCATCTGATTTCTAATCTCCAAAATTACCTCACCTCATTATGTACCATTACAATTTCTAGAAATATGGATGGTACTTGAAATCAGTTTCTTCATTTTAATCAAAAATTTCTATATTTTAAAACTTGACTCAAATTAAATTCTTATATATAAAAATTGAAACTGACCCCGGATATGGGTTCTAGGGGTCCTAGTTCGCGCTCATTTGCAAACAATTTTTCAAAATTCAAAAGTCGAGATCTCCCCATTAGTGAATTTTTTCTACGAAAATTTACTAAAATGTATTATAGTCTTTGATTTTAGAATACTGTGGTCCAGGCAAGCGCAGTTGTAATGTTTGTAAATAATGCTATCACAACGTTTGTTAAACCGGCGTTCCATTCATTTGTCTTGAGCGGTATTTTTACCGCTCACTGCAGTGTTAAAACGAATGGTATTTCCTTACTATTTTAAACACATGGGTGGGGGACTGTATTGTATACCAATACAGCTCTGTCGAGTGAAGTTGTTCGGAAATAACAACGCACACCTAACCCGAATTCATTCCCAGTTCCTATTGACCTACTCATATTTTCTGAATGAAGACGTGGTGCCGACTTCATTCCAAGTCACTATTAACCGACTATTTATGAAATCAAATAAGTAAATTAAATCGATTGTCATAACATATGTAGTGTATTAAGACTAAGGGAAAAAGAAATAAAACATTTAACTGTGCACATTTTAATTATATTTTAGGGTGTGCGGCGCACACCTAGCTCACTAGGAGAAATCGCCACTGTTGAAGGGCTGAAATGAAGAAAGGTGCTAGAGACATGAAATCATGGTTGCGACGATATGGCGACATCGCTTTTCGACTGAGATTATGGTGCGTAGATGCATGCTATTTCATTTAGTTAAGTGTTCCTCGATACATTGAACTTCAGTTAAACAAGTACTAAATGTTTGTCAAACTTTATAGTTAAAAACCATAAAAAAGCAATAAGTTACAAAAAGAAAATATGATGAGCGGAAGTAAGGAAATTATAATTCAACACATTAAGAAAGATATGTATATGTGTCATGGTGTTTGTCTTGTGTAGAAATTTTTAGTCTTCATACGTCTTGATGATTAGCAAAAGCGTGCCGATGGCTCTACGGCACCGCTAGTGAATGTTAAATACCCTTAAAGTGGTGTTAATATTCTTTTGGCGATATCATTCAAGCAATGAATCATGAGTTATTGTTATTAAATCACGTGCATTATTAATCGCGCATAATATCAAATTAAATTATATATCACTTTGTGACACGAGGAAGACGTGATGGTATTAGTAACAATTGAACATTTAAAACATAATTTAAGAATTTGTCACACAATAATAATTGACACATATATCATTATGTTTATTATACTTTGTCGAAATATACAGGTTGTTCAAAGTTATGTCGGCACTATTGCTAACTTTGTTATTATTGGTGCCACCTGTTCAGTTAAATTAGATACCGTATGTATTTTTTGTGCTGATTGCGATGATATAAACTAAAAAACAATCGAGCATCGCGTTTTTGAGACATTGACAGAAACATAATTTATTCTAATGGAACATACTGTATATCTTATCAGCATTCTATATATATATATATATATATATATATATATATATATATATATATATATATATATATATATATATATACATATATATATATAGAACAAATAACTTGGTATGTCCAAGGGGCCTAAAGCTGAAAATGAGATATCGTCAAATTTAAAAAGTTTGGACGCAGCAAGTGCGTTATGGTACTGAATTTTCATAGAAATGATCTGGCACAAAATATTTTATTATAACTTTTTTTTCTTGTAACATAGAAATCTAAATTTTGGTGTATAGTTTACTTTTTATATCGTACACCTACCTACCAAATTTGGTTATCATAGATTTTATATTTTTAAGATAAAAAAATTTTTCAAATGAAAACTCAAAATTTTCCCGGAAAACCTCGGCCAATTTTTTTAAGTAACGAACTTGTCAAAGCCATTTACAAAAGGAAGGTACATGCCAAATTTTATTAAAATCGGCTTATTACTTTTTGAGATATAAATTTTTTAAAAATGAAAACTCAAAATTTTCACGGAAAACCTCGTCCGATTTTCCTGACTAACAAACTTGTCAAAGCCATTTACAAAAGGAAGGTATGTGCCAAATTTTATTAAAATCGGCTTATTACTTTTTGAGATATGAATTTTTTTCGAATGAAAACTCAAAAATTTTCCCGGAAAACCTCGTCCGATTTTCCTGACTAACGAACTTATCCAAGCTATTAACAAAAAAAAGGTACATGCCAAATTTTATTAAAATCGGCTTATTACTTTTTGAGATATGAATTTTTTTCGAATGAAAACTCAAAATTTTCCCGGAAAACCTTGTCCGATTTTCCTGACTAACGAACTTGTCCAAGCTATCAACAAAAGAAAGGTGCATGCCAAATTTTATCAAAATCGGCCCATTATTTTTTGAGTTATCGGTGTGATACATATATATATATATATATATATATATATATATATATATATATATATATATATATATATATATATATATATATATATAAACATATAAAAATTGGAACTGACCCCGGATATGGGTTCTAGGGGTCCTAGTTCGCGCTCATTTGCAAAAATTTTTTCAAAATTCAAAAGTCGGGATCTCCCCATTAGTGAATTTTTTCTACGAAAATTCACTAATAAGTTAAATCAAGTAGCTATGAATTAGATACAAAACGTTAACACCGTTTAACAGAGAAACAATAAAGCCTCAAGTGTGATGATAATTGCCTTTGTTAAGCATTATAATAGTTTTAGACTGCCCTTTAGGCATTTAGATTTTTAATAGCAAATGTCTTTCTTTGATGAAAGCAGGCATCAAACTTGGTTGCCTATATAGTAGAAACAATGTGCCATATTTCATCGAAATAACTTTATTGTTTGAAAATATATAAACATTTTTCAAAAGTCTGGATGCAGCAAGTGTGTTATGGAAGTGAATTTCCATAAAAATGTTTTTAATAGCAAATGCGAGCAGGCATCAATCTGATTACCGGTATAGCCTATGTAGTAAAAATAATGTACTATATTTTATCAAAATTACTTATGGTTTGAAAATATACAAAAAAATTCCGAAAATAAACTTAAATGTTGGTTTGCTAACCAACAAAGCTTACGTTAGTAGCAAATTGAGTTATTGAAACTTGAAGGATTGAATGAACATTCGGTAAATTTGCAGATTAGCTCCCGAACGCTTTTCAAAAAATTGTTTTCAGAAACATTACTAGGACCCCGTCACGATGCACAAACCACAAGAAAAAATTCTTGTTCACACCCCCCAAGGAAGTTACGGGACTGGGAGTGTATAGGGGTGCTGGGCGAGGTAGGTGGTAAAAAGGAAATATCAGCAGAAAATGCGAAGAAAACTGCTTGTAAGCTGTCGATTTGAAGCCACATCCCCATTAAATCCTGCCTACCCCGCACAGCACCCCTATCTGCCCCAGGTCACGTAACTTCCTTGGGGGATATGAACAAGAAGTTTTTCTTGTGGTTTATGGCAGGTTTCTGGAAACAGTTTTTTTGTAAGCGTTCGGGAGCTAAACTGCAAATTTACCGAAAATTCTCTACCAAAACGCACTTACTGCGTCCAGAATTTTTCTTACAAACGCATCATATTTCGATAAAAAATGCAAAACGAATTTGTTCTACGAAAATTAGCTACAAAAATTATAGACCGTTAAACCATAAACTTCACTAAACCTACAGCGAAAGCATTAACTTAATTAAACCGACAGCCAAAGCATCAGAGAAAGGGTCTATTTGAAATTAGTATTCTGTAAATATTTTAGTAAAATGAAGGGCAATGACGGTTGAATCTGAGACTTAAGGGTTTGCAAAACACTCTTCTTTCAACATTTTCTTTTCACAATCGGTATTTGTTTCACGTTCTTTGCCTAAACATTGCCAGTTTTGACGTTTAAAATTGCGAGTTTGACGTTTTGAGGACAACTCCAAAATTTGTTTCTTTAACTGCCCATAACTCGTCTTGTCTTTAAAGCTAGACACCTACATTTTGATATAGAGTTCACACTTTATAATACAAACACGCGTACCAAATTTGGTTGCCCTTACTTTGTCATTTACGGAGATATGATTTTTTTTAGAAAGAAAACACAAAATTTTCCAGGAAAACCTGTTCCGATTTTCCTGGCTAACAAACCTTTCTAAGCCACTTGCAAAAGGAAGGTACTCAGGAAATTTGATCAAGATCGGTCCATTATTTTTTGAGTTATCGGTCAGATATATATATATATATATAAATATATATATATATATATATATATATATATATATATATATATATATATATATATATATATATATATATATATATATATATAAACACAGATCTCTCATTAGCGAATTAAAAAAAAGTGGCTAAAATGTAATGTGCCTGAATGCTACAGAGAATGCCGAAAACAATTCAGAGAGATTTAGAAAGCTTTGAAAATTTATTTCTTGGACGAGATCTGCTGGATAGAAGATACTTTCTGCAACTGTATAAAAAAGTTAGATTCTACGAAAATACATTTGCCAAAAAGAAGACACCTAACAGATTTATTGTGAGCGAACACACTAAAATTGATGTACTGGCATATTTTTAAGCCTAATGAAGTTGTTTTTCTTTACCTATTATTATAACATTTTAAAGAAACACAAACTTCCGTACAAATACAAATTGACTCGGATAGTTTATCCTGGCGATAATGACAGACGTGTTCAATGTTGTCAACGTTTTGTAAATAAAGTTAGGAACGACCCAAATTTTATGGGCTTGATTATGCGCATGTGTAATAGAACAAAATCAGCACTACTGGAGCCGAGAAAATCTCATGTTGAGCATGACCCACCACCCACAAAGGAGAGTCAGTCTCAATGTTTGGTGCGGTCTTATGAGCTTCGGAATAATTGGCCCAATTTTCTATTAGGGCAACCTGACGGCCGAGCGATATATGGAATTAATTATGCCCGTACTGGAAGATTTTCTAGATAACTTGGACTGGGCTAACAGGGAGAGTATAAATATGCAGCAAAATGGGGCACTCGCTCATAATTCACGAAATATAACTGAGATGTTAGAAAATATGTTTCCTAATAGGTCGATTGGAACCAGTAGTCGTATCCCATGGCCACCGCGCTCACCGGACCTCGCACATCTCGACTTTTTCTTCTCTGGTTATATCAAGGATATTGTGTCAAAAATCAATTACGAAATTCTTTAATCATTTTAGAATGCCATTACTACTGTTGTAAATAGAATTGATGCAAGGACCATTTTATGACACTCTAAGCGTAGTATTCTATCTTGTGATTTAAATTTATAGTTATTGTTGTTTTCATTCCAATGTTATCTTCATTTCAATATTCATTTAGATTGTTAAGTTTACTTTTATTTGCTTGTTTCTGAAATATCAATAGACTTAATTACTCGTATGTTTTGCTGTGTCAAACTGTGTAAATGTTATGTTTCCAATTTATGGCTAAGTGAATATTGGAACTTGTGATAAGCACTGATAATCACACTTGGAGAACCCAAATTATCACAACACATTTTAAAAAACCTGACGATCGTTTCACTAACCAAGTTAGCGTCATCAGAGGATGAATAATTCTATTATGGCTAACTAATTTAAATTCTTAATTTGACGATATCTCCTTTATTTTCGATTTTAGGCCCGTTGCGCATGAGAAGTTATTTGTTCACAATGATATTCTCTATCGAATGGTGATATATAGAGTGTTTCATTAGAAAAATTATGTTTACATTAATAGCTTAAAAACGTGATGCTCGATTGTTTTTATTTTAGATCATTGTAATCATCGTAAAAAGTACACAAGTTTGCTAATTTAATTGATCGCGTAGCTCCAATAGCAACATACTTAGCAATAGTGCTCACTTTGAACAGCCTGTATAATGGGTGTCCCGTATCGTTGTATTCAAATTTTGTGAGCATATAGTAGGCTTAACTCTAAGGCAAAGCACACACAAAAATAGTAGTTCGATTTTTATTCACTCCAAAGTTACAAGCCTAAAAAAATATTATATGATTTAAATTCTAAAACAAAAAAATATTTATTCCATCATCTGTTGAAATTGTCCATATCTTTTTGCTCGTATACCAATGGATAAAGTGATAATTCTTATTTCACGCTGTTTTTTCTTATTTATTGGAAAGTTCGTTGAATGGCTTCCAATAATTCTTCTCTGCTGTTTGAAACTTGTGCTTATAGGTACTGAATCTTTGACTCGCCCCCAAAAATGATAATTTAAAGGGTTATGATGAGAGGATCTAGGCGGCGATGCAATAGGTGATCCATTGTGGATAATTGTTGCTCCTAAAGTTTCAGACCTCAATTCCGAAATGTGCTGGTGTCCCAATTATTTGAATCCACATGTATCTTATGATCAGTGGAAACCTTTCTAAAAGTGGTGGCAATTCTTCCATAATAAACTCTAGGTAATTGGAGTCATTGAATCTTATAAAAAAATGTACGGACCAACTAGCAAATCCTCAATTAGGCCTGCCCAAACGTTGAAGGAAAATTCATGCTGGAAGGTAAATACACGTATTGCTTTGGTATTTTCTAGTTCCCACCGATGCAGGTTGTTAAGATTAATGATACGTCTGGTAAAACAAGCTTTGTGTGCCCAAAGAACTAATCTGAAAATATTAAACTTTACCCTTGTCTGTCGTAGAATCCAGGTGTCTTAGGAGAACATAGCACCTTCCTATAATAATATGGATTTTTATTTTTAGACCACTTTTGTTTTGTTTTTTTTATCTTAGAATTAAGCTCACAAAATTTGAATATAAGGATACGGAACATCCTATATTATTAATAATTGCAATCCGAAGATTTTGAGGCACTACCGGTTCCTGGGAAACAAATATCAATGATATGCATTTGACCAAATCTTAAATTTATTTTCCAATTGCTACTTTATTTTATTTTCCTCAAACATTTGCAGAAAATTTATCCGAGTAGCCCTTTTTTTACCACTTTCACAATAAAAGCTACATTTTATCGAAATTCAATAAAGTCTGTGCATCGCAAGTTTGTTGTGCTAACGAATTTTCATCATAAATTGTTTTCATCAATAAATGTTAGTTATATAGTAAATAAAAGTTAAAAAAAGTGTGGACGCAGCAAGTGCGTTATAATAGTAAACTTGCAAAAAATCTTTTAAATTATAAAAAGTCTGGACGCAGCAAGTGCATTATGGTAGTAAATTTTCATAAACATGTTTTAATAGCAAATATGTGTTTTTAAAGAAAGCAGGCATCAAATTTGGTTACCAGTATGACCAATATAGTAAAAATAATGTACCATATATCAGCAAAATAATTTTATGTTTGAAGATAAACAAAAATGTGTCGAAAATAAACTTAAAATGTTGCCGAAAAAAACTAGTTTCCTAGCCAACGAACCCTATAGGTTAATAGCAAATTGAGCTATTCAAATTTGAAGCATTTAATAAAAATTCTCTACCGTAACGCACTTGCTGCGTCCCGAATTTCTTTTCTTACAAACATGCATTATAATTACGTGGTCGGAATCCGATACGTTAAAGGTCAGCTCAGAACTGGGCGGGAACGGGGGAATCCGACTGTCTAATTAAAACAAAGCATTGTTTAATCTATTTAGACTGAGCAGATATAGATATAAAAATTCGCGACCATAACGCATTTGCTGCGTCTCGAATTTCTTTACTTACAAACATGCATTATAATTAACGAGGTCGAAATTAGATACATTAAAAATCAGCTGAGAACTGTGACGGACGGGGAATCCGTTTGTCTAATTAAAGCAATGTTTAATCTATTTGGACTGGGCAGATTTTCCAGGCTAACGAACTTATCCACGCTACTTGCAAAAGGAAGGCATTCACCAAATTTAATCAAAATCGGCTTATTATTTTTTGAGTTATCGGTGTGACACATATACATATATATATATATATATATATATATATATATATATATATATATATATATATATATATATATATATATATATATATATATATAAACATATAAAAATTGAAACTGACCCCGGATATGTATTCTAGGGGGGCTCATTAGCGCTCATTTGAAGAAATTTTTTAAAATTCAAAAGCAAGGATCTCCTCATTAGTGAATTTTGTTAAGAAAATTTACTAAAGAATCAATTTCCCAAGAACTTTTATTTTCGATACACAGTAAATCCTTATTAAAAGCAGCATGGGTAGTAAATTATACAATTTTTTTTTGTTGATAAAAACACTTTTCAAAAACCCGGTTCGATTGGGTTGACTAAAGTGCAATTATTTAAGTGATAACATCCCAAATACCTTTTATGTTGGTAATTTGGCAAGTACCGTCCGTTTGCAAATAGCTTGAATAAGTTAGGCAGAAAACATTACAAAAAATTCTGGAAATATTTTGTGTGTGTGTGTTCTGTTTCTTTAACGTCGGCCTATTTCCGCGACTATGTCCAATCACCGACGCCAGGGAGCAGTTTCACCTCACTATCCTGGAAATTTTGCCGAACCTCTGCCTTTCTGTAAGGAGGGTAGGGATCTTCAACGTGCCCAACATCGCATGGACACCGTACCGACGGCTTTACGCCCCTTCCGAAGGGCGGAACGTGGAGACATTCGACTTGCTCAAATATAATGCCAGAACCTCGGTTGATGTTAATGTTACAGTTTGTACTGAAAAAGTGAAAGGAGAAACCTCGGATCGAACCCAGTACCCTTCAGTTCAGAGGCACACGTTCTTACCTCTGAACAACCGAGGTTCTGAAATAATTTGTAATTTTATCAATTTTGATCACGAGTTTCTTTTAAAACCGAAAGCTGAGAACTAATATACTGAGTAAACAATGGTTACATTATGTATGCAAATGCCAGATCTAACTTGAAACTGCCAAATTTCACAACCCGACAAATTCTGACACCTTAAGAAATGCATGATATTCTTCTTATTATATTGCCTGTTTCACCACAAACTATTTTTTTTACAACTTTCATTCAAAAATTTAGAATTTTATTTTGCTAAAACGGCGTAAAAAGTCTTAAAACATATAGAAAACTTGATTCTGGGTTGAAAATTTGTTTGTGTGTCGGTCCGTCAGTCTGTTGGTATGTCGGCGTGTACGTCTGTCTATTAGGCGCAATAACTTTCGAACGAATTGAGATATCATCTTCAAATTTAATGTCCAGTTAGCACCTGACAAAGGAACGCTTCGAATTGTTTTTGGGTAAGATCGCTTCAGGGGGTAGGGGATAAATAAGGGGTGATTTGGTGAAAATTGACAATTTTTCAATAAAACTCGGGTAATATAACGCTTTCAAAGTTTATGGGTACAGGAATACAAATATTTTCTTTGTGGTCAAGTCATGAGCCCTAAATGCATTCCATGAGAATGTCTTTCTGAAGGGAATAAATTATCACAGCTATGTGGAAGTTATGATTCAATTTGCAGGACTATTACTTCCACACCGTTAATAGGTGTGGAAGTATGGCATCGGCGACAAAAATGTCAACACTTTTTTTCGTCAAAACAAAGAAAACGTGATTTGGGATCACATTTTTTTTGGTCTGTCGGTCTATATGTCTGTTTGTAGCCGCGATAAATTTAGAAAGAATTAAGACATCATTTTCAAATTTGGTATACATTTAGCACCCGACAAACGAACGGTTAGGATTGTTTTTGGGTAAAATTGCTCCAGTGAGTAGGGGATGAATGGGGGGCAATTTGGTGAAAATTGTTATTTTTTCTTTAAAACTCGAGTAATATAACGTTTTAGGGTGTGTTTATTAGAAGACATTCAATTTCATTAAATATGTCATTCTGTGCCAAAACTAAATTAGAGGTTGAATGTGTGGGGGTGGAAAATCGGTGACAAAAATTACGATTTTTTTTTTGCTAAAATGGCGTAAAAAGTCTAAAAAGATATAGAAAACTTTATTCTGGAACGAAAATTTTCTTGTCTGTCGATCTGTCGGTCGTCGGTTTGTCGGCCTGTACGACTGTCTGTTAGTAGGCGCAATAACTTTCGAACGAATTTAGATATCATCTTCAAATTTGATATTCAGTTAGCATCCGAGAAAAGAAGGCTTCGAATTGTTTTTGGGTAAGATTGCTTTAGGGGGTAGGGGATAAATAAGGGGTGATTTGGTGAAAATTAACAATTTTTCAATAAAACTCGGGTAATATAACGCTTTCAAAGTTTATGGGTACAGGAATACAAATATTTTCTTTGTGGTCAAGTCATGGGCCCTAAATGCATTTCATGAGAATGTCTTTCTGAAGGGAATAAATTATCACAGCTATGTGGAAGTTATGATTCAATTTGCAGGACTATTACTTCCACACCGTTAATAGGTGTGGAAGTATGGCATCGGCGACAAAAATGTCAACACTTTTTTTCGTCAAAACAAAGAAAACGTGATTTGGGATCACATTTTTTTTGGTCTGTCGGTCTATATGTCTGTTTGTAGCCGCGATAAATTTAGAAAGAATTAAGACATCATTTTCAAATTTGGTATACATTTAGCACCCGACAAACGAACGGTTAGGATTGTTTTTGGGTAAAATTGCTCCAGTGAGTAGGGGATGAATGGGGGGCAATTTGGTGAAAATTGTTATTTTTTCTTTAAAACTCGAGTAATATAACGTTTTAGGGTGTGTTTATTAGAAGACATTCAATTTCATTAAATATGTCATTCTGTGCCAAAACTAAATTAGAGGTTGAATGTGTGGGGGTGGAAAATCGGTGACAAAAATTACGATTTTTTTTTTGCTAAAATGGCGTAAAAAGTCTAAAAAGATATAGAAAACTTTATTCTGGAACAAAAATTTTCTTGTCTGTCGATCTGTCGGTCGTCGGTTTGTCGGCCTGTACGACTGTCTGTTAGTAGGCGCAATAACTTTCGAACGAATTTAGATATCATCTTCAAATTTGATATTCAGTTAGCATCCGAGAAAAGAAGGCTTCGAATTGTTTTTGGGTAAGATTGCTTTAGGGGGTAGAGGATAAATGAGTGATAATTTGGTCCAAATTGCCATTTGTTCGTTAAAACTCGAGTAATATAACGTTTCAGAAGTTTATGGGTACATGAATACGAATATTCTCTTTGCGGTCAAGTCATGGACACTATATTCATTTCATGAAAATGTCTTCCTAACGAGAGTAGATTATCACAGCTGCGTGAAAGTTATGATCCAATTTTCAGGACTATTTTTTGATGAAAACCCATTTCTATAAAATTTGACTACCGTTACGCATTTGCTACATCCAGATTTTTTTACACTGAACCATCTTACTTGCTCATCGGCATCCGCGACAAAAATTGTTTAAACGCCGTAAAAAGTATTAAAACATATAGAAAACATGATTTGGAAACAAAAATTGTTTTGTGTCTGTCGGTCTGTATGTAGCCACGATTATAGAACAAATTGAAATATCGTCTTCAAATTTGGTATACAGTTAGCACCCGACAAACCAACGGTGCGGATTGTTTTTTTTTTTTGGTAAAATCGATCCAGGGGGTAGGAGATGAATGGGGGATGATTTCGTGACAATTGATTTTTTTTGTTAAAGCTAGAGTAATATAACGTTTTAGGGTTTGTTTATTAGAAAACTTTCCATTACATCAAGCAACTGGTCTTCTGTGCTAAAATAAAATTAGGCGTTGAATGTGTCGGGGGGAAATATCGGTAAGTGAAATTTGGATTTTTTTGCCAAAACCGCGTAAAAAGTCTCAAAACACATAGAAAACTTGATTCTAAAAACATTTTTTTTATCTGTCGGTCAGTTTGTCGGCCTGTACGCCCGTCTGTTAGTCCGCGCAACAACTTTCGAACAAATTGAGATATCATCATCGAATTTGGTATTCATTTAGTACCCGTCAAAGGAACGCTTCGAATTGTTTTTGGGTAGGATCCCTTTAGGCGGTAGGGGATATATGAGGTGTGATTTGGTGAAGATTGACATTTCTTAGTTAAAACTTGAGTAATATAACGTTTCAGAAATTTATGGGTACAGGAATACAAATATTTTCTTTATTGTCGAGTCATGGACACTAAATTCCTTTCATGAGAATGTCTTTCTGTAGAGCGTAGATTATCACAGGTACGTGAAAGTTATCATTCAATTTGCAGCACTATTTTAGTAAGTCCTTAGTAAATTTAAATTGATTTAAAAATCACATATACAATTTCTAACATAATATGTATGGCAATAGATTATTCTGTGCTGGTACCATACCACACAAATCAAATAAGGTGAACTTCCGCCAGGACATTTCCTAATCTGGAAAAAGCGATGTTGTGAATCTTAAGCACGACCAGCATATTTTCACGCGCAAGATCCACAACTAGGTACATCTACCTACATTAGATAGAAGCATTTTCTCATTTATGTAGATTGCGGGTCATTACGAGAAAATCAGTTTGAATTATATATATTGTTACGTTCTACAGGGTTCTGGGTTTGTTGACTAACAAAACACAGCTTTTCAAACTAATAATTTATTATAACCAACTATTTTCCAACACCAGTACCAACTAAAATATATCTCCCTCTTACTAAATGTCCATAGAACTATATTCCACTATTCGCCTTCTATGATCGCTCCTTATACACCAACACTTACTGCTCACTCGCTTAATACTCTATGATCACTTATTTTACACCACACTAATTCAATACTGAACTAACTCGCTCTATGTACCGTTCGTCTATTTATACTCTCCATAGAGATTCTAGACCTTCTACACTTTTCTACACCTGTCACTTCTGGTCCCTTCTAAAAATATCATTCCAGAGTGTTCGCTGTTACCAACACACTGACCATAGAAGTAACAAAGTACATAAACTTAATTCTCATAGGCAAATGTGACACTGCCCCCCTCTTATATTCCATCATCCCGGTCGAATTGTGACATTTCTTGGTATGGCGTAAGTTTGTGCATATGGACCACCTTCATATTGCTCTTCGGGCTCATCTGAATGCGATAGACAACGTCAGTGATCCTTTTGACCACCTTATATAGACCTTGCCATAATTTCTGTAGTTTAGGTGACCGTCCCTTGCGTCGTACTGGCTTGTAGAACAACACCCGATCCTCTTCTTTAAAAGCAGCTGAATTAGCTCGCACGTCACAACAAGTCTTCATTCGGTCGATTTATATCCGTATATGCATTCCCACAGCAGAGTGGATGGTTTTCCTTCTCGTCAATATGTCGGAGTTTTCTTCAAGCGAAGTTCTTAGGTGGTACTGGTTCTTCCGTGTAGTTGCTGTTGTTCTGATGTTTTTACTTGCACAAATCTCTCTGCGGGCCCTATTCATCCTGTCGACATCGGCAACAAATGTGTTTACTGACCTTTTTCTGGGTTGGCTTCACATTTACATGGTCTTTACATCCATCGTCTTGTACTTCTCTCATAATTTCTTCTCCACTTGCTTCTGGCTGAGTAACTCGGTCGTATCTTCCTCTCACAGCTCTCTTCACTGGAACGGCACGGCAGACGTTGCTATTTTTCTCTATGGTGATTTTTCGCACTACCAGGTTACTGTCAGACGACATTATTATATCTTCACCGCCGATAGTCAGGATGTTAGTGCCAAGATCAAGTTTAGCGCACTGACCTTGAAGTATGTCCAAGTCAATTATAATCGGGTCTGATATGGCGGCGACTATGGCTCTCTGCTTTGCCTTCCATGTCCCAATTTGCAGCTCGAACTCACTTTCGCCAAATACCTGGATCCGATCACCACCGGCTCCATTTACTCTGTACACTCTGTCTGGCTCTCTTACTTGCCATCTTGGAACCATGTCGCGGCGAATAATCGCCTAGGTGCGCCTGTGTCGACGACCATCTGGGTCTTATTACCGCTTACGTATCCCTCTACGACAAGAACGCTGCCAGAATCGCTAACCTGAGAAATGGTTACCGGCCTTAGCTTCACTTTCTCCCTTGCGCGTGATAATAGAGCCCAACATTCGCCCCTTATATGTCCCACCTTGCCGCAGTTCCAGCAGCGCAAGGCATTTGCAAGGTGAGCTCTTATTGGGTGTCCATCAGACGTCGGCCTTATTTGTTCTGCTATTTTCTGTAGTAGCTGCATGATCTTGGATTAATCTGTTTTGTTTTCTTCTTGGACTTGGAGACTGCGAACTTTCACATGACATTCCGCCATCCCCAGCGCCTGCTGAGTGTTAGTATCTCTGATGCCGTCAATGAAGGTTTGCATCGACAGCTGGTTTAAAAACTCCATCGGAGGAGCTTTGGAATAGGCTAATCGCGTTAGTTTGACAACGTCGGCGTGGAGATGTTGGAGACTTTCGCCTGGTTTCTGACAACGATTTTTCAACTACAATCGATACAACTGTTGTAAACGCTGGTCGCCAAACCTCATTTCTAATTGATGTCTAATGCTGTCAAACCTCAGCGGTTCTTCCCTGGGAATACCGTGAGGCACCTCTAGTACATCTCCTCCGAGAGCTACAATCAACGAGGTCGCATATTCTCTCTCTCTCTCTATCTCTCTCTCTATCTCTCGCCCCAACCAACTGCTGTGGCAGCGGCTTCGAACTGGCGTAGGTAAACACCCCATGGGACTGACCCATTAAATGTGGGGACCTTAATTCCTACGACCGGGCTATCTTCGAGTCTGATGTTTCCCTTGACTACGGTTTCACACATATTTTCTACTGTTTGCATTTTCTACTGAACGTCTTCTTGTATACTCGTCAGTTTGTCATGTACATCGTCGCTGATACCCCTTACTCGGCTTTATACTTGCTGGAAGATGTCGTATTTTACCTGCTATATACGTTCGTCGACACATAAAGTAATATTTTCAATTCTGCTGGCCTCTTCTTGCAGAATTTTCTTTGTTTCTTCGTCTCTTTTTCTGGCCTCTTTATCTCTTTTTTTCATTTCTTCTTTGGCCTCTTCGTCTCTTTTTCTGACCTCTTCATCTCTTTTTCTCATTTCTTCTTTGGCTTCTTCGTCTCTTTTTCTCAGCTCTTTCGCTTCTTGGGGTCTTTTTCTAACTTCTTCATCCCTTTTTCTCAGGTCTTCTTTGTCCTCTTTGTCTACTTTTCTGGCTTCTTCTTTTATTTCTTTAATCAATTCCAATAGCTGGGTGTCCATATTGGCTGTTGCGGTACGTGTCTTAGGCATAGACGTACTTAAAGCTGGTACACAGTTTATTCTGTTTCAAGAACACACCCAGTTATGGCTTACTGCTGACACTGATCTTCCAGAGATTATAGAAATTTCCACGTTGTTCAAAGAATATTCTGAAAAATATTTCCGCTAGCAGCTTGAAAATCCCACTTCTGACACCAGTTGTTACGTTCTACGGGGTTCTGCATTTGTCGACCAACAAAACATAGCTCTTCAAATTACTAATTTATTATAACCAACTATTTTCCAACACCATAATCAACTAAAATATTGATCTCTCTTACTAAATGTCCATAGAACTATATTCCACTATTCGCCTTCTGTGATTGCTTCTTATACACCAACACTTACTGCTCACTCGCTTAATACTCTATGATCACTTATTCTACACCACACTAATTCAATACTGAACTAACTCGCTCTATGTACCGTTCATCTATTTATACTCTCCATAGAGATTCTAGACCTTCTACACTTTTCTACACCTGTCACCTCTGGTCCCTTCTAGAAATACCATTCCAGAGTGTTCGCTGTTACCAACACACTACAACTGACCATAGAAGTAACAAAGTCCATAAACTTAATTCTCATAGACAAATGTGACAATACGTGTATATATATATATATATATATATATATATATATATATATATATATATATATATATATATATATATATATATATATATATACATATACAGTAAGCGACAAAATTATGAAAGAAATTCATTTATATTTGTGGATTTGTGTTTTGACGGAATGCTCAGACACGTCAACTCTAGTTTTCAAAAATACACATTCTTGCATAACATTTACGCCTCTCCCACTCTTGCATTTAAAATATAACGCCATTAACATTTTTGTTTAAAAGACAACCCTCGTTTTTTTTATTTTGATATATCATTGAATTGTCTACCATCAAAATTTTGGTCACATTCTTAAATTTGCAAATGAATGGAAACATAAACTCTATTCATAACAACAAGCAAAAAAAAGGCTCTAATTCAACAAATAAAAGTATTGTTTTCTTTAAATATAATGTTCAAAGTGCAATCCACCGACTTGACAATAAGCAAATCTGCTGAGACATTCTTCTTGTACATTGCGAATGATGTCAGGATTAATTCGACTCATTTCATACTTGATTCGAGTTTTCAAATCTTCTTGGTTATTTGGTTTGTTACCATAGATTTCTATTAAAAAACCCCCATAAAAATCTAGGGTCGTAAGATCTGGGGACCTGGTGGGCCACTCCATTGGTCCTCGCCTCCAGATCTACTTGCCAGCAAAGCAGTCATTTCAGAACTTGCCGGCAGGACGTGCAAACTGCGGCTTACTGAGCAAATATCACCACTGTGTAAATCAGGTTTATATCATATGTAAGTTATCTACCAAAATTTAGCTCTGTAGGTCATAAGACAAAAAAGTTATAGGTATTTAAATAAAAATTAATTGGGGTTTTCCTCAAAACGTCAATTTGCGATTTAAAACGTCAAAATTGGCAACATTTAGGCAAAGAACTTGAATCTAACACGGGCTATGGAAAGAAAATGTCTCAAGAAGAATGTTTTACAAACCCTGAAGTCTTAGTATCAACCGTCATTGTCCTTCATTTTAGTAAAATATTTCCAGAAAATTCATTTCAAATAGACTCTTGCTCTGATGCTTGGCAGTAGTTTTAGCTATAGAGTTTATCGTTTAATGGTATATAATTTTTGTCGAATTTTCGTAAAAAATCAATAAAGCTCAATATATCCGTTAGTATACAAAAAATTGTATACATTAATTATAGGGTGTCCTGAGCTACATCTTAAAAAAATATTTCTACAATCACAGGGTGGCTCATAAATCGGTGATACAAATTCTCTTTTCTTTTTTAACCAAACACGTCTTATGTTATGCATTTTTGCATTTTCCATCGAAATATAATGCATGTTTGTAAGAAAAGAAATGCTGGACGCAGCAAGTGCGTTATGGTAGCGAATTTTGATCAAATGCTTCATATTTGAATAGCTCTTTGCTATTAACCTATAAGGTTGACCAAGAAACGAGTTTTTTCGTGAACACTTTAAGTTTACTTTCGGAAATTTTCAAACAATAAAGTTATTTTGATGAATCATGGCACATTGCTTTTACTATATAGGTTATATTGGTAACCAAACTTGAGGCCTGCTTTCTTAAAAAAAACAGACACATATTTGCTATTAAAAACATTCTAATGAAAATTCATTACTATAACGCACTTGCTGCGTCCAGACTTTTTTATAATTTGTTGAGTTCCGTTTCTAATTGTGTTGTTTTGTGGAGTTTAAGTTTCTATTTGTTATTGCCGGGTTTTGTTATTAAACTGTTTCACATAATATTACCTAGCATTATTACCTAATTAAGTATTGTAAATTAAATCACAATATTTTTTATCGTGAATCATTACGGAAAATTATCTTAAAAGTATAAGTCTATTGTTAGACTCCATGACCTACTGCTTTTTGAACACTTTTCTGTTGTCATTTGTTTTCTGGTATTTGATTTCATAGCCTACTATCCCCAAAAGGTTTTTCTCAAAATTGTCAGTGCAATTACAAGATCTCGCAAGCATGTTGTACATCATTGAAAAGCTCTTTTCACAGGATATCACATGAGCAAAAAATCCAATATGGCTGCCATAATAAAAACAAACGTTGATACCTGTAACTCAAAAACAAATGACAATCCAAAGTTGAGAATAGTACAAAAAGATTACTCTGTAAAAAGTGTCCTAATAATGTGCAAATCTTAGACGAGTCAGACCAGTGCCTACTTAGATATTGAAGAAAAAATAAATCGATACATTTTGTTTTTAAAAATAACTCGAAAACGAAAACAGGCAGGGCAAAATGCAAGTCATATTTAGAACGAGGATGAAATTCTACAAAACATTGCTAATTTATCCGTCCGCCTATCTCTAATAACAACGGAGATAGCAATACATTCCCATACAGTTTGGGACACACTGTATACTGTATATATATAAATATACAGGGCCACTCACGGTCGATGGTAGTTTAGGCGAGACAGGATTTTTTCGAAAATTTGTGTTCTTGAATAATTAGTTCTGCTGTATCGATCTAAAATTTTTTCAGCGCTGCGGCATCGCCGCTTATTTTCTAAAGTAGCAACAACTTTGACATTGTGAATGAAACACACTGTGAATTATTGCATTTTTTGCTTCGCTATTGTTTTACGATTATTTTTATATAATACTTCCCTATATCTGTTTCCACCGGTTTTCGAGAAATTAATTAAATTCTTTATTTTTTGTGCAAAACTTAACTTCAATTAAATTTTAATTACACTGGTATTTGGATTCGGACAAAGCTGAAATTATGGGTGTAGTTTACCAATGTCCTGTGCCAGCGCCCGTTCTAGGTGGGGGAAATCCAGACTCCAAAATTTGGGAGCGGCATTTTGGATGTAAGTGTGAAAAAATATTGATGTGTTAAATACCATTAATAACAAATTTCACATATGGACTTTTTCGTTCGCTAAAATATTACAGTGCATAGCGTATTTATACTGTTTATGTCTAAAATCTAAAAAATTCTGGACGCAGCAAGTGCGTTATGGTAGTGAATTTTCATAAAAATCTTTTTAATAACAAATATGTGTCTTTTTAAGAAAGCAGGCATCAAATTTGGTTACCAATATAACCTATATAGTATAAACAATGTGCCATGTTCCATTAAAATAACTTTATTGTGTGAAAATGTACAAAAATTTCCAAAAGTTAACTTAAAATGTTCCCGAAAAAACACGTTTCTTGGTCAACCTTATAGGTTAATAGCAAATTGAGCTGTTCAAATATGAAACATTTGATCAAAATTCGCTACCATAACGCACTTGCTGCGTCCAGAATTTCTTTTCGTACAAACATGCATTATATTTCGATGGAAAATGCAAAAACATAAGGCGTGTTTGATTAAAAAAAAAGGAAATTTGTATCACCAACGACTTATGGGCCAGCCTGTGATTGTAGAAATATTATTTTAAGATGTAGCTCAAGACACCCTATAATTAATATATACAAATTTTCTTCATATCTTATATAATAACGGATATATTGAGCTTTATTGATTTTTTACGAAAATTCGACAAAAATTATATACCATTAAATGATAAACTCTATAGCTAGGGCTACTGCCAAGCATCAGAGAAAGGGTCTATTTGAAATGAATTTTCTGCAAATATTTTAGTAAAATGAAGGACAATGACGGTTGAAACTAAGACTTTAGGGTTTGTAAAACATCCTTCTTGAGACATTTTATTTCTATAGCCCGTATTAGATTTAAGTTATTTGCCTAAATGTTGCCAATTTTGACATTTTAAATCGCCACTTTGACGTTTTGAGGAAAACCCCAATTTATTTTTCTTTAAATGCCTATAACTTTTTTGTCTTTTGACCTACAATAGCTAAATTTTGGTAGGTAACTTACCTGCGTACTAAATTTGGTTGCCCTTGCTTTGTTCATTCCGGAGATATAATTTTTTTTCAAAGGAAAACACAAAATTTTCCGGGAAAACCTGGGCAGATTTTCCTGGCTAACGAACTCATCCAAGCCATTTGCAAAAGGAATTTTTTCACCAAATTTGATCAAAATCGGCCTATTATTTTTTGAGTTATCGGTGTGATACATACATATATATATATATATATATATATATATATATATATATATATATATATATATATATATATATATATATATATATATATATATATAACATATAAAAATTGAAACTGACCCCGGATATGTTTTCTGGGAGGCCTAATTAGCGCTCATTTGAAGAAATTTTTTCAAAATTCAAAAGTCGGGATCTCCTCATTAGTGAATTTTTTTAAAGAAAATTCACTAAAATTATAAAAATTCTTGATTTTAAATAAAACAATTATATAAGGTCGGTGTGTTTAATTAATTAAATAACGGTTTTTCCGTTTAAGGGGAGAACGGAAAATCTCAGCATTAATTTAATTTCGTGAGATTGTTATACATATTACAATATTTGAAGGTTTCAGAGATATGAATGATGATTCATTTTTTTTAAATATTTATTACGGCCTTATTAAATTGTATTAGACAATTTAAGTTTTTGTGTTCAATAGTTATTTGGTATAAAATACTAAAGTGTATTGATCCAATAAGGTTGAGGCACACAAAAGATTTTGATCTAGGTTCTGCACTTGATCTTTACAAAACTGCAAAATATTTTTCAAGAATCTTCGATCGGATTCCTTCTTCGCTTAAACTATTATTGATGCAAAATAACTTGCTACGGAAATTGACGTAGACGATAATTTTGGATCAACAATAACACGACACCACCGCGTAAAAAGAAGATTTTTTTAAATTTTACTATCGATCAGGCACTAAATGCACTAGATGTTAGATTTGAACAACTTAATAATCATAATAAGCATTTTCGATTATTATATAATATACCAAAACACTGTAAGAATTTATAATGTATTTTAATTGATGTCGATAATGTTTAAATAAATGGGGTAGTGGCGAAAGGAGTTTCTGTAGGTTAAAATTAATTAAGAACTTTTTTCGTTGGACTACTACACAAATTCGTCTTAAAGTTTGGCTATTTTGACAATTGGCCATGAAATTGCTGATCAAGTTAATTTAAAAGTAATAAAAAGGTTAGCAGAACTGAAAGTGAGAAGAAATTTTTCTCGCGATATCAGCGTAGTTGTTATTACCATGTTTTGGTTGCAAAATAATCGCATTTTGATTGATTGTGCAATAATGCACATTTTTAATAGCATTTAAAAAAGTAAAAAATTATATGGCTAACAATTTTTGGCTACAATATATAGCAAAAGTTGACGTGTTTCAGGTTTCTTTCGACAAATTCTTTTCCTGGCAGGTATCTACCTGCCTAAAAAATAGTTTGTCGAAAGAAACCTGAAACACGTCAACTTTTGACGCAAAAGGTATAGCCCAAACTTTACCCTCCTAAGAAGGGGTGTCATCCCTCAAATTTTTTCAAATGAGAATAGGAGCCATGTGATAGCTCGTTGAAAAGAGCATTTGATTCCCTATACAATGCTTTTTTATTTTTAAAATTCGCTTCATTCGTTTAGACGATATGGATTTTTAAAATATCACTAATGCATTTCCCGAGAAATTCTTGATGTCTGAGTTGGGCCTAACCAGCGTCCATTGCCATATAAAAATGTTGCTAAAGGTTTGCCTAGGTAATAAAAAGTCATTTAGATTTTTTTCTCTACTGAAAACTAAAAATGGTGTAAATGATCACGCAGTGGAAAATCATCAATTGTTCTTGTGAAACGATATTGGAGGAGTTCCACATACGCAAACGCAAAAGGTGCGTTAAGTTCTGAGGATAGCAGATTAAAAAATGTATACAGGGAATCCAGTCAATAAGAAAGAGCATTGCATTGTGATCAATGCTACTAATGTAAAGTATTTATAAAATAAGCATTTAATTTTTATATAAATTTAACACGTGATTACGGCATAAGCTAATACGTTCTTAAATCGGGTAAATAAATAATTAATAATAAGTAGGTTACATTGAAAATTTGAAAGGTATAATTTAATCTTTTTGACCCATAATTAAGAAAGACCTATTCCAGAAGCACCCCTGAGAGAGAATCTCATGCCAAATTTTATAATAATAATATTCTTTAATATCATTTAGAAAAATTTTCTTAAACAAAACATTCAGAGCTAGTCAGGGAAATAAAAAGTTTAAAATAAGGGCATTACCTATAGTTAGGTATACGATTAGAAGTGACTGGAAGACTGGATGGCGCTCATACTGGAAACACTAGTTAAGTCAGTAAGTGAAAAAGGTAGGTAAATTAAAGAGAGTTACACACACACACACAAATATATATATATATATATATATATATATATATATATATATATATATATATATATATATATTCAGGCTGTCCCACGTAAGGCGTGCATTGGAAGTTTTCGAACTAGTACTGGGATTTATAATCTGAAAAATTGCAACTCGATGTATCACCATCCGCTCATTATAACTAAAATATTTCGGTGACTGTATCACTTCCAGTTGTACCGGAAATTGCCAACAACTTTCTTAATTTTAATAGAACACCCTATGTATTATTGCATATTCGGATTGAGCATGCAGTTCTGAGGAAACTGATATGCAACTTGCCCGTACTGGTGTCAGACGTTCTCAAGATATTCGATGTTCTATTGTTTTTCCGTCATAAAATTGCAAATTTTTGAAATGGCAATTCTCAGGCACCAAGTATGTCACGGTTCCGAAAGTTAGCGCAGCTATAGTACTGGTGGTTAGAATTCTTCTGATCTCGAAAAAATAACAAAAATGATACAGGGTGTTGTTTAACGAAGTTCAAATATATCACCGCATATCATTCGGAATGATATCCTGCTTCGATCTGTATCAGCACTCCCTATACCTATCTTGAATTAATTCTGAGTTATAAGAAGGCATATGAATAAAACGGGAATATACTACAAAATTGGGAATCCACCTAGTCAGAGAGTAGGCTTTAGAGATTATATGAAAACTTATGTCAAAAAGATGAATTATTACTCTCGTTAGTTGTCATCGCAATAGAGTGATCTATTTCTTTGAAAGTATGGTGAGGTACACAATGGAAAATATTGTTGAAGAATAGTCTGCTGACGACATTCTAAATTTATTTTACATTCACGGAAAATGCAGGAGAATCATGAGTAGAACGTGTCGCATGTTCAATGAGGTATTTCCATATTTACCACCTATGAATAGGACAAAGTTCTCCAGAATCGAGTCAAATTTTCGGAATAACTGGAATTGTAATTTAAATATAAATCGTTCAAGTAACATAACCGTCAATGAAAAAAATGAAATGTGTTGGGTTATTTCACGGCTTATCCATCAGGCAGGCAGATAGAAGATTTAAGACTAACTCGAACATCAATTCAAAGAATTCTTTCGAAGTAAAAAGGACAGTACATGGATTATGGGAGGGTGACCACATTAGAAGGGTTGCATTTTGTTAATGGTTGATGGTACGGATTTAGGAAAACCCAGGTATGTTAGATAGGATTTTATGGACGAACGAATCAAAATTCACACGAAAGGGTATCATCAATCGGAGGCGATGTCATTTCTGGGCAGATGACAATCCTCACTTTATGCGTGAAGCGTATTTCCAGTATGAATTCAGTTTCAAAGTTTTCGCAGTTATTGGAAATGGAAGAGTGTTTTCCATATCTACGAGAAAATGTTGACTTCACAAAGTTATCTTAGAATATTTCGTGAAGTTGTTGCTGGTATCTTGACTGGTTTGCCTGATGTAGAATTCTTGTACCAGTTAGATGGCGCTCCAGCACATTCTACGGCAGCTGTACACTAGGAGTTGATAAGATTGTTTGAGAATCGTTGGATTGGACTCGGCGGTCCATGACTTTGGCCTGCAAGGTTACAAGACCTGACTCTTCCTGACTTCTTCTTATGGAGTCACATTAAAAATAAAGTTTTTTCCAGCCAAATAAACTCCCGATGAGAACAGGATGCTAAAGTGAGACAAGCTTTTAATGATCGTACTCCAGAAATTATCCGAAATTATTGAAGTGTCTTGGAGTAAATGGTGGTCATATAGAGCAGCTTTTGTATTAAAACCCATAAGCATTTTTTTACTTAATTGATTATGACGCCGCCGCGCTTCCTTGTATACCAGATGACAAATGCTCAAATAATTCCTAATCTATACACAAATCTAATTTGTCATTGGCATAAGCTAAGTTACCGGGAAGTTGGAGGGCCGCCAGCTTTTATACAGTGGAGATGGGCGTGGGTTAAAATAAGATCTTAATTAGGGGCGCCACTTGATTGTTTAACCTCCACTCCCGGATATTCTAATAAGATGTTCACAAATATGCTTCCTTGCCCAGATCCAACACAACCAAGAATTCTTGGATCACACTGGCAACTATCGCCAACCACAATCGAGCACAGGAAGCTACAAGGGATATATAATTATGATAACACAAATTAAATTTCGGAACGGTATGGTCTCATAGACCCACAAATAAAGATAACGGTAATGATCTAATCTATCAACAGCCCTGAAAAGAAAACACATACGTCCCCAGCCATGTTCTATCCTTCTCAACATGCGGACCCTTTTCGAACTACCGGCAACGGCAACGCAAGCGTGAAAGCCGGCACGATATACCAGGGGTAGTACAAATATCAATAATTTAACGAAAGATCTCAATCCTATTCCTTATACGAGGGATATCCAGAAGGAATAACCACTGTCGTCGCCAATAGTTCTTTGTGCAAAGCAGAGGAGGAACCACAAATACGTTCAAACTAGCTTAGGTGTTTAGCTATCCAATTTATACCGTTACATGATTCGCTGTTTCATTGATTATTTTCTGTATTAAAACTCACTGATATATTTTCGTATTGATAGATGGTTCTATAACTTGTTTTCATCTTGAGTAATTTAGTTTCAGGGCGATTCATAAACACCCCCCACTATGTTGGATTGAGTAGAAGATGTAGTCATTTCTCAAACAGTGCAAATCGAATCAGAATGTCTTATTTTTAAAGAGTATGGGGTAAAAACGTATTCGCACACCCAGAAATGAAAAAACGAATTGGAAAAATGACTTCTTGAGAGTTATTGAATTTATCTAAAGGGCGAGATTAATGCCATACAGTTAAAAAAATTACACACACACACACGCACTCGCGCACAAACACACGACATTATATCTCACATACAATAAAACCTAACAAGTTTTCAGTCTTCTCGTCCAGAATATGAATGGAATACCTACATAAAACATTCTAGTTTCCCTTTGCCATATACCCAAAGCTTACTAGTGGTATCTATTATCAGCCCCGATACCATAGTATGTTTACGAGTTATTATTATTATTATTATTATTATTATTTTGCTTACTATTATTATTATTATCAATACAAAGAAAATAAAAGAGTATTATCTCGGATAATACAAAATTCACATCTTTTCCATCATAACTCGGAAACCATCCGAGATAGGTATAGAGAATGCTGATACAGATCGAAGTAGAATATCATTCCGAAGGATACGCGATAAAAATATACAGGGTATTCCACTTGGAAAAAATACTTTTTTGTGTTTGAAATCATCGATATTTCAACTTCGTTAAACAACACCCTGTATCGTTTTTGTAATTTTTTTCACGATGAGAAGAATTCTGACCGCTAGCACTATAGTTGCGCTAAGTTTCAGAACCATGATATACTTGATGCCTGATAATTGCCATTTCAAAGATTTGCAACTTTATGACGGAAAAACACTAGAAAATCGAATATCTTGAGAACGGCTGACACCAGTATGAGTAAGTGGCATGTCAGTTTTCTCAGAATTGCATACTAATTCCGAATATACAGTAATATATAGCATGTTCCATTAAAATTAATAAAGTTGTTAGCAACTTCCGGTACAACCGAAAGTGATACAGTCAACAAGATATTTTTGTTATAATGAGCGTATGGCATTACATCCAGTTGCAAATTTTTAGATTACAAATCCCAATATTATTTCGAAAACTTCTAATGCACTCCTTACGTGGGACAGTCTGTATATATATATATATATATATATATATATATATATATATATATATATATATATATATATATATATATATATATATTATATTCTTGTGAACAGTTACTTGAGTTGTGGGAAAATTTTTCATACAATTTAAATATATTTCTATTCTATATTCTATAAATAAATATAAAACAAAATAATTATCAATTATGAAAATAAACATTAACATATTATTTATAGACTTATAATATATAAACAATATATAGATATATATATATATATATATATATATATATATATATATATATATATATATAAAATATATATATTTATATACTTACAGATCTTCTCATTAGCGAAAGTTCGCTAAAAAGTTAATAGGATGCGGTTGAAGATTCGCCCATATGGGTGGGAAAAGTATACTTTGAAATATTACAAACTCCAAACTTACTCAGTATATGTCATTTCTTTCATACCAACTAAAACTGCTTAAACTTTTATTACGAAACGAATAATTATATTGTTGAAAACTTTACACGTACATATTAATAAGTAAATAAAGTGTTTTTGGTCAAGCATTATATAACAATAAGAGGTAGGTATATATTCCAATAGGCCAAAAGTTAAGTTACATAAAAAAAGAAAATCATAATATTATATGTGTAAATGTCTGAAGATCCTAATTAGCCTTTAATTATTAAGCGAGAAACCTTACCGATGATATTCGGTTTAACATAATGTTGTCAACTTTCCAAGGATCGTCGATACCAGCTAGCCAGTCTTCGACTTCTTCTACAGTACGAGGAATTTTTGTCAAATTTTTTGATCCCGTGCTATGTATGTAAATATTATCTTCAATACGTATAGCTCCAAAACCTCTAAATCGTTTGATAACGTCTTTTTCTATAAACTTAGCCTGTCTGTCATCATTTAAAGCTTTATCTAGCAAATGGTCGATGAAGTGGCAGCCAGGGCATATGGCTAAAAACATGCCTTCTTCTAAAACTCTGGCACTTCTCAGTGCTCTAAAACTATCATCCTGTTGTGGCCTTGGTGGACATCCTTCCAAATATCCACCGACATCAAACTGATCTAAACCAATAAAGTGGGCGACGCCATGTGGCTGGAAAACTGCAGATAATCCTGCATTAAACATTTCATCTAGATCGCCAGTCAGCAAACCAGCGTCGGTCAACTTTTTTAGTAAAGTTCTGCTACCTAATATGTGCAAATCTACAAAAGAAACACCAGGCTTGGATGCGTGGATTACGATTTCATGGGCGGCAAGGACAGCCTCGTAAATGAGCTTTTGATCTGGATTAAATTTTCCATTAGTAGGAAAGGTGCAAGATATATCAGCACAGTACCCAAAATAACTTGCGCCCATGCCAAGCCGACAGATGACTTTATCGCCTATAATGCCATTGTTAGGAGCTGCAGAATGTCCATAATGTAAATAAGCCGAATTTTTACCTGACGCGCAAATGCACGTAAATGATGGAAATCTGCAACCAGCGGCTCCGTAAATGTAGTTTAAAAATTCACATTCACAAATATATTCGCTTATTCCTGGCTTAGCTAAACGCATCACCCTTTTATGTGCGTATGAAGTAACTTCTATAACATATTTCATAACATCGAATTCAAACACAGTTTTAAACACTCTCAAATTTGCCATTACTGGATAAAGTATTTCGTGGTTGACGTTGAACTGCTCCTTTTTGGGAATCGATGCTTGTAAAAAAGGCATGCCGGTGATACTATTATTACCGCCTAGTGTAAGGATAACTGACGGCTTCAAACTTTTTAGGACGTTGAAAAGCACATCAACATAATGAATATTATTTACACGATACTTTGCGATGTAATGGTCCAGGGTATAACATGGTCCCCTCCATGCAGTTTGCTCAGGTGGTGGAAGGGGTGCAAACAGTGTGGCTGTTCCCGAATCTACCTCAATCATACCATAAAATCCTGGTTCTGTGACTCCAAACGTCCACATAAAAAACGATTCTTGCCGAAACACATAACGCATCTCTGTATCGTAATGATTTATTTCGTTGCCACCTTGTAACACAATCACTGCATTTCTTTTTGTTTTAGAACGGATGGCATCTACCAGTCTTGTTCTATTTAAGTCATACAACTTTAAAGGTATTTGAAAAGTATTTGGTCCCATCGATAGGACCATTTTCTCTCGATCTTCTATATCCGATTTTAATGACATGAATGATGTGAATCAAACATCAAAGAGACATTGACATTTGACTTACTCTGTACCAGCTCAAGCTTTAAAAACTTCGAGCTGTCCACAGAGAAAAAATGTGATACGTTTGGCCTACTGATTACGAACACGAAGATGGAGAAATTTCCGCAGTATTATAGATTATAGGACAAACCGACTAATAATGCGTTGCATTTTTTTCACAACTCAAGTTGACATTTCTTTGTTTTTTTTTCAAAAACTTTGTTAAGTAATTATTGTCCTGTTATAGGAAAAGAAATATCAACTAATGAAAATAATAATAATGAATAAGTGAAAATAAAATTTGTTGTAGAATGTCAAAAATATTATTTGGTTAGGCCTCAAAAATTAGATACACAGGTCGTCTTTCTAAAATATTTTCATTTTGGCGGTGTTGCCGCTTCTACTCAAAAGTAGTAACAATTTTCTTATTTTTAATGAGACATCCTGTATATTATTTTGTTTTTAGAGTTGAAATTTCTTTATGATCATTTTTTCTTAATAGCTTCATATACCTATCTACATCGGTTTTCGAGAATACTTATTTAATTTTTTTCTCATAAAAATGGTACCACTAAAATTTTAATTTAGTTGCTATTTGAAACCATAGAAGGCTAAAATTTTGGGCACAGTTTGCAACAGCCCGGCATTTAATAGTTACATAAATAAATTCATTTAATGTTATACAGGGCGGTTTAAAATTGATGATTTTAACGTGACACAAAAAAAGCCAAAACTTTATTTTTTTTTCAAATAGGACACTCTGTATATTAGTTGAAATTATGCAAGTCAATTAAATTTATTTCAAAATGATGTACCATAGTGGTATCCTAACTCGTCAAGTTTTCGAAATAATCGCAATAATTACTAAAAAACACATGATCTTCACATAATTTGAGTTAGTCGGTCATGGAACGCCAAGTGATTTGACAATTGCTTAATTGTTTACTGTGTTTGACAGACGCCGAAGTTTTAAGATTCATTTGCTATATTCCACTTAACATTTATTTGAAAACAAGTTAAGATGGAGCAAAATTATTACTCCAATGAAGTTTTGATGACACTATTTATTCTTCATGGACAATGTGACAAAATTGTACCAAGAACATGTAGAAAATTCAATGAAATGTACCCTGAATTGCAACCAATGAACGAAACAAAGTTTATGCGAATACAAGATAATTTTATCAATTATGGTTCAAAACTTGGCACAACTCGAAGTTTGCCAAGGCCTGTAACGTCGAATGAAGAAAATATACTAAACGTTTTAGCCTATTTCCACGCATATTCACAAACTTCCATCCAAAGTCCAGCATATGATTTAGGCGTAACTTATTACGCAGTGCAAAAGATTTTTCCCAATCATAACATGCATCCTTTTAAATTTATAACACTGCAACACCTGAAACCAGATGATTACCAACGTCGCTTTCAACATTGTGAGACACTCCTAATACGCATTGAAAAGGATCTTAACTTTTTGAGAAAAATAATATGGACAGACGAAGCCAAGTTTTCGAGAGAAGGTATTATCAATAGAAGGAATCTACATTTTTCGGCCGATCAAAATCCACGCATGGTCAAGCAGGGGGGCTTTCAAGAAAAATTTAGTTTCAATGTTTTTTGCCTCTTAAAAGACAACCAAATAAGATTTTTCATTTACAATGAGCCATTAAATAACAATCAAAGCTTCACATTTTAAGGACAGTAGTATCAAATTTTTTGGAAAATTTAACATTAGAAGATTTCCGTACTTCTTGGTTCCAGTTGGATGGAGCACCCGCACATTGCACGCAAGAGGTAACATGTGAGCTGTTTCAGATATTTTATGACCACTGGTTTAGGCGTTTGGGCCCATGTGATTGGCCTGCAAGGTCCCCCAACCTTACACCCCTCGATTTCTACCTTTGGGGTACTTTAAAACAAAATGTATACCAGACACCGATGAACACTAAAGAGGAGCTACGGCAACGTGTGACCAATTGCATCGACCAACTAGATTGTAATGAAATACATAAAGCGACAACTGATGGTGTACATCGCAGGATTTTGAAGTGCTTAGAAGTCAATGAGGGATATTTTGAGAATTTGTTGTAAAATGTTTAGAATCTAATAATACATAATAATGGAAAAAATTATCTTGTATTCGCATAACCTTTCTTTCGCTCATTGGTTGCAATTCATGATACATTTCATTGAATTTCTTACATGTTCTTGCTACAATTTTGTCACATTTGTCCATGAAGAATAAATAGTGTCATCAAAACTTCATTTGAGTAATTACTTCGCTCCATCTTAACTTGTTTTCAAATAACTATTAAGTGGACAATCGCAAATGAATCTTAAACCTTAGTCGTCTATCAAACACAGTGAACAATTAAGCAATTGTCAAATCAGATGGCGTTGCATGACCAACTAATACAAATTATGTAAAGAGAATGTGTTTTTCATTAATTATTGCGATTATTTCGAAAACTTGACGAGCTAGTTATACCACTATGGTACATCAACTTGGAGGAAATTTAATTTCCTTTCAGAAATTTAAATAATATATAAAGTGTCCAATTTGAAAAAATAAAGTTTTGGCCTTTGTTTGTGTGTCACGTTAAAATCATCAATTTTAAACCGCCCTGTATAACAGGAAATGATTTTATTTAGGTAATTATTAAATACCAGGCTTTCCAAACTGTGTGCACAATTTCATCCTGCTATGGCAGCTAAATAAAAATATTAGTGGGACCATTTTTCTGAGAAAAAGAAATTAAATGAGTATTATCTCGAAAACCGATGTAGATAGGTATAGGAAGCTATTAAGAAAATAATAAGTATATCAGAAAAGTTCGGGACGCGGCGAGTGCGTTACGGTAGTGAATTTTTATTAAATGATTCAAACTTCATAACTCAATTTTCTATAAACCTAGAAAGTTTAGTATATATATATATATATATATATATATATATATATATATATATATATATATATATATATATATATATATATATATATATATATATATAAACATATAAAAATTAAAACTGGCCCCGGATATGGGTTCTAGGGGTCCTAGGTCGCGCTCATTTGAAAAATTTTTTGCAAAGTCTCACCATCGATACCTCTCTATTAGCGAATTTCTTAAAAAAATCACTAAAATGATCATAAAGAAATTACAATTCTAAAAACAAAATAATATAAAGTAAACCCCTTAGATGCCAAAATATTTAAATAATTGTCCCTCGATTCAAAATGTCTATTTAAGGTCCCCAACCAAAACATGGGTGCTTCTATTCTTATTTTCATACGTTCCCAGATAATCCAACAATGCTTCATTAAATATATCCAGTGGAGGCACTGATGGCCGTTATCAAAAGTGGCCTGGGCTCGTTACCCACTAGCACTTCCAAACAACAATCGGTACCCACCCTCCTAATCCTACAATGGATATCACAAGCGGAGCTACATAGACTATTACACCGTCGCATCTATTTAAGTAACCCCCACTATAGTGCGTGTACTATAGTACAGATCATATACCTGCAGGCCATAGACACTCTTATCCCAATTCTTTCAATTCTCTGTCAAGACTATCAAATAAAGGTCTAAAGTAAACTGTTCGAAAACCACCTTAAATTCGTCAACATTTTTTTGGAATACTTCTTATGTTTCGAAAGTCTTTAACACCTTTAACACCTCTCTTTCCAAGTACAGTATTGACTTTACTTGTATTGCAGGCTATAATAGTATCCACCAAAAGTAGTATAAATTATCTTATATACTGATATTATTTAGTTCATAAAAAGTCTAAATCAGCAGACATCTAGCCATACACATGGACACACACAAACACACAGACCAGTCCCCAGACACAGTATTGAAAAATAAAACAAAGTGTAAATCGAACCATCAACAAACAGCACAAACGATACCTTCAGCCAGTATTCATGCAATGACAGTTGTAAGTTATAAAATCAGTTATAAAATCTATGGCAATTATAAGCGTATGGGTGAAATATAAACAACATTCAAAATCAAAGTTGATAAAACAAAATAAGACATGTGGTTCCACTTGTATACTACCATTTCCCTTTTCCGCAGTACAACTCACAGCAGTGGCTCATTCCACCAAATTCTAGGGCTTTTTAGGTCCATTCCTGCACTCGCCCTGAAGCAGGCTACCTTTGTAATCTCGTCTTCAATTTGTCCCTGTCTCCTTCACTTACCCTCTCTGACCTGACCTTATTCTTGGGTAATCCAGTTTTTGGAGAAAAATACTTAACCGACTGTGAGATTTTTCTTCCTCCGTACTAGCATACTAACTTATTACTGGTCGTGGATTTCTCTTGAACAGTCTTTAATATTTCTTAAGCATGGCGAGTTAATGATGGTGTTGAAGGGGCACTATTGTTTTGCCTCACGAGACCGCCAGTTGCGTTATGATATTCTTGCGCCTTTAGTTGTCCAGGAGTAGTATTTACCGTTTTACCAATTTATTTCCCCGTATGTAACACTTCGCAGTCGACCTCTCTCCCATATGTCTCAAGTACTGGCAAAGAATCTGATGCTCTTCTCGCTGCCTCTGGTTCAGATCGTCGCTCAAAAATACACTTGGCCCCTTCAATTTACCGCGGCTTTTGAAAATCAGTTTCTTCGTCTGAAAGGAAACAAACTCATTTTTTTACTGGGCATTTATCCGTCCGTCCTAAACGGTAGACGTCATCAATAGGCTCCTCTCTTATTTCTGTATCCAACCAAACATTGAGCGATTCAGAAACAAACGAGGAGATAACTAGAAGAAATCCAATCCGAAAACAACCACGTTATTGTTCCTATTATTATCTTGCATGCTATCAATTTGTCTACGCAATTCACTGTTTTTGCGTTCTAAAATGTTTAGCCAGTTTTTTACATGCCTCAAACCGCAGCAAAATTGTTGCTTCAATAGCATTTAATTCGCTTCTACTGTTAGTCACTTCTTCAATTATTTACTTTAATGTGACCTGGTCAGAATTCATTTCCGTGTATGAATACCTTTTGTCAAATATGTTATCACTAAAATATACCACTGTTAACACGGTGCAAAAACATATAAACATTCAAACGCACCTTGGATATGGGTGCCAGGGACCTAAATTCGCGCTGATTTGAAGAAAATTTCCGAAAGTCTCACTATCACTACCTCACTATTAGTGAATTTTCACAATGAAAATTCACCAATACAATTTTAGTCGTTAAGCGTTTAAGTTTAGATTATACATCATCTGATGATGCTAACCTTGTTAGCGAAACGATCGTCAGGTCTTTAAAGTGTGTTGTGATGAATTTGGTTCTGAATAAAGTGTACTTAGTAGTAGTGATGGTTAATGAAGTCAGGTTTAGATAATCTAAAAACTAAAACTTTCAGTTTAATTTTAAGGTAACCCATTTGCGACTTGCTATTTAAATTGTGCTCTTGAAAATGTATTTGTTTTGTTTCCTGTTACGATTACAAGATGGCCACCTACTTAATAAATTAGCTTATATTTGTACAAATGTAGATATTAATAGAGAACATTAAACTTAAATTCTGTAAATCACCACAGAAGAATTTTAAGTTACCAGATATTTCCACGGTGTTCGGAACCTATTTTACTTCTAGTTTACACTGGGGTTATTTTTACACGGACTAAAATAGTAAAACGCCTGTTCTACTCCTCTAGAGTTATGTTTGGAATTAGACTCGCTTACTGTTAAGAATATTTCCTTTCAGTTCATAGCTTATGCTTTCAGTTATTTTCAGATATTTGACCTCAGCAGCAAAAATAAATTTCGTCTCAAGCGTAATGTGTAACATAAGATACAAAATCACACAATTTAAGTCGATTTAAAACGTGTTTTGTAATTACCTACAATACACATTTACTTACAATTTTCCAAATATATAGGATACGGGATTTTGACACTCGACGTATTGGGAACGCGGAAACAGTAATGTTGGTTGGTAAGTAAACTGTAACCTCCCTTAAATAAGATTTTAAAGCTCGGTAATAGGCAAGCAGTAATATATGAGGGACCTCAAATGAACCCAAATCTGGTCCGTAGTGAGGTCACTGTTTACTATAAATCCTACCCTAAAGGGTTTCTATTTATCAGACTTATAACTAGCAAGATTAGAGATACTTTATAAGGTTGGAAGATCTTAATATTGTTTACTACTTACGCTCTTGTTGTGTTGTTGCACTGCCTGAAGTCTCATATTTATCAGCGCTCCAAACTAGTGCCTGGTTACGATGATTTTTTATTTAAAATTTCTCTTCGATATCTAGGAATGCGATATTAAAGAGTCTTAATTACGTTGTCACCAAAAAGTCAAAAGGGTTTAAAGAGGAATTAATCTTCAATCAAACAGACATATTAATGTAACAAAATATTGAATTTATTCATATGAATTGAATTTGGAATAGCCGCAAAATGAAATAAAATAGCTGGTAAATCCAAAATAAACATTAATTGCACACAAATAGATATCAAATAAATAGCAAGAACTTCAATAACAAGAATATATTAATTAACGTACATATGACAGAGTAATGATATAAATGTGGTTGTATCTTACTAAAGAAATATAAGCACTTATATATTGAGGTATATTAAAAATCAGATGCTGTGTGTTGCAGCTCAAAAGTAAACAAATTATTATGTAAATTATTTGACGTTTGTCAATAAATTCTGTTTATTTTGTAATTAAATCCAGGCTAGTTCTTAGAGTGAGGCTCAATTTAAAAACATATATGTATATATATTTACATGAAAACTCTATAGTAATTATTGAAAATAAATGATATTAAAGATAATGTATAAGCTCGATATTTTTACAGACAAAATTCACTAATTACAATTTCAAAAAAAAACTAGATGTTTAAATTTACAAAAACTGAGAAAATTCTAAGAGATTTAAACAGGAAATTTATAATTATTCTAATAGCACCTCCCTAACATTGTTTGTACTCAAAACTTGACTAAGTGAGTTTGAAAGTTCAGATTATAAAAAGTTCAGATATCAAATGACTGCATGAAATAAATTTTGCTCGTTCAGAAAACAATTCTATGTGGACTCACCAAACTTTCCTGCCTTGAATTACCTGTGATTCTATGGGAATGCCCTCCAAGTTGGATCCACTAAGAATGCCTGACACGAGTTTCAGTGACTCTGATATGAGAGAAGAAGCTGGGAAAAATCATGGAGCTTCACATTAGTGGTCACTGCAGGTGGATTTATTGTTTCACGTGTACCAGACCATTTGACACCCAGGTCGATATTCTGCATTCGCTTGTTGGAAACTTCGCGAATCGCAATTAAAACGTAAATTTGCCCTGATGAGATTTAATGCCAAATGACTTAAAGTTCGACGATAACCAGGAAATCTTTTTAAAGCCACAAGGCAACAGGTTTAAACAAAGAACCTCAATTTAACTCCCGTTTTATGCTGAATACTATGTTAATTTAAACTCGAAAATTATTAAAACACTTTAAACAATCACGGAGCATTGTACAAGGTGGTATAGGTAACAGGAAAACTATTAAAAACTCAGTTTATAAGACAATTCGAGAGACAACTAAAGTCAAAATGTTTACGCCACAGGCGTCAGTGCCAGACTCCCTCTGGGCGAATGTTTTGAAGCAGCACGCAGCATCTTGAATTTTGACCGTTATAAGCCGTGTGCTAACTCTTTCTAGCCTTCGTTTTTCGGATGAGATAGCGAGACCTTGCTCGGTGGCGTTACCGCCAATTCTGCTGCCTGCACGCAAAAGTTTTCAAACTGTCGTTGGCTTACGTCACTGATTCAAGAAATTTCCAGATAAATAATAATTTGTTATAGAATATTCTAACGTATATTTTAAATGCTTAATTCTTTCCTGGAAATATTTGCTTCGTAAAAATGCGAGGTAGTTTTCTATGGCAAGCATGCAACGAATTTTAACGTACAAATTGGAAAAGCAGTGAGGTGTCTACGATGCTTGAAAATTTGGCGACTTTTCATAAAAATAATTTTGAAATCAAAACATGAGTTGCTTTAAAGATATTGGATTGTTAATCATTAATTAAGTCTTTTACTGGTTCATTTCGAATATATAAAGCAGTAACGAACACGAACGTTACAAAACTTGGTTAAACTAGACAACAGTTGTACAATTACAAGTGCAACTCAAAGGTACCAACAGATTTGAAAACAGTTCCATAGCTACCTAGATATAAGCGAAATACCTAAAACTGTAATTTTTCCCTCTTCAATATCTCGAAAACTATGCTGCCTAACAACTTGATTTTTTGTACAGTGACTTAATTTGCTATTGTGGTTGCCATCGTGACCTTAAAATTTGTTTAGTTTCATTACTTTCTGAGTCACGATTGGCATTTTTTAAAATTTTATGGTCGCCATATTTAATTTTTCCAACAAAATATTTCTTTTTTTTTCTGGTTACACAGATGTATTTTTGCTTGCATTTTGTCAAAAAAATATTTTTTCCAACAAGACGGTGCACCAGCTCATAATACACGAATCATGGCCAACCTTTCTTAATAGTGTTTTTGACAACAACTGGATTGGTATTAGTGGACCTGTGCAGTGGCCTCCTAGGTGTCGCATCCTTTTACGTCCGAAAAGTAGATAATATAAGTTTTAACTAGCACGGTAAAAAGACACTGTCCGCCGGATTTACAAACGTGAAGTAAATTTAATTCAGGCTTAACTTTGATCTCGGATCATTTACTATGGTAACCAAACAATTCAGAAAGCATCGAGTTTTCAATCTCACAACACCGCAACTATGCATCAAATAATTAAGTGACAATATTTGACAAGATATATGTTGTCCTTGTTTGCCCTGGCTTTGAGGTTATAATAAACAAAAATATTTTGCATCCCTTCCACAGAATATAAATATTAGATTATCTCTGCCGCAGCAGACAAAGTTTAATCAAGCAGTGTTGTCAGAGTGAATGTATGATCAGATGATTTAAGGCTAAACTATGTATTTAGTTGTGTGTTGCCATGGTAGTTAATCCAGGATCAAAGCTAAGCCGGGCTTAAATTAGTTTATTACTTTATTGATAGTAATTTTACAGTGCAACATTTAACAAAGAAGTTTTAAACTTGTACTAGTTCAGCATGCATTTTCATAGGTTGGATCCAAACTGTCTTAGCTAAACTTCCAAGACGTTGACAAATTAAATTTTGACATAAGAAGAATTTTATTTAACTATTTATTCACTCCATCCTAAATTCCGGCGGTAAGTGTTATTTGCACACAAAAATTGTATTATCTATTACTAATACTGTAGACTTATCATATAAGCAATCAATAACATTACGCTTTTTGAATAAAAATTTAATGAAAAAACATCAAGTAAACACACAATTATAGTAGCATATGAAAAATCAAACTGATTGTTGGAAATGGGCGCCGTTTTCTTGGATGCATAGACAAGTGCGTATTATATTATTTGTTGTCCACAGCAAGAAGTCACTGTTGCTATTATGACAAGTTTCGATAATTCTTGACTTCAGATCTTGTATAATGTGAACCGGCTTCTTGTAAACTTCATTTTTTAAGTAGGTAACCCCAAAAGAAATAGTCAAGACGTGTATAATCAGGTCACCTAGGAAGCCACTGCAGAGGTCTACTAGTAATAATCCAGTTGTTGTCAAAAACACTGTTAAGAAAGTGGATCACGATTCGTGCATTATGTGCTAGTGCAGCGTCTTGTTGAATTTTTTTAAATTAGTTTTTCCACAAATGCGGGCAAACCACCATCTATCTAGTGATGCATCATTTGAACCATAAGTACACTTGCAGAACCCGAATCACCACATCTTTTTAAAGACCTGACGATTGTTTCAGTAACAAAGTTAGCGTCATCAGAGGATGAAAAATTCTAAACTACCTACAACTCAACATCACATTTTATACTACGTCTTAGGTAAGACAGATAAAGCGAGAGACGAACTCCCTCGCAAGTTTTCTGTGTATTGTATAATTGCCCCACGATGTTTTTGGACTTCCTTTATAACTTTACCTGCCAAGTTTCCGAATTTCTTCTATGTCAAAGAGAAAGTGCAAACAAAGGTCGATAAATCAATGGCGGAGCTCGGTTTAAGGAACTTTTGTTTTTTATTGAAATATAAGTACTTTCGTACGCATCTAACTCCGCTTCTTGTCTAACATTTTATCTATTTGGTGACTATTATCACAAATATGTTGTGCCAGGCATGACTTGTCTACACTACCGTATCTCAGCTGTGCCAGATGTTCCCTAAATCTGGTTTCAATGGCTCTTTTCGTCTGCCCAATGTATTTAAGATTACAATCTTTACAAATTATCTCATAGAAAGATTTTACTGGCTTTACCTACAACATTTTTTAAATTATTTTTTGTCGAAAAAGTTAGTTGCAAATCAGCTTTTTTCTAAATTGTGATCCCTTGTGACACGCGGTTCAAATGGTAGACACACAAAGCTTTTTTCTATTTTATCTTTCCTGAATGTCGTGGCTTCCACTAACATTTTCTTTGTTTTGTGTCTATTAATTAATTTTTCCACTAAGCAATCCGAATATCCGTTATATTTAGCCACGTTTTTAATGTAGTCTAATTCTCTATTATATCTAAATTTACTTAAGCGAAATTTTATTAATCTATTTACTAAGAAATTTAAGCTGGCCGTTTTTTGCTTTAACGTATGATGTGAGTCATTTGGAATGTAACTTAGAGTGGTAGTTTCCTTCCTGTGGACATCGAATTCAAGAGTCATTCTTTTTTATAACTAATACATCTAGAATACGAAGTTTACTGTTAACTTCTAATTCGTGGGTGAATTTTCACAATGCCGGTTAAAGCTGAAACTTAAGGGTTTGCAAAACACACTTCTTGTGATACTTTCTCTACATAATCCGTATTCGTATTTCTTTGCCTCAATTGTAAGCAACTTTGATGTTGCAAATCGTGACTTTCACGTTTTAAGAGGAAAAACTATAAAACTTTCAAAATAATTTTTCTGACATTTCTTGTCCTTTTTTGCGCCAAAAAAACCTACTCTTTGTCTGTGATATACAATACGTTTTGTTATCCACACAAAATATTTTGTTTTTGTGTATTTCTTTCGTCATCAGTGGCACCCAAAATTGTTTTCCTTAAATGCCTCTAATTTTTCTTTCTTCTAACTTAGAGCTAAATTTTGGTAAGTAGTTTACGTTTTATGGTACATACCCGCGTACTAATTTGATTGCCATGACTTTGTTATTTCCAGATATCAAAATTTTCCGAAAACTGGGCCGATTATATATACAGAGTGTACCAACCAAGATGAAAACTTCGATAACTCCTTTGTTTTTATAGTTATCAAAAAAGTTTCCAAACAAACGTGGTATAGGGAGTAACAGCGCACAATTTAAAATTATTTCAAAACATACAGGGTGATTTGTGTTTCAGGTGCGAAGCAAACTTATGTTTTTTTTTTCAATTGGAACAGCTATATATTACTTATTTATTACTTATTACTTACCACATTTTCCTAATTCTTTTAACATAGGGTTTAAATACATTATACGGGTATTTGAAAATATATGGATTGTTTTGTGTTAAAATTGTACGTAAATCAACGCTCTGTAAAACAATACAGTTTGTGAAATTATGTGTTGGCTAGTGAGTTTCAGAATATGATCTAGTATGGCTACTTATCCTTATTTATTTATTAGCCTGCGGTTTGTATACAGCGTGACTCAAAACTCGAATGTTTCATTTTCTGTCTTAATTCAAATGGAACACTCTGTATTTTATATCATTAATGAGATCCTATAATATAATATACTTAATCTTTTTTAAGGATTTCCTATACCTAAAGTGGGTAGTTATCGGCATATTTTCACATATTTAATGAAGGTGATTTAAAATCTAGGATAGACAATTTACATGGATTTTACATTACATGAATTTAACATTTACTTAATAGTTTTTCGTATACAGAACATTATTACATGCATAAAAATACCCAAAACATATATAGTGGACAGAAAAAGACTTAAGAAAAATCAAAAAAATTCGGATTATTATTATGTATCAAAAAATTTCGAATTATTATTATGCGACCGCGAACGTTCTACTACTGGTCGTGACGTAGTTGGATAGTAAATAATTATCGTGTTTACATTTGTCTTCTGGTATGATAAGTATTGTCGCTTGTTTCTTAACATAGTGGTGAATTTTATTCGTTTATTGTGACAAAGTCAACTTGCCTCGCCCGGGAATCGAACCCGGGACCTCTCGCTTTGCAGGCTGGCACCTAGCCATCTGCGCCACGAGGGCGTCATTGTGTTTCTTCTAGTTGAATAGAGTAAAGTGTGCGATATAAAATGGTAGACAATCGTTTTCAACAGGCGCAATCGGATAATTTGCCAAGAATTGATTCATTTATGACGACATCTTTCTTTCTGATAGAACAATGTTCTCTGAATTAATTAAAGATAATTAATGAAAGCAAACCCTACATTTTCTTTAATTAATAACCATGATTTTTGCCGGTTGTTAATACTAACAGTACTATGTAAAGTTAATGCTTAATAGGTACAGAAAAAAAAACATTCACCGCACGGAAATTACAACCTAACTTAATAACGTATTATAAGAATTTTAACCTTATGTCACAAATATTCATTGTGAAAATATGGAGAAAACATTTTTAAAAAATTATTAAAATGGTCTTCACAACAATATAAGGCGGTTTTCTCACATAAATGTGGATTTCTCCTCCCATCCCGCTTTATAACTGTGCACCAATGCATCCTAACTTAAACAATAAAACAAGTGCTACAAATTAAATCATAACTTCCACATAGCCGTGATTATCTACTCTCCCCAGAAAGACATTTCATGAAACGAATTTTTATTAATTATTTTTATTTTATTTCAACAACACACCACGAGGGCTTACAGCCTAAATACTATCGTACCGTGGGTGTCGACAAGGAGGAAAGAGGCAACTTGTTAATTCTGGACATGAAGGTTTGGAGGTTCGGGGGAGAAGGAAAAACATGTGGCGGCAAGGAATTCCACAACTTGGAAGTCCTCGGGACAAAAGAGCCAGGACCTCGGTGGTTCAGAGGTAAGAACGTGTGCCTTTGAACCGAAGGGTACTGGGTTCGATCCCGGCGTACTCCTTTCACTTTTTCAGTACAAACTGTAAAATTAACATCAACCGAGGTTCTGGCATTGTATTTGAGCAAGTTGAATGTCTGCACGTTCCGCCCTTCGGAGGGGACGTAAATCCGTCGGTCCCGTGTCCATGCGATGTTGGGCATGTTAAAGATCCCTACCCTCCTTACAGAAAGACAGGGGTTCGGCTAAATTTCCAGGATAGTGAGGTGAAACTGCTCCCTGGCGTCGGTGATTGGCCATAGTCGCGAAAATAGGCCGACGTTAAAGGAAAAAATCTTGAATCTTGACAAAAGAGCGGGCATAACAAGATGTTCTATGTCTGGTGACCTGGACAGTAAAAGGGTGCATTCGCTCTGTTCCCCTGGTAGATCTGTTGGAGGCAGCAGGTGGAGGAACTATGGAAGAAAGCTCCTCAGAGCAGTGCCCGTGCAGATATCTATAAAAGAGAGAGAGGTCACCAACGGCACGTCGGTGGGCAAGGGATGGCAGTCTTTGGGTGAGGGTACGGTCACCGATGAGACATATAGCTCTCTTCTGAATGGAGTCCAGGATAGCGAGTGTAGAAGCGGCAGCAGCACCCCAGATGTGGGAGCAGTATTCGAGGTTTGGTCTTATTTGTGAAGTATATAAAGTATAGAGATTAGCTGGTGAAAAGTATTTGCGAGCCCGGAAGAGGAAACCTAATTTCTTAGCAGCCGCTTCTGCAATTAATGTGACATGTTGGTGCCAATTGAGATTTCGATCCACAGAGATGCCAACAAGTGAAAAGGACTCATTACTTTGAATAACTTGGTTGTTTATTGTGATAGGTCTAGGGCTAGTGTATCTCTTATGAGAAAGAAAGCAATACTGTGATTTGATGGGGTTGAATTGTACAAGATTTCTACTTCCCCAGTCTAATATTTTTTGGAGATCCACGGAGATAGAACCCTCCATGAGTCTGCGATCCCCATCTAGTTGGGCTAAAAAGACAGGCTTAGATTATTGTTAGGGTCCATGACTTGACCACAAAGAAAATATTCATATTTCTGTACCTATAAACTTCTGAAACGTTATATTACTCGAGTTTTAACAAAAAAATGTTAATTTTCAACAAATCACCCCTCATTTATCCCCTACTCTCTAAAGCGATCTTACCCAAAAACAATTCGAAGCGTTTCTTTGTCGGGTGCTAATTGGATAACAAATTTGAAGATGCTATCTCAATTCGTTCGAAAATTATTACGCGTACTAACAAACAGACGTACAGGCCGACAGACCAAAAAATTTTCCAGAATAAAGTTTTTACGCCGTTATATCAAACAAAAAAAGATTCGACATTTCTGTCACCGATATTCCACCCCACCCATTCAACACCTAATTTAATTTCAGCACAAAACCAAATGTTTGATGAAACTGAAAGTTTTCTAATAAACAAACCTTAAAACGTTATATTACTCGAGTTTTCACTAAAAAATGTCAATTTTCCAAAAATTGGAAGCGATTTTACCCAAAAACAATCCGAACCGTTCGTTTGTCGGGTACTAACTGTATACCAAATTTGAAGATGATATCTGAATTCGTACGAAAGTGATTGCGCCTACTAACAGACAGACATACAGATCACTGACCGAAAAAATCAGAATCAAGTTTTCTGTATGATAAGACTTTTTTCCCCGTTTAAAAAAAAATTCGAAATTTCTGTGACCGATATTTCACCCCCACAAAGTTAACCCCCAATTTATTTTCAGCACAGGATGCCAAATGGTTTATGAAATTGAAAGTATGCTAATAAACAAACCTTAAAACGTTACATTAGTACTCGAGTTTTGACTAAAAAATGGCAATTTTCACCAAATCACGTTGTAACGTGTGGAAGTAATAGCTTCTCTAGAGTTTTGATAGTCGTTTTTGATAGTCACATTTGGTACTATAAAGTATTTATAAAAGCTTTATTTTCCATATTATCAAATAGTCACGTGCACAAGCCAAGATTCAATCAATAACTTGCAACACAGGATGGAAACTCAGAAAAGCATGTTCATTGTACTGTCTCGTGACGTCACAGATCATGGCGGCAAAATGGTGGCGTCTGAAATCAATTATGGAATTCGCATTTTCCAATATTTTTCGCATTGTTATTTTTGTAGTATGTGAAATAAAAAGAAATATATTAAGAATCATCTTTGTGGGATATTCATGAGATGTGGTAAGAAAAAAAAGACATGCGATGTTTGTGATGTTTATCTGGTAGTCGTTGGGTTTAATAGATGATTTTCAAATTTTTCTATTGCTTGAGAATAACTTAACAATCACTATAAAAATAACTACAATAATACTAACAACAACACTAATAAAACAGCAACGACTAAATCGTAAATAAAAACATTAAATTAACCACATTGGATTTTTAGTTAGTAGAAACAATAGAAGTCTGCGGAACGAAGTCCTCTCAAGCTCCAACGGCAGCAAACCCTTCTGGACTCTTGCTAAATCTATTGGGAATAATTTCTGCAAGAGCACGTTCTCCAAATATTCAACCACCAACAGTCCCCAATGTCGCGCATAAAAGGACGGATATCATTTTCAAAACTAAAAAGGTACGAAAGATGCTCTCTTCTCTTAATACCAGGAAAGCCTCTGGCATTGACGAGATCCCCACAATTCTTCTCAAAAAATGCGCACCAGAATTTGCTCCTGTCCTGACTCGTCTGTTTCAGACATCTTACAATAGAGACATATTCCCTAGTAACTGGAAAACTGCTCGAGTACAACCCGTCCCCAAGAAAGGATCCAAAGCGCTTCCTAGCAACTACAGGCCTATTTCTCTTCTTTCAGTCGTCTCTAAAGTGATGAAAAAGTATCTAACACCGAATTACTAAAATTTCTTGAAAAACACAATCTAATCAACGACAGGTGGTATGGATTCCGTCAGCGCAGATCAACTGCCGACCTCCTTTCCTTTGTCACAAATTCTTGGGACAAGTCTATGGAACTACACGGTGAATCCCAGATTGTCACTCTAGACATATCCAAAGCATTCGACCAGGTCTGGCATGCAGCGTGGCTTAATAAACTTCCGGCCTATGGCCTACCACCAAAACTCTGTACCTGGATAGCAAATTTCCTCTCCAACCGGAGCATTTCTGTTGTCGTGGATGGACATTCCTCTAAACTGTATCCAATTAATGCAGGAGTCCCTCAAGGTACAGCTTTAGCCCCTACTTTGTTTCTTCTCCACATCAATGACCTCCTCTCTAGCACATCCAACCCAGTTCACAGTTACGCGGACGAGAGCACCCTCCACTGAAATATACAATATTCTAAGCCTATTTCTTTTGCCCAATTAGATGAGGATCGCAGACTAATGGAGATCCAAAAAATATTAGACTGGGGAAGTAGAAATCATGTACAATTCAACTCCACCAAATCTCAGTCTTGCTTTCTATCTCATAAGAGATACACCAGCCCTAGAGCCATCACAATGAACAACCAAGTTATTCAAAGTACATGTCCAACCTCGCAAAGTTGCTTTTCAATTTTACAAATAGTTCGTTAGGATATTCGCGACAAATCGGGACATTTTTCATGAAATAGGCGAGCAATGTCGATATGTGATCGTGTTTTATCTCTGTATCCAATTATCTGTAGTATTGTTACTTTATGCATTTCTGTTAAATAAACCATGTTTCTAATTTGAAGTTAACAACTAACAACTACTGTCATGCGATAACAATCACACAGTATGTTGCTCAGGCGTTTTAAATAAAACTACCATTGCCAACTATGAAGAATATTGACAACTTTTGATGTCTTCTTGTTCATTATTTATAACGTCCAAAAACGACACTGAAATTATTTTTGCTTACTTTTCATCACCAAGAATGAAACCCGATTAGTTATTACCTTTTTAGTATATTCTAGTCAAGTTCGTCATTTACTTACAATTACTTTTTTACTCTTCATTTCTGCAATAGAAATTAAAACCATAGCATTTTTAGATAGAGAGTGAAAATATCTTGTAAATGAGGTAACAAAAGCCCCTACTTTCTATTTAAAATTTTGGGGGTTGCAACTGTCACTCGAAGGAAGTCGAATGTAGGAGTGAAGTTTTACGTTGCAGGATGTCATTGTTTCAGGATATTTTATAAATATGCGCAATAATAATTGAGATACTGAATTTATTACATTTGGCAGTTTTAAACTGTATATTTGCTAGACAAAACTAAAGTTTTAACAAAAATTATTATAGTATCATATTATATTAGAAACGTGTCAGCTGTAAATCAGGGAAATATAGGAACTCAAATTGGAAATTAAAAAATGGACTTACCTTTGAAAAATATTTTCTTAAATCTTATCTTAGATCCAGGGTCCAAGAATGCTTAATAAAAAAAAAGGGGGGGGGGTTCTTCAATCACAGACCACCACCAAGTTTCGGGTGTCCAGATTTTTAATTTTCTTAAAAATCTGTACCTACATTATCATAGTATGCGGCACATAATAATAACAATAATACTTCTTTAAAATTAAAAAAAAACACACTGTTTTAAACCGTTTACTTTTATATTAATTAAATATTACAAATATCAAAAAGATATGTTAAATAAACTCTATAAAGGCACATATAGGTATAATGTTATCTTCAGACATTACTTTTTGATTTAACATTCAAGACCTAAATAAATACAAACTTTTCAAAAGAAAATATGATTAAAAATATCGGGGAGATTACTCTATAGATACACCGACATAATTCCTAATTTTACCGTCATTTGTATTTATCTAGGTCAACATTTTATTATTTGGAAATTATTATCACTCTGCAGGAAACAAAATCTTTTTTTTTTGGAATGCTGCAAAACATACAGTAAGCAAAGATGGCTGAAAGAGTGATAGTAACTTATAATAACATTTTCCTAATCAACAACGTTAATAAAACATTTACATATTCCTAAATTAAGAGAATCACTGTATAAGACAATAAAGTAATAAATAACTACTAGCGAAAATGACTAGCATATAAACACAAGCAAACAAGGCAAAACATAATAACAAGTGCTACGTACAGACAAGATAATATATAAAAAACTTTACTCTGTTGCTAAAACAAAAACAAAGTTCGGGACGCAGCAAATGCGTTATGGTAGTGAATTTTCATTAAATGCTTCAAACTTGAATAACTCAATTTTCTACAAACTTAGAAAGCTGAATTTTGGCATGTAGTAAGGTCCTTACCAAGGCAACATATCCACCAAATTTCATTAAAATAGCTTAGTAATATTCAGAGAAAAAAAAAGTTCCGAAAAAAACTCAAAAGTTTTCCGAAAAACCTTGTCCGATTTTCCTGGCTAAGGAACTCATCCAAGCTATTAATGAGAGAAAGGTACTTGCCAAGTTTTATCCAAATCAGTTAATTACTTTTTGAGTTATCGGTTGGATACACACACAAGTGCGCGCTTACGCTGGCACGCACACACACACACACACACACACACACACACAAATATATATATATATATATATATATATATATATATATATATATATATATATATATATATATATATATATATATATATATATATATATATATATATATATATATATATAAACATATATAAATTTAAACTGACCCCGGATATGGGTTCTAGGGGTCGTAGTTCGCGCTCATTTGAAAAAAAAATTGAAAAAAGTCTCACCTTCGATACCTCTCCATTAGTGAATTTTTTTAAATAAAAATTCACTATAAACGATAATAGATATTTATTATATATGTTACTCCGAATTCGCGGAAGTGCCGGTTACGCGTACTCGGCATAATTTTGCCTAATTCACGCAATCGGCAATAACTGTGCTTGTTCCATGGAAACGTGCTAAACATCGCTGGCTACATGAATTTGGCATTGATATTGTTGCCTACCACACGTATACGGCAAACTTGAATATTGTAGGTTATGTTTTTTAAACTTATAATGTTGTGACAAGTGCGGAAACGTTTTAGTGCCGTTGTTTAGGTTTCACCTTGTTAAAAAGTATAAAGGGGACATAAAAACTGTCTAAATTTACAACAACAAAAAATGGAAAAGCCTCTTGTGGACGGAAAAGGAAGAAAACGAAGTAGTTCAAATTCTAAAATCTATAAATAAACAACTTAATGTCAACAAAGGCTGCAAATTTTATCATATTAAAAGTTCATCTAAATTAATAAAGTTAGCAGGAGTAACGAAAATGCGTCGTATTAAGGATAATGGATTATGACAACCAATAATCATGCAGTGAATGTTATTTGAGACTTGCACGAGGCTTGCTACATAAGGGAGAAAAGAAAACATACAAAAAGGTTGCGGAACACTATGCAAATATTACGATGTTCATGATTAAAAGGTATATGCAACAATGTGAGCGTTGCACAGAAAAAACTAAGACAGTACACAAGCTGGAATTGTAGTTCGTCCCTTAGTTACCCGAGATTTGAATAAAAGAGCACAAGTAAATTTAATCGTTTTTCAAAGTTTACCTGGCAGTTCATACAGGTACATTATGCGCTATAAAGAACATTTGACGAGTTTAGTTTATTGAGACTTTTGACTCACTGCAAAAATCTTAAAAGAGTTATCAACCCTTTGGCAGGACTTGCTCTTAGTGAACGGCAGACCTAGGGACCCCCAAAGTCAAGGATGTGTAGAAAGAAGCAATTCCAGTATAAAAGACTCAGTAATTGCATGGATGCATGATAATAAGACGTCATCGTGGTCTACACGATTGCAATATTAGAATGTGCCCTAAATACGATTTTTCATGAAGTTATCAAGATGTGCTTTATAAAGCTATGTTTGGACAAAACCCAAAGGTTGGTTTGCGCTCTAAGGTGCCACAAGAATTTTTGGAAGCAATTTCTAACGGAATGTTCGAAGAGGATATAGAACAGCTACTGCAGGCAGATGGAAACTAAGAAGAGCTAACTGTGGATAATGTTGGCACGATAACAAAATGAACCGGCCGACAGAAATAAAGAAGGGCTAACTACTTTTTATCAAATAACGCAACTGATTTTGAATATCGAAGAAACCCCAATTTATAACAAGAAAAGCGCAAACAGAAAAGAAATAGAGATAACCGCTGATTTACCAAACGACGGAACTGATTTTGAATCTTTTATGTAGCAAGCAGACATAGTAGTAAATGAAAGTATCGAAGAAAATCTAATTTATAACAATGAACTAGGATTAACAAGTAAGAAATGGACATTTACTTGTTTTGTAGTATCTCTTTGCTTATTTATGTTTTTCTTATAGCAGGCATTGTGTGTACTAGGTAACGATAAAAACGACTTGAAAATGATTAAGATGAACTTTATGAAGAGGAAGAACATCCGGCCTTGAAGCTAAGAAGGATCGCTCATCAAGCCAAGAAAATGGTAGAGAGGTCCAACAGAAGACTGGAAACCTTAGCGACAGGTGACCATGTTCTAATAAGTAGAAATAATGTAAGGTATTTTGTTCCTTTATTTTATATCTCTTTAGTTTGACAAAGGAAGGGAGATGCACCTTATTGGAGTAGTTATAAAAGAAAAAAGAGGAAATTTAGAATAGGAAGAAAGCATCGAATTATTAAAAGATGGTTGGAGAGAGACTCTTTGCAATCGACTAGTTTCAAGAAAATAAAGATCAGTAACGTGCCTAATAATGAGTGTAATAATGACGCTTGTACACATGGACTCTGAAGGGCGTATTTCATGAATTGGGCAAAATTTTGCCATGTATATATATCAGGCACTTCCGCGGATTCGGCGTAACATATACATACAAAACAGGCCTAAAGATTCTCTATAAGAATAAAAATTATTATACCAAAAAAAGATTGATAAACTAATATGTTATTGCACTTGACTCTTTGGTGTTTTGCCTCTACAAAAACATTTAAGCTAGTGTTTAGACAACTAAATTTATTAAATTTCTTCTTGTCTGAACGTGGCATTAAATGTTGGATCAGTTTATTTACATTATATTAAATTGCAAACCTGTTTACCTTTATATTTCAATTAAACCGTAAAATTTTGAGCAATTAATAAAAGGAATAAAAACAAAAAGTCAAAAAGTGCAAAAAAAAAAAACTAAAGAGATTACGTACGCAGCAAGTGCGCTTTGGTAGAGAATTTTCATCAAATGCTTCAAATTAGAATAAACCAATTCGCCTTCAACCTAGAAACTAAAATTTTAATTTATACTAAGGTCTCTATCGGAACAACATGTCTACCACATTTTATAAAAAACTTTGCTATTTTTCGATTTAAATTTATTTTTCAGAAAAAAGTTGTTTTTTTTTGACAAACTGGACCTGTTGGGCTGAATACCAACGAACTCCTCCAAGCTATTAATAAAAGAAAGAGCTAAGTTTCATTAAAATATGTCATTAATTTAATTTTTAGTCATTGGTTGGATATATATATATATATATATATATATATATATATATATATATATATATATATATATATATATATATATATATATATATATATATATATATAATTTAATAATGCATTACCGATCTCCCTCTACGAGGCCACTATCGCTAGGGGGGTGGAACCTACCCTCTGTGGCTGGATCGGAAACATGCTGCACAATCGGACCATTATTACCTCGTTGCGGGGAGAGGTGGTCGGCGTCAGGGCTGCGAGGGGGTGTCCTCAGGGGGGCGTTCTATCCCCCCTGCTGTGGCCCCTCTTTGTGCACGATTTGCTGGCTATCCTCGGACTCTGAGAGGTTGAGGTTCAGGCGTATGCTGATGATCTTGTCATAATGGTTAGAGGCAAATCAGAGGAGGAACTGGCAAGTACTCTTCAAGAGGCACTAAATGTAATCAATGATTGGTGCCGAAGGGAACAGATGTCTGTGAACCCCCGCAAAACGATCATTGTTCTTTTTACCAGAAGAAGGTTGGACAAATTAAAACCACCTATTCTTATGGGGGAAACCATTCCATTTTCGGACCAAGCAAAATATCTGGGAGTTACCCTAGATAAGAAGCTCAACTGGGACATACAATTAGAAAATGTTATCCGCAGCGCTAAAATTTCCCTGTGGACCTGCCAGAGAATCTGTGGTAACAACTGTGGAACAAACCCCCAACAGATGTACTGGCTCTATGTAGTGGTTATCAGGCCAATGATAACATATGGAGCCATAGTTTGGTGGCCTAACGTACTTCGTGGTATCGCGAGGGCCAAACTGGCTCATATACAGAGACAAGCTTGGCTGATGATAACGGGAGCGATAAGCACCGCACCATCAGCCGCTCTGGAGGCCCTCCTTAATATTCCCCCACTTCACATATGGTTGGAGAGGGTGGCGAGGTGGACAACGTACAGACTAAAACAAACGGCAGATAACATGCCGAGGGAAGTCAGTCTGAGAGGGTCCGGTCTCCTTGATGACACTGATTGTCACAGGATTCTGGGAATGGTCTCAGACTTGATGCCTACAAAAATCAGCAGAGATCTGTCTTTCAAGATCGTCCTCCCGGAAAGGGAGGACTGGGACCGGAACCAAACGACCCTGTTGAGAGCGGACCTCTGCTGGTACTCTGACGGCTCCAAAACCAATTTGGGAGTAGGAGCCGGCGCATATGGGGGCAGCACCGATGCTAGACTATCAGCTAGCCTCGGCAAGTACGCAACCATACACCAGGCAGAAGTGTATGCCCTCGAGATGTGTGCAAGGGAAAGTTTAAAAGACCTGTACACAAACAAATCAATAAAGATATATGCAGATAGCCAAGCTGCAATAAAGGCTCTTGGTTCCTACCGGTGTAATTCAAAGACGGTATGGAGTTGTAAATCTGCCCTTAACGAATTGGGCAGCTGTAATGAGGTGTCGCTGGTCTGGATACCGGGTCACTCGGACCATGATGGCAACGTTGCGGCCGACGCGCTTGCCAGGAGTGGTGCCCAGAGTGACTTTGTCGGACCAGAACCGGTGCTGGGAATAACATCTTGCACAGCAAAACGCACCCTAAAGACCTGGACAGAAAGAATGACAATCCAATATTGGCAAAATCTTCCAGGATTAGCTCACTCTTAAGGCCTTCATAAATGGCCTGTCTGAGTCAAGGGCTAAGAAACTTCTAGAGATGAACAGGCAACAACTGAGTACTCTAGTCGGCCTGTATACAGGACACTGCCGCTTGCGGCATCACAAGCACCGTATTGGGGTCGGTCAGGAGACCGAGTGCCGGCTGTGTATGGAGAATGACGAGACAGCAGAGCACGTGCTGTGTTCCCGTCCGGCAGCGGACAGGACTAGGCACCTGCTCTTTGGCAAGGTAAAGCTTGCTCCAGAGGATCTGGATCAACTTTCGCCCACAAAGGTTACCGACCTCTGTAGGAGGCTGGATTTGTTGGGCGAAATATAGACATTAGGCGTGATCCACAATAGACCTTATGGTCGCGGTGGAGGGACCGATATGGACCACTCACATTCAAACCTAACCTAACCTATATATATATATATATATATATATATATATATATATATATATATATATATATATATATATATATATATATATATATATATATATATATATACATACATACATATATATATATATATATATATATATATATATATATATATATATATATATATATATATATATATATATACATATATATATATATATATATATATATATATATATACGGACCTTAGTTTTGGGTTCTAGGGGCCCTAATTCATACTCATTCAAAGAAATTTTTGCAAAGACTCACCATCGCTACCTCTCAATTAGCGAATTAATTAATTAAATAAATTTCGTACGCAGCAAAAGCATTGGTAGTGAATTTTAATGAAATATCAAATCTTTATAACTCAAATTATCATTAATTCTGGTATGTGCATATGTTTCTATTAAGGCCACATTTGCACCAAATTTTATAAAAGTAACTCCGTTATTTTCAGATGCATGTTCTGAAAGAAACAATTTAATTGTACTCATTTTAAAGTTTAAAAATCATAAAATGTCTATTTTTCTAGTAAAACTTCGTCGATAAAGAGGTTACGATTATAAATGACCGCTAATTAGAGCCCCTAGAGCTCACATTTCGGTTATGTTAAAATTTCCATATGTTTACATAGTGTGTCCAAATTAAATTGGTCGAATAAGTTTTTAAATAACGTATTGCAATTTTTTAAGATTACGTGAGCTTTCTTTGTGTTAAGTTCAGCCACTTGCCACAAAGTGGCCTTAAATTCGTCTTGAGCGAGTTGCGGCCCCTGTAAAATTCGCTGGCTGTAATGTCTTTTTTTTAACATGTTTTCTTAACTTTGCTAATTTACTCCGATCTCTGCTATAGCAAAAACGTACCTGTATAAAATTTTATGTTCATTATTGTTTTGAAAAACTTACCTAATCTGTTTCGCGCATAAATAAGTTGTCTAATCTATTAGAGAACATTTTAGAGGGTTAAAGTGTCCACCATATTAAAAGCACATAATATACCCAGACTGTATTGTCAAATGTAATAAATACGCTAAGACAATGCTGAAATAACTCTTAGCCTTATCTAACAAAATGTTCATGTAAGTAAATAATTCAAAGCGCAGTTGTGTTAATGTTAACTTTAATAAACAGTATTCAAAAGAACATGCAATGAAAGATAGGAAATTTAAAACAATACTATTGTCATCCGTGTACAAAGATTACGTATTTTGTTGATCTAAACTAAAAGAGAATTAGGTTACTCGTACGTGTATTCTGTGGTCCCTACAGTGAAAACCCCAAACATATGAATAACGTTTAAACAAGTTAAGTTGGCATTGTATTTAGAGCAGGCACGTTCTCAACGAAATAATTGTTATTAGCAAAAACCAACATATAACACACACGTTATAATTGGCTGGATTTTCTTAATTATTCTTATTTTTGCACAACTTAATAGGCTGTGGCTACCGATGCATTTCGAATGAAACTGAGTCGTCTTTTCTATTGGATCCAGGTTATGTTTTTGTTATCATAACCGCCAAACAAGTATCGCTTGTGGGTACATAAAGGATTCCAATTTTTTGAATGTACTATAAGAAGCAGAAAGAGGGACCGCTCCTTATTGTGCAGTGGGGCTCTTATCATCTAAGGCAACACGTGTAACAGCCAGTAACAATGTAGTACATGTAGCAGTTCAAAACAAGTATGCTGTATAGCTTCCTTGACCTGTTAAATCTCCGGATCTATCGTCCATTAAACACTTATTAAAGGGGTAGGTGCTTGTATTCATCTAAGCTTTGCAACTTTTGAGATAATGGAGGTTTGATTGCGAGAAAGTTTACACTTGCGTGTATTTATCGACTGACTGGTAGGACAACAATGATATTTTATTAATCAGACAGATGCACTTATATAAGGGCCCTCTGTTCTATTGAGTGATTTTAGCTGTCCTTAAATAAAGTGGCCAATCGCCTCTATTTCTTCGACAAACGATGTTGCTATATATTTTCAAATATGTTAATCAACAAGAAATGTTACCTTAATAAGTTTTTGTCCTTTGCATAAATTTTATGAATAAATAAACAGCAACTTGTCCAAGTTAATTCGAGAGTGCACTGAACCACAAGATGGGTAAAAACTTTCAGTCTTTGATCTCCTCATAACGAACCATTCTATTTTATTTTCAGTTTACTATATATATATATATATATATATATATATATATATATATATATATATATATATATATATATATATATATATATATATATATATATATATATATATATATATATAACTATCATCAGGGAAGAGGCAAGGTCCAAACTCATGCAAAAAAAAAAATTACGATTGTCTTAATAAAGTAGTAGTGTCGACTGACTGGTGTGTTTTGTATAAAACTGCGTATCGAAGTAAGATCGAGCTGCTTTTCCTCCAATTTCAAAATGAAGCTATTGAAGCCTCTTCGCCAAAAGTTTGGTCTATTAGAGTTTCCAGTGTTGGACCAAATGCTGCTTTACTGGAAAACTTTAAAACCAAAGCCAAATTATGGACAAGATACCAGTGCTCAAGATCTATGTATCATTTCATTGCCCATCGTAGCTACTCAAATAATCTATAGTGAGCTAAAAATTGCAAGCCAGGAATAGGACGCCGCTCTTGTTCAGTGTGGTATTCAAGTATGGGTGCAGTAAGGTTTCTTCCACAGCTTCACCTGGTTTAGATGGCACCCTTTGCATAAATGATAAGGTAACTACAAACACTTTCTCTAATCGGTTAGACAAGGGCTAGGTTGTGAAGCAACATTTCAAGATGTCTTATTTACCATTACCAAGAGTTTTCTTTGGAAATGCCGAGTTGTGGCCGAGTGACCCATATTTTTATAACTACGCGTGTGAAGTTGTTAGCTTTTCTTAGGAAGATTCTGGTCGCAACTTCTGTTTCAGATTTGCGATATTTGTTTCAGCCAAGTTAATATTTTGTATATGCTTGTCGTTAGGGTAACGTTGGTTGGTAATCGGATATGCGAGATTGTCAAAGCAATCTGCTAATGACTATTGTTCTGAGTGAATAAATGCATAATATGGCACGTGCTTAAAATGGCGGCTTTTGCATTAGTCGATGTAAAATTGGACGTGGTTTTGTCGTACTCAATCCAACAAGATGGCTCTTTGGAATGCTACCGGTGTTTAATAGCAGTAAAGGAATAATCTGGAATTGTCCAGCCACCCAGAGCCTTAGCATTTTTTGACACCCATATGTACTTTATAATTTTGTTATTATTATTACTATTACCTAAGCCTGAATGGCTTTTAAACTCCCGTAAAGAAAAACGCTCCAGGTATCTCAGATACCAAAGACATTACACTCAAATGGGGCCATCCCTAAGTTATCGGGCACTGAACGTCAACGTGACACTTACACAATTTCCGGAAATCTCGCAAGAACGTGTGCAGTTACGAGGATTACCGCTTTCTACATGGTCTAATATAGGTGCAACGTCTAGTATATTATAGTCTAAGTTAGGTTATTCCTGTTGAGATGTCTTCACACTATCTGTTTGAGTTGCTTCATAAATTCATTTGTCACTTCTCTCTGGCCCGAATTGCCGGGTCAACATTTCTGGGAAACCCTTCCATGATTTTGAGGAGTTTTTTTTAAATGGTTCTTTGTCCAGACCATCAGCTTAAGACAATCTGTATGCAGCAGCTGATTTAGCCTCATTTACTGTGTCATTGCAACCCAAATATTGACGGCAAATTGTATTTTGTAGCCTGGCGTGTGAATTAAATTCAGTCCATACTTATGGAAGTTCACGATCGTATTTCCAGAAAAACAAGTTTATCCGTAAACAACAGCCACTCAAGAATCTTGGATTTCTTATTATTTTTCTTCGTAGCCAATGGCAAAATGTCACTTTCGGGGGCAAATCCCTCGGCAATAGAGCTTGCACACGTTGCATGTGATAAGGATACAGCTGCTGGTCTCTTAAAATTGGCCACACTGTCACATGAGTAATGTTTAATTCCTGCGCAATATTTCGTGTACCAGTTTCAAGGTTTCTTTCCTGCAGATCTTCCTATGACGACTGTTGATCTCTTCAAACTGCCTGTTTCGGAAAGTAATTCGTGGGTTCTTATAAAAGTTCTTACATTAGGTGCTGCATGTTGAGGGTATTGTTCAGATACGTCTTGTATCTAGCGCGTTACCATCAGCTGTTCCATAACATAAATGCAGGTAAAGGTTTACTTTCCGTACATGTGTTCGATTTTAATGAAATTTTGTATACAAGCCTGTTTTAAGGTGTAGATGGCAAAATTACAACAACAATTAGGGCAGAATCAAATTTTTGGAGTTATTTGGATATTTTTTTTTGTAAGTCACTTTTGCGACATGTTTTTGAGCATATCTCGCTTTACATGACTGATATAAATATACTAATGTAATGCTTTAGTACTCTATTTCAGTGAAGATATTCACTTCTCATGGTTTTCACGTTTCGTTTTTTACAAATTGTATTACTACTAAAAAACCTTTGCTTCTTGCGATGTCAAAATGTATGACATGAAGTTGGTTTTATATGTCAAATGTCAACGTCAACTTAGGATCGATTATCGATGACAAGAAGGGAAATCTACAGAGACACATAAACAGCGCAGGGCGTGCAAAAACTATATAAAAATGAATTATAATAGAGGAATACACCCTTCTTAAGCTTGATATAAAACGAACGATCCCCGAAAATGTGTAAAATATGACAAAAACATGTCACAAAAGCGAGGATAACTTACGTTTTTCCTACTAGAAAATCTAAATAACTCCAAAAGATTGGTTCTGTCCTCATTTTCGTTACTATTTTCGTCATCTACATCCTTAAGCACGTCTGTATACAAAATTTCATAAAAATCTAACACATGTACGGAAAGTAGACCTTTATCAGTGCATGTCTGTCATTTCACTATTAGTAAATTGAACCATTTTAAACGAAAATTCTATATCAATAAGGGAGAGTGGAGGAATCGTGCGCGTCGGGTAATCGTGCGCATCAAATTTTTTCATACTCCGTGGCCTTTCAAGCGCAACCGACTAGTGTTGCCCTCTCTCCTGCCTACTGTGAATCACCGACGCCATTATTCACACCACTTGTCTACGTTTGCACGGAACAAGCCTTGTTCATTTGAAATCCAACCAGTTCTTGTAATTTTCTGATATCGGAAAATAAGACGGTGGGTCCTTTTCATTTTCCTAATCTATAAGATATTTATTTCGTGGAAGAGTAAGATCTTGTGCATCTGTTGATGCTTGTCTTACATAGTTAGGTTAAGTAGTTTGCTAACTGTATTCAAGATTGTCAGTCAATATCTTAAGGGGTATTGATGCGCGCTAATGCGCACCATTCCCCCACATGCAATCTAATTTTAACTATTCTTCTTCAGATGCCGAGAAATTATACAAGGAAAACTACTATTCTGTCATATACGGCAAAAAATTTACGAGACGCGTTATTTGCAATAAAAAAAGACGGCAGAAAAATAAGGAACGCAGGAAGAGCCTTCAATATTCCTGAAACGACACTCAAGAAGAAACTGTCAGAAGATCAACCAAAGCCACTTCGTTTGGGTTGCAAGCCAGTGTTTTCAGAACAAATAAAATGCGAGTTGAGAGAGTACATTTTAACGCTAGCCAAACTATTTTATGGCCTTACACCCAGGTGTCTTAGACGACTAGCTTTTCGATACACCGAACAGCATAAGATTTCCCATAAATTCGACAAGGAGAAGGGATTAGCTGGGAAGGACTGGCTGTGTGGATTTTTAAGGAGATCACTTGACATAAAGCTACGGCAGCCTGAGGGAACCAGTTTGAATAGAATTGCATCTTTTAATAAGAACTCAACCAAATTTTTTTTGGAACCTTCAAACTCACATGGAAATATTTAAGTTTGAGCGGGAAACATGGATGAGACAGGCATCACCACGGTGCGGAACAAGTGCCCTAAAGTTTATGGCAGTAAGGGATCTAAAAAAGTAGGAGCTGCAATTTCCGGCTAAAGAAGAAGGACAATAACCGCTGTATTTTGTATGAATGCGGCTGGGAACTAAATCCCTCCCATGATGATATATCCTAGAAAAAGGATGCCGAAAAATCTTGAGAAAATGGTCCAATTAGGGCATTATATAGACGTTCTAAGAACGGTTGGATCAATTCTGAACTTTTTATTCAGTGGCTGGGCCATTTTCAGAGGCATGACAAGCCTTCTGTTACTGATTCTGTCCTTCTGGTCCTGGATAATCATTCTAGCCACATATCAGTTGCAGCTTATGATTTCTGCAAAGAAAATAACATCCACATGGTCTCGCTTCCTCCACATGCATCTGATCACCTTCAGCCTCTGGATCTGACATTTTTTAGTCCTCGGAAAAATGCACTATTCCGGGAATATGATCGCTACTTATCAAGTACCAGACATGAGAAAATAACTGTATATGATGTATCCGAACTTTTGAATAAAGTCTCCATGAAAGTGGCTACAATGGAAAAAGCAGTTTCTGGATTTCGGGCAGCAGGAATATTTCCATTGAACCCCGACAAATTTACCGATGCTGATTTTGAACCTAGCCAGTATGTAGCAGAACCTACAGTAGAAGCAACACCTGGAATTGGAACTTCATCCAGCCAAGAGGATGCAGTCACTCTACTAGATAATCACCCAGATCTACAACATCGGAAGAGATTCAAGCCCTCAGCCATCTACGTCTAACCATAATTCTTTCTTTGCTGTGGCTCCCATACCAAAAGCAAACGTTAACCAGGCAACGAAAAGAAAATCTAGGCACAAGCAGAAATCAGAAATCCTTACGAGCACTCTCATAAGAACAAAACTAGAAAAAGCTGAGGTAAAATGAAACAACGAGAAGAGGCAATCAAAACCAAAGAGAAATTGAGTGACAAGAATAATAAAGGAGTTATTCGTAAATGTTTTGATGATACATTTTCAATTCCATCGACTTCAAATAAATTGAAAATCAAACAAAAAAGACCACCAGTACCTGAATCATCTGATTCATCAGAAGATGATATGTCGGATATTTGTGACGACGAATTGGATGACATCGAAGATGATGTTGGGCTAAGCTTCATACCGCTACCTTTGAATCAGCTAGCGAAAGCAAATGAACTTTGTGGTATTTGCGGAGAATTTGGCAAACAAGGAGAATTATGGTACAAATGTGTCCTTTGTTCAACTTGGAATCGTGCCGAGTATACTGGCTCAGATACGCCGAAAAATTATATATGTGCCTTATGCTCAAATTAGCAGTTATTGTAATGTTTTTTCTTTGTTCAACAATTTCAATAGATGTTTTCAAAGTCAGGGTTGATTTTATTTAGCAATAAGTACTTTCAATGCGCACCATTCCCCAACATGTGCGCATCATTACCCGCAAGGGTAGGGAATTGTGCGCCAGAGTACTTTTGTACTTTCAGCAATATTGTGCTTCAAATACATTATTTTCCCCTAAAATTGATTGACAGGCTGAAAGTAACGTAAATAACGCTTCCGTCTTTGGATTTACATTTAAATTATTTAGAATGTTATTAGTGCTATAACGATTTTCGCTTAAGTGCGCACAATTCGCCCACTCTCCCTTATACGTACTTAGAACTACAAATAATTATCTTGTCAATAAATTGACAACTGAGAAGTTGTTTAATAAATACTTCAATTGTTTTCTAAAGCACATCGAATTTAATAACAGTTAAGGTGGCCATTTAAATGATCTGCTGTAGAAAAATGTTACTGTTCAGTTTAATAAAAATGTTTCGTTTTTTGTTTGTTGACATTACTATTAATATTAATTAAAAAATAATAAAAGCCAAAAGTTTTTCCGTGAAAGTTTGGTGCTTTTACGGAAACTGGTTGAAAATCAGCATTCCAAATCCCTTTTTCTCGAAAACTGCTAATTCTATCGAAAAATGCCAAGAGATATCTTTTGTTTAGAATTAATTGTTATGCCATAAAAATGTATTAGATTTTTAAAGAAGTCGTACTATTGTCTTCTTTAGTTAAAGGTATTTTCAAAACCAATGCGTTTTGTACCTATATTTACAGAACCTTTTAGCTTTAAAATTAAATAAACTTTCATTCCTTAAAGTCTGTGTACATACACCCTGTATAAACAGATATTTTGGACTGAAAAGTTAAGAACCATAAAGTAATGAGTTGCATAAATAAACTGACCAACATTTTGATTAAGGCAATAAATTATTCAGTCTAACAATTTACAATATTGCTCTAATGCAATACAGTTTTAATAATTATGATAAGTACACTACATTTATTAAAAAATTTGGCTTCTATTATTGTCATAATCTAAATACACACAGTTTTAAACAATCTTAAATAGTCTCACCTGTGCCAAGAAGTAATTTGAAACTAATATTACTAATATCTCATACAAGACTGACCGAAGATTCAAAGGCAGTGCTAACACATTTCTTAGTTTTCATCGCGGCAGTAACAAAAAGTAGCATTTAAAAGCTTTTGTTACTGATTTTAATAAATTATTATTGAATCGTCTACACAATCACAAACAGTACCTACACATTTTGTCTTACGCTACATGATTTGAGGTTAATTACCAAATATAAATTATCTGATCAGTACGAAAGTGTATTGATACTAGTATGCCTTCATCGTTTCCATGTGCCATTCTTTCCTGTTTATTACTGTCTCAGCGATTCCGGCCGTTAGAAGTTTATGGAGTTTTGGCCACAATAAAAATTTGAAAATAGAGAATTAGGTATAATTGATTACATTCTCCTTAACTAAACAGGTGACTGATGTTTACAAATTGGGCTATGACTCCTATTTGGAATTCACTTCATTTGAAAGCCACTTAAGATTGTAGTTTAAAGATCCCTTTATAGAGGGTATTCTTTGAAATAAAAATTTTTACCTTTAAATCAAGGTTAAAAATATAAAAAAAGATTTATTTTTTTAATGGAATCACCTATTTTTCGTTACATAATGGAATTGGCGATAAAAATGTCTAGAAAGTGATATTACATGTTTCTATACCTAAATCAAATCGTTTTAAAAGCTATTTCCAAAAACCGTAAAGTTTTAATTTGTTTACCCATTATGTCGGAAATGCTATGAATAGATGATATGGACCTACGATAATTAAGTTTTCAAATGTCAAGTTTTTGTTGCTTATGTTTTGCTGATTATTTTAAGTGCCTTAACATTATTGCTAAAAAGAGTTCAAGTGGATAACAATAACGAAAATAACGTTTATAGGAAACTAGTAATCTAGTAAATTATTTTTATACACAAAATATGCGGAAAATTGTTAGTAGAACTTGCAGAAGCAATTTTTGTTCATTTTGGACGAACTGTCAAGTATTAAGTCTACCAAAAACCGTCACTGATAACGAAGAGTTAGTTGTACATTTTTGTTTATTTCGTGGATTTTGAAGAAGCATCACTTTAACAACTATAAGTTCTCGTTGATACAAAACCTTCATCCTCAAGATGCACGACGATAGAGGTCCCTTGTGTGAGATGCTATATTTAATTCAAGAGGAAGATAACTTTTTGAGAAAAAAGACGGACAAATCTAATTTTTCGCGCCAAGGGTTTTTAACAGGCATAACAACCCAGTTTATGCTCCAGCTAATTCGCATGAGATCCAAAAACGAAACTATCGGGTGAAGTTTAGTTTCAATGTATTTTACCTTATGAAGGATGACAGGTTCTCTAATATGATTTATGACGAAGTATTAACAGCAGAGTGTTACCTGAATATATTAGGGACTGTGGTTGTCGATTTTCTTGACAACCTGCATTTGAACTTGATAACAAACTGTTGGTGTCAACTGGATGGAGCTCCTGTCCATTGCACTCAGGAAGCATCCCAAGAAATCACCTTAATGTTGAAAGACAGGTGGATTTGGCGGTTAGGACCATGGAACTAGCCCGCAAGATCTCCAGATTTGGCACCTTTAGACCTTTGCGGAAATATCAAATATCAGATCTACTAGACACCGGTGAACACAAAGGAGATATATAAGCACGCATGCGAGCAGAATTCGGCAGGCTCTCTGCTCAAGAAGTACGAACAGCAACAATGGAGGGTGTTTCTTCACGATAAAGAAAATGCTTAAAGGCAAATGGCCATGATTTCGAACATTTGCAATAAGTTGTTTCTAGTTTTATTACATTTATTTTTTGTAATGTGACGTGAATGCGAATAGTTGCCCTTGAACATTCTGCAAGTTCTACTAAGAACTTTATTACACTTTCCATGTAAAAAATAATAATTCCTTGATCATTATTTTCGTTGTTGTTCATTTTAGCTGCATTTGGCAACAATGCATGCACTTTACAATAACAAAAGAAGTTTCAAAAAGGTCATTTTTATAAAATATTCACAACCATTCTGGACAACGAGTGAAAAAAGTTTAAAAGTACAGTCAAAAGTTGCATTAATTTTATATGAGAATACCAGGCGGAGGGTCACCTTATCCAATCTCCAATTGTACCTTGCGTGTGTTGCCTCCCGAAGGTCCATAAGCCAGGGAATGAAATGAGAGCAATATCCTCTGGTATAGCTTCTCCAACTCATGAACTGTCCAAATAGTTATCGAAAGAGCTCAGTACATTGGAAATTCAACTTCCTAGATTTTCGGTGAAAAATTCCATTGAATTCATTAATAGAATCAAAGATATTAAGTGAAATCTGAATGAAGTACTGATCTCCTTTGATGTCAAGTCGTTGTTCCCCAGCATTCCCATCGACATAGCTCTTCAGTATCTTCGGGACATGATTCATGAGAACCAGCTATCGTACATGCAGGTGGAGAAATATATTAGGTTAACTTCACTATGCATGGCTGAGACTTTATTTCGAGAAGTTTTATCGGCACACGGAGGGAACCACAATGGGAAACCCATTATCCCCTTTCGTTGCTGTACTCTCCATGAGCCGATTTGTGCTGGGACGGTGGAGTATTTTCCAAAAGTATGATTGAGATATGTCGACGATATTTTTGCCATATTTGACCTTACTAATAATAACATCAATAATTTAATTAATAAGTCGAAGAGTAGCTTCCCTTCAATCAAATTTACTTACGAAATGGAGAACAACGACCAATTACCGTTTCTTGACACTGTTGTCATCATTTATAGGAAAGAAACTTCTACAAATCGCTTTATACCAACAAATTAAAATCATCCTTTCGGTCACAAAATCTTGAGTTTGAGCTTTCTTGCGTAGATTACTCAGTTTTCCTTTAAGCAGTGAGCGATACAATTCAGAGATGAACAAAATTATAGATCTTGCGATATGTAACGGTTTAAGGATAGGTGGAAAATGTCGATAAGTAACATAACGACATTGAAGCCTGAATCCTACGAGCCACCCAAAAACTTCGCTGTACTTCCTTTCCATCCATTTCTTACAAAGGGGTTGGAGAAAATATTCAAATATAATGACCTGAGAGTTGATAATTTGAAGAATCTTTTGGGTGGAACAAAGGATACTATTGACTTCCGACAAAAAACGGGCATTTATTAAATATCTTGTACTAACTGCGACAAAATCTGTATTGGGCAAACGCGGAGATCAATAATAACAACAATAACAAGATTCAAAGAGCACATAGCTCATTTCAGATTTAATAGAGAAAAAATCTAGCGCTGCCGAACATATGACTGACTCGGGACATAAGGTAGGCGATAGTAGTCTTAAGTTATTGAAAGTAACCACGGATTATACAGGGTACCCAGCAGAAATCAAAAATCAAATTCTCTGATATTTCCAGGCTCCTCGAGTACATTTTTCATAATACTCGAAATAAAAAACACACATACCTGAATACTTTTTTATGAACAAAATAAATAAAAACTTTGAATAAAAAACTTACATAATCAAAAACATAAGTATGCTTAACTCCGTTAAATTTATAATAGATAGCATTTTCGAGAAGAAAATTTGCAATTTTTTCGTGGAAAAACTTGACTTTTATAACTGGCCGACGCACTTAGTCTCGGGAAAGAGTTTTCCACTGTGATAAAACAAACCAGAAGTCTCTAGGTGGCGTAGAAACTTCGCAAACCATGTTGTTCGTATATATAAATTTGGATAAGCCCCGTAAATGGGTTCAAAAGCTCAGATTAGCGCCCATTAATTATTTTTTTTTAATTATAAAGTCGTTACCTCTCTAGAAGCGAAATCTTATTTATGAAAATGCGCTGAAAAAATGAAAGATAGATACTGTTTACATGCGCTATGTACAAATGCCAAATATTTTGCAACTTTCAACATGATCATAAAGGGTAAAATAGAATAAACACATTCAAGGCATAGTTCTACCCAGCCAATATCTAAAACGCATGTTGCAATTTATGCATTCAAGGAATAACATTCCAAGTGAGATGTACATATGAGACATGTTTGAGATAGATAAATAAGACGCTATTTATATCGGCGCATGATGTGGCATACGCTGCGTTCATTCACGGATTTAAGTGATATTGGTACCCAAGGTAAGACGCATTGTTATCAAGATATATTTTCCTAGGTATGAGAAAACTATTTACTTGAGAAAATTTATATAATATATATAAAGTCATAATAAAAATGCATCTGCTAGTGACGAAATTTTACAAATATATAATTTCCAGGTCTACTAAATAATTTCCATGACATTTGCATAAAATCACAAATTTCCCTGACATTTCTTTGACATTTTAGGGGGTATTTCACATTGCCTGATTTTTCCAGGTTTTCCAGGTCGCTGGGTTCCCTGATTATAGCAAGTTAGATGCTTTGGAAAGTTTAGAATACCGCAAAGTGAATCCACAAAATTTGATGAATTCATAGATGGGTCCGGTACATTCGGCACTTTTTGAAATAGCACGAAATAATCCATCGTTGGTTTCAACATCGACACAACCGGTTAGGCGTATCCACTGACACAACAATAGTCCTTGAATTACGTCACCCGGTGTTACGTCATCCGGTGTTGCATTATCCGGTACTGAGGCATCCGATGTTGCATCCTGCGGTGTTGCATCATCCAATATTTCACCATCCGGTATTGCATCATCCGGTAGTGCGTCATCCGGTCATCCGGTATTGCATCATCGGTATTACATCATCATGTTAGTGTATAGTTTAGGTATATAAATAGGATACTTTTGCCCATACAGTTAGTTTAGCGACATCTACTGATGAAGGCAACTTCGTTGTTGAAATACGTATCTAGCGCATAAGTCTGTTATTATTTTTGTGGTTTTCGGGTGATTCTTCTTCTTGTTTCGATGGGTAAAAAATTTGCCGTTTTTTGGAAATACATAACTTTAAAAACGATTTCATTTAGGTATGGGAACATGCAATATCATTTTCTGGCTATTGTGATCGCCAATTCGATTATGTAACGAAAAATAGGTCTATCCGTTAATTTTTATTTTTTATTTTTAACTCTTTTACTGATTGAATTTAGTTTTCTCAAGCCTGGCAATGACGTAAGAAGCGAAACCGGATGCAGAGAATGAAACATTCACTTGTGGAGCCAGAGAAGAAGCCTCTACATCTGTTTTTACTACGATATTGTTATTATAACGAAAATGTAATTCTGATATTACTTACAGGCGGCTTTATGAATGTACATACAACACATCATTTACACTTTAATTTTAAAATGAATAAGAAAAATAAAAAGTCCTTAATTCAGCACACGTGTTATGGCAGCAAATGTTTATTAAAGTTTGACGTTCTATGGCACTAACGGAGTCATCCAGCTAATAGTAAAATGTAAAAAAAACATTCAATTTATTACACATTGTTTATTATTTTTAAGATAATTGGAACGTTTTACACGTTTCTATCAGTCATAGATATAATTGTAGGGTAATTGCATCATTGCCTCTGTCCATTAACTCACTATCGGCACTGTGGCTCGATACAGCAAATGCTTGACATCTCAGAGCCAACTTGGACTCTGAATGAGAAATGTCACTTGTCTTTGAAGACTATATCTACTTGAACGGATCTGTTTCTAATTACAGTTAACATCTAAAGTGAACAAGTAAGGAAATGATGATGTAGGCGAAGTTTTTTGTTTCATTCCGCGATCCCGTTACTCCGGGGGGGCAGTCATATAACTAATGGAGAACACCTTCCGAACAGGGGCCAGTGTCTAGTTGTAGTTAGTTTCATGTTTTTAGCGGTCTCACCAGCTATGAATGGTTAAATCATGTTAGAAGTCTCGCCAGCTCTAAATGGTCAAGTCAACTTAAAAGAAACTCCATCTTGTTAGTAGAAGTTCGATCAGGTCTAAATGGTTACGCTATACAGGAGACTAGATTCTGACTACACCACATCAATAGCATAAAACTATGTTAAGTAAAAATTCCCTAATTCGAGTGATTTTCTTCATTTTCCAATTTTGAAAGTAGTAATTTTAGAGTCTTGCAACTTGCCATTAATTATCATTTTATTTCAAATTATAAATCCATTAGCATTGCTAACTTTTGATAATTGATTTTATAAAAAACATTATAAACTAAATTTCTCGCTCTTTTTATTGTCGTGTCAACGCACATACAAATATCAACGGCGAAAACTCACCCAAAATTTATTGAGTTATTAAAAATATAAATTCGTTTTTAAATTAGTTATTTTAAATTTACGTTACAGTATTAATTTTCACTTATTAAAATAAAAGTTAAATATTTATTTTTCATCACTAACGACTAATTTAGGTTTCCCACATAATAGGCACTCCAGTCTTTTTAGCTAGGTCCCGAGAACCTTATTCAAATTTGGCATGCCATAGGTTATTACCTATTAATTTTGGTATGGGGTAAAGGGTGTCACTTTCAACCACGGGACACAATCAACAATTGTTTGTAACTATTGACCTTTTTAAATTTAGCGCCCAAGAAAATCGCACTGCATTCTTTGTTGTCAGCAATGTTTCCACCGAAAATTCCATGGTGACACGTGAATTGAGGTTAGCCTCGTTCATAAGAACAAAACGATTTCTGTTTCCGTTGGACAACAATTGGGAGTATTTTCTTAACGATAAATATAAGTTGTTATTAGGTCTTCTGGATTTCAAGTAGATATTTAAGAAAAAGAAAATGCATTTCCTGCCTCTGGTTTAGAATTGTGTACTGTGTTTTGTAGTGTAGTGATAAATTATTATTTAAAATAGTACAGGAGAAATATTGAAATTATCGAAGATTTCTTTTTTGGCGGCGATAAAAAGTAGCACAAATAGTTAGTGCTTCAGTTGGAATTTTGGCAACAGTTCCAATAGAAAACTTGTTTGCCGACGAACGTATTGAAGTGGTTAAATAAAAGGAATTAGTTACAATCAGTTCCGGAATACAAACACCTGGGAGTTATTGTAGACAATAAACTTAAATTTAATAAACAAATTGACTATGTATGCAACCAAGTAGCAAAAAGATTGGAGTTTTGTTTTATTTCAAACATCAGTAATAAGTTCAAAGCCATGTTAAAAGAACAGGTTTTACATAAATAGTGTTGATTAAGAGTTTAGTTATTAGTTTTAGACGGTAGTTACTAATATCAATAATTATAAGGTAGGAGAAAGTAGGGCACAGTGTGCTATGGGGTTTAGGGTGTCAATTTCCGTCCACAAACGGTTGCAGATGCCTTTCTGGTTGACAGTAGATAGCCAGCCATTTTGAGAATCAACATTTGGGCACAGAACGTTGTGAGATGTACGACAAGATCCCCATATCGGTACGGAACTAGGTAGTATGTTGTCACGACAGCTCCAAATAACACAAAACGTTATAAAATAGTGACTGTGTACAAACCAACTAACAATTTTGTAAATTGTCAGCCCTGGCCCATTTCATAATATAGGGACAAAGCTTGTAAGGCTAGATGTATTCTCAGCATAACCATAGGCCAGTTTCGCTCTAATTAGAGCTCATCAGTACGGTATACTAATTACAGCGAGAACACACCAATAAAGTAATAAGGCTATGGTAGCCAGCCTCCTAGAATATTTTGGGCGACAGTGTCGCGATCTTAGTGCGGAATCAGGGGGTATGTTGTCACGACAGCTCCACGTAACACAACAATGTGATATATATATATATATATATATATATATATATATATATATATATATATATATATATATATAAGGATGTTAAAAAGAGTCTGAAGAATTGTCACAACCTTATAACAAAAGACTTAGGAAGAAAGTTACAAGTTGCAAATCCAAAAGTTCAGAAGTATTGTCTCCCAAAAATCCATAAACCGGGAAAATCAATGATATATTGTTTCCGCTATAGATTCCCCGACATACAATTTAGTAAAGTGGTTGAGTTTAAAGGCTTGCTCGCAAACAAACGAGTTTTTGAGTAACAAATTTACTTTGATTTATTAATAAAATTAAAAACGTTAAGTTGGTTTGAGGCGAGGTTTTGATTTCATTTGATGTAACCTTATTGTTTCCTAGCATTCCCACGAAGCAAACGTTAACGTGTTTAGAAGAGTTGTTAAAAATGAATAACAGACATGAAAAGGTTAGAGAATATTTAACCTTAACAAATATCTGTATTAAACAACATATTTCCAATTCAACAATGAGTTTTTTAACAAACCCAAGGCACGGCAATGGGCAAGCCCCCATCGCCATTTATTGCGGACCTTGTCATGAGTAGATTTGAAAGATCCTAACAGTGAAAGTGAGTTTTTTCCTAGAGTATGGTTTGGTTAGGTAGATGATATTTTCGCTGTGTTTAATACAAACATTTGCAGAGTAGACGATTTTATTGCCAAATAAAACAATAATATTGATTTTATAAAATTTATCCACGAATTAGAAATTGATAATAAATTACCCGTTCTAGATGTACTAGTTATCAAAAAGAACGATACTTTGGAATTCAATGTCCATAGAAAGGAAACCACCACTCCCAATTACATTCCAAATGACTCAAATCATACGTACGCACAAAAAATGGTCTGTCGGAATTTTTTAGTAAACAGGTTAATTTTCCTTTAAATAAAAATAGATATAACAAAGCACTAGGGTATATTAAGAACGTGACCGAATATAACATATACACTGCTTGCCTAGTGGAGAAATGAATTAACAAACAGAAAACAAAGAAAATGTTATCAGAGTCAACGACTTTTAGAAGAAAGCCGAAAAAACTTTGTTTGCTTACCATTTGAACCACGAATCACGAGCGGTCTAGATAGCATTTTTACAAAAGCCAATTTGCAACTAACATTTTCAACCAAAAATACTTTTAAAAACTTGGTAACCCAAAAGACAAGGATAGTACCGCTATAATGACGGGACTTTATGAAATAAGTTGTAAAGATTGTGATCTTAAATACGTCGGACAAACAAAAAGATGTATTGAAATTAGATTTAATCAACATTTAGCACAATTAAGATACGGTACTGTAGATATATCTTCCGCTGTCCGGCATATTTTGGATAATAATCACCACGTACATAAGGATAATCTAAAATTGATTGAAAATGTTAAACAACCGGGACAGCTAAACGTTTTCGAAAGTATATATATATATATATATATATATATATATATATATATATATATATATATATATATATATATTGCTATACATCCTAACATGCTCAGTGTTATGGACCGACAACCTGAACAAAAATATAAGCAGAGTTGTAGATGTAAGATATTTCGAATCATTCATCCTCTGATGACGCTAACTTCGTTAGTGTAACGATCATCAGGTTTTTTTATGCGTTGTGGTGATTTGGGTTCTCCAAGTGTACTTATCAGTGCTAATCACAGGTTGCAATATTCACTTAGTGAAATGTGACAATTATATACCAAATTCAGCAAACTGCAAATTTTGACAAAGCAGCTGAAAAATTATCTACACTTTTATTTCTCTAATTTGATACTTCGCCCATTGTCTTTATTTATGATCTATCTGAACCACTTAAATATACCATCTTAACTATAAGTCTGTTTTCACATACCATACTTTTGCCAAAATTATTAATTTTATATAAGACGAAAAGTAACATTAAATAATCAACTTCATTTAGATAAGCATGTTAATCGAAAGTATGTATTGGAGTTAATGACAAAGTTTCAAGAGACCGGGTCTGTTTGTAATAAAAAACGAAGCGTTGACAGAAAAGAAGCGGTGGAAGTGGTGGTTCTTGGTCATGTTGCTTTGAATCGCAGGACCAGTACGAGGCAACTAGAAAGTGAATCCAGTTTTGGGCGAACCACCATTCGAAACATTTTTAAGCGTCATAAATTCCAGCCGTAAAATACCCATCTTGCACACAAACTAAATAAAGACTTTGACGGCCGTCTGGACGTTGTGAAGTGAAGTGAACGAGTGGTGAATTGCCCGAATTTTCTTTTTACTACTTCCTTTTCGGATAAGTTTTAGTTTCGTCTAAACGGTACCGTGAATCGTAATAATTGTTACTATTGTGCCCATTTTAATCCCAGATAATTACACGATATTCGTACACAACACACGGAAAAACTCAACGTTTGGGCTGGAATTTTTGGTGACCATATTATTGGCCCTCCCTTTGACCTGGTAATCTGACTGTAGATATGTAATTGTTGTCATTGAAAAACACCATTACTGAGATTATCGAGAATTATATGCATTATCTCAAACACCAGTTGGTATTTCAGCAGGAGGGAGCTCCTCCACACCCCGCTTTGCCTGCCTGTTCCACAATATCTCGACCACAGATTTCCAAATCGGTGGATTAGGAGAAGAGGTTCCATAGAATGGACCGCACGATCGCCTGATTTATCAACACTAGATTTCTTTTTTGGGTTCACGTAAAATTGATTCTACTCAGCCCGTTTCCCTACAAGATTTACGCCAGCGTATCGTAAACGAATGCCGCCAAATGACTCCAGAATTGTTAAAGAATGCACACCGGCGTATTGAGCAAAGCTTATAGTAATTGTATGGAGGCTGGTGGTAAAAATTTTGAACATTGATAAACTGACATGCAAGTTGATAAATATATTATTCACCTTTAGAACTCAATTTCTCAGAACTGCAAAGTTAAAAAATCCGGCACTGTTGAAAAAAAATTTATACCAGCTCTAAAATGATGTAATACTCCCGCCCCTGGCATTGAAGATTTCAGGGGCCGAGCATACTACCTCTTAAGGGTTGGTGTTGCGATGTTGAAAATAAGCCTAAAAGTCTTCCTCTTAGAAACGAAATCTTACGTATTTGAAAGATTTTCGTTTTCAAGTCGCCACCCTGTTATATTTTAGTAACGATAGATTTGTTAACTACAAACTGTTTACTAACTTATTTCTTAATGTAGTGAAACTTTAATGAAAATTCGCTACCATAACGCACTCTGTACGTCAAAGCTTTCACAAATTGTATCAATAATAACACCTAATAAAACGTACTTAGTAATCAACCCTTAACACGCAGTAAACAAATTAATAGACCATTGTTGGTATAACATACTACCTGAATAATATAGGGTGGCGCATTGAAAACGAAACAGACCGATTTGCGTCCAGAGAATTTTTTTTAAGAAACGCTAAAAAACGTCAATTTTAATATTGAGGGGGACATGTTTTGACATAAAACTCAACTTTGTCACATCAACCCCTTAAAGGTGGTGATAACAACCCTTATATTTTAAATAGGGAACATGGGTCGAGTGTTACATCATTTGAAAGCTCTTTCTTTTCTGAATTCAGCACCCCATTATTTTTTGGAAGGTTTATTAACTCGTTTAAAAATTATTCACAGTTGAAGACGCAAAAACGCATTTCACTCATTCCGATAAAAAATGTGCTGATAGTCAATGTTTTGTTAGTTTGTAAACAAAAAAATGACTATCAGAACATTTCTTATCAGAATGAGAGAAATGCGGTTTATTATTTCAGTTTATCGCTCGGTTTGACACTTGATAGAACTACCGAAAATTAATTTCACAATGGTGTATTCTGTAGAAGAAAGAATTGAAATAATTACTCTTTTTTTCAAAAACGATGACTGTGCCAACCGTACCGCAAATTTGCTTAATGAACGACATCCGAACAAACATGTTAACAGAAAATACATTTTGGAGTTAGTTGCAAAGTTTCGACAAAGTGGTGCAGTAGCCAACAAAAAACGGGATCCTGAACGTGAATTTCCAGTTAGAAATGAGACTACAGAGATTGAAGTTTTAGGACTGCAGACCCAACTTTGAGCACGAGAAAATTGGCCACTGTTTCCAACATCAAAAGAAGAACTATTCAGCGAATACTGAAGCATCATAAATTTCACTCGTATAAAATTCATCTTGTACAACTGAATGAAGATGATTTTGATCGGCGGCTGGAGTTTTGTGAAGTTATGACTGCACGAATATCTGATAACGGGAACTTTTTGTTCAATATCTGTTTTTCAGACCAGTGTACGTTTTTATTAAACTCTTGGAGTTACTAGAAGATATCGTTTACCCTCTACTAATTGACATTGTTGAAAATGATGATCGCTATCAAGAAAATCAATTAGTGTTTCAACAAGATGAAGCTCCTCCGCATTTTTCACAACGTGTTAGGGAGTTTTTGAACAGAGAGTTTCCAGAGCAATGGATTGGACGTAGAGGTGCTATTGAGTGGCCCCCTAGATCACCGGATTTAACTCCTTTAGACTTCTTTCTATGGGACCATGGGGAGTCCCTGGAAGAATTACGACGACGCATTGTTGAAGAATGCCGTCTTATAACTCCACAAATGCTCCAGAATGTCAGAGCTCGTTTTGAACAAAATTTGTACTTTTGTATGGAAGCTGGTGGTCAACAATTTGAACACTTATTTAACTGAATAAACATTTTTGAACGTTTGGTTTTTTTGGTTTTTTTTTAACGAAAAATTGACTAATTAGTGCATTTCTTATCACAATGAATGAAATTAGTTCTTGGAACTCCAACTGTGAATAATTTTTAAACGAGTTGATAAAACTTCCAAAAAAATTTGTGTGCTGAATTCAGAAAAGAAGGAGCTTTCAAACGATGTAACACTCGACCCATGTTCCCTATTTAAAATATAAGGGTTGTTATCACCACCCTTAAGGGGTTGATGTGACAAAGTTGAGTTTTATGTCAAAACATGTCCCCCTCAATATTAAAATTGACGTGTTTCAGCGTTTCTTAAAAAAAATTATCTGGACGCAAATCGGTCTGTTTCGTTTTCAATGCGCCAGCCTGTATTTAGTTCACATGGATTATAAAAAAAGTGTTGTGCTCGATGACTTTATAAACTTGCCTTAATAAAGATAATTATTTTATCGTGAAGACTTTTCACTATTCGAAACGAAATAATATAGACCCAATAACTACAATCACGTTTTAAACCTTCAATATTTCAATATTATTAAAACGCGCTGGAAATATTCAACAAAGTTAGCTGTAAATATATACGGAAATGACAACAGCACGTATGTCGTTAATTGTCTCGTAGGGTAAAGGAAAAGACCGAGCATACGCACATAATACGACGGAAGACAACAACGTGTTGATAATAAAAATAGTTTTAACAACAGTCACTTCCGTTTAGAGAGATCTAATTCGCCCTGTCCGTTAGCAGCGACCATAGACAAAGGTATAGTAATAAACTGTGGATGCGCTGAATTCGGATCACCCTGTGCGAGACTGAAGATGACGCCACCGTTGGACGGAGTAGCGTACATCATACCCTGAGGGGTTTGGTATAAAAGAGGTGATAACAGAGGTGGCTGACTTGCACTAGTTGTCTTACTTAGAGATGAAGATGAAGATGAAGGTAGACTAGACGAGTTAGCTGAAGAGGTTGATGTAGCTGCTGGTGATGATTCCCGTTTCATGGTAACCTGTGGTGGAGACGACGCTTTGGATCTAGGTGGATCTGGTGGAGTAAATATTTGAAGATGTGGTTCGCCATCTGCATCGCCAACTTCACCATCACTGCTATCACTAGAATCGGCCCCTGACATATTTTCTTCCTGAAACAAAATACACCTTGTTTAATAATATACTCAAAACTGGAAATATTTATATAGGTAGTATACATGATAATTTATACAACTCGTCCATACAATTTTCCACAACTTATAATTAGGATTTTTGTCATTTTAGTGAATTTTCTTAAAAAAAATTCACTAATGAGGAGATCCCGACTTTTGAATTTTGAAAAAATTTCTTCAAATGAGCGCTAATTAGGCCCCCCAGAAAACATATCCGGGGTCAGTTTCAATTTTTATATGTTTATATATATATATATATATATATATATATATATATATATATATATATATATATATATATATATATATATATATATATATCACACCGATAACTCAAAAAATAATGGGCCGATTTTGATTAAATTTGGTGAAAAAATTCCTTTTGCAAATGGCTTGGATGAGTTCGTTAGCCAGGAAAATCTGCCCAGGTTTTCCCGGAAAATTTTGTGTTTTCTTTCGAAAAAAAATTATATCTCCGGAATTAACGAAGTAAGGGCAACCAAATTTGGTACGCAGGTTTATATCCTTATAGGTAAGTCACCTACCAAAATTTAGCTATGTAGGTCAAAAGACAAAAAAGTTATAGGCATTTAAAGAAAAATAAATTGGGGTTTTCCTCAAAACGTCAAAGTGGCGATTAAAAATGTCAAAATTGGCAACATTTAGGCAAATAACTTGAATCTAATACGGACTATGGAAAGAAAATGTCTCAAGAAGGATGTTTTACAAACCCTAAAGTCTTAGTTTCAACCGTCATTGTCCTTCATTTTACTAAAATATTTGCAGAAAATTCATTTCAAATAGACCCTTTCTCTGATGCTTGGCAGTACCTTAGCTATAGAGTTTATCGTTTAATGGTATATAATTTTTGTCGAATTTTCGTAAAAAATCAATAAAGTTCAATATATCCGTTATTATACAAGATATGAAAAAAATGTGTATATATTAATTATAGGGTGTCTTGAGCTACATCTTAAAATAATATTTCTACAATCACAGAGTGGCCCATAAGTCGCTGGTGATACAAATTTCTTTTTTTTTTTAATCAAACACGCCTTATGTTATTGCATTTTTGCATTTTCCATCGAAATATAATGCATGTTTGTAAGAAAAGAAATTCTGGACGCAGCAAGTGCGTTATGGTAGCGAACTTTGATCAAATGTTTCATATTTGAACAGCTCAATTTGCTATTAACCTATAAGGTTGACCAAGAAACGTGTTTTTTCGGGAACACTTTAAGTTTACTTTTGGAAATTTTTGTACATTTTCACACAATAAAGTTATTTTGATAAAACATGGCACATTGTTTTTACTATATAGATTATACTGGTAACCAAATTTGATTATTATTTCTTAAGAAAACACACATATTTGTTATTAAAAACAATTTAATGAAAATTCACTACCATAACGCACTTGCTGCGTCCAGAGTTTTTAGCATAATCAAGTCGATGTCAATCTTTTAAATTTTAAGATAGCGGCATATTCAGTTATAACAGAAGCAACAATAAACTCGTTTGTTTTGTTTTAAATAAAACAGTCTTTATATTATTGCATTTTTGCATTCCCTGCAAAATATTAAGGTAGCTTTGTATCTAAGACGATACGATGGTTCAAGTGCCAACAACAAACGGAAGACGAAGTTAAACTTTGCCGCGCTTCTGACATTAGAACAACGAAAACCACTTAAGCCTTCAGAAAATTTTAAAATCAAACAAGTGTGTATAAATTATTTTTGAGACAACCTGAAAAAAATGCTCCAAAAACTGGAATTATATTGAAGAAAAAGGCCAAATATTTTTATGTGAAATTCCAAGAAAATGAATAGGAATTCGCTGCTATCTTTCATGATTACATACATAAATTATTATCACAGCCACATGGAGTTTATCCGGTTTCAAAAACTCTTACTCATCATCATCACAGTCTAAGGGTAATGTCGCCTGGTCGTCGCCGCCATGATTTTCTGTCTGTAGCAGATATCTTTATTTTATTGTAACTTACACACTTTATCAATGGTACCAGAGAGAATTTTATTTATTCACCCCATTCAAATGTTGCAGCTACAGCACTTTCTATTTGTTCGCCTGCTACCGCATTAAAATCCGCATTATAAATCCATGATCCTCTTTTCCCCACTTTTTCACACATTTATTGTATACTGAATCACAAACCTTCCACTGCTTTGTTGTGTCGGAAAGTACACTTGTACTATAGCGATTTCTGGGACTTTAATTCAATTGTCAACCGTGAGTATCATATTGGTGGCATGGTATTATGTATCCCTTCATTTTTTGGCCCACGTAATAAGATTACGACTGCATTCCTTACAGAGTCTCCTCTTCCACTATCTATCATTAGCACTCTTGAAGTCTCCATTTTCGGCTATCTTCCAAAATTACAAGTATAGCTATATCAATTTCTTCCATTATATTATTTGTTTGTTCAGTTTTCTAGCCCCTAAGAAGCGTAACATTCCATGTTCATATTTCCCAATAATTTCTGTACCTGACGTTTTAGCTGCTGGGCAGGGGACAGGGTTTTGCATGATAGCTATCTAAAAAGCCGGGCCCTTACGCCTTCCTCTACCAGGTCTTGAATTCCGAGGCACATGACACATAATAGTCTCGTTGGGCTTTGTCTACCATGGTTGATTTTTTCAAAAACTTGTAACTAAAATTAAAGAGCCCATGTTAGACCACAATCGAATAGAATATACAGTAGGTATGAACTTCAAGTTTTCAAGGAGTTACGGGAATAGACCACTGTATTCTTGATTAAAGGCGCTTTCCGCAAAACAAAAACAATTTTATTGGACTTTTTCTTATAAATTACTACATTCATATAAGTGAATTTTAATAGAAAAAAACCACTAATGGGGAGATCTAGACTTTTGAAGTTTGCAAAAATGTCTTCCAATATCCGGAGTCAAGTTTCAATTTTTATCTATCGGCTCCAGACTTTTTTAGATGTATAGCATGTGGGTAATACGTACATTGTCCATTTGCTATATTTATTTGAATGGTTAAATATTTTACAAGAAACCATAGATTCTTTAACTTCTTATTTAACATTTTTTAATATATCCTTCACCGAAAAACTTCGTATCGCGTACAGAAAACTAATTGTGAAGAATGGTATATAGAGGAGAAGATAAGGAAGATAAACTCATCGGCCCGCTTAATTCAAGAAAAGACTTTGAGAAAGCCTGAAAGAAAAACTTCTGATTCAAACAAATTACCAGAGGAAACTTCTCTCCTTAACAAAATATCATGGTGTTCAGAACAGCGCATTCTCACTAACTGGTAACTGCTTGTTTGGTAGAGGTCAAGGTGTACAAATTTTCGGCCAGACATCTGAGTATTTACTTGTAACATCTGGTGTCACACAGGACTACATCCTGAGTCCGCTCTTGTTCAGCATTTATAATTCAAAACTGCCTTCTTGCTTGCAGCCAAGACAAACTTTTTTTATGCTACGACACACAACTATCTACTATAAAGAAGTCATGTGATGCTGTTGTGTGTGTGTTAGTCTTGTTTTTTTAACGTCGGTCTATTCCGCTACTATGGCCAATCACCGACACAATAGAGCAGTTTCACCTCACTATGCTGGAAATTTTGCCTCACCCCTGCTTTCTGTAAGGAGGGTAGGAATCTTTAACGTGCCCAACATCGCATGGACACGGGAACGACGGCTTTACACCGCCTCCGAAGTGCGGAACGTGCAGACATTCAACTTGCTCAAATACAATGCCACAACATCGGTTGATGTTAATTGTACAGTATGTACTGAAAAAGTGAGGAGCGCCCTGAGATCGAACCCATTACCCTTCGGTTCAGAGGCGCACATTCTCACCACTGAGCCAATTTATTATGTCGTCATTGATATATATGTATCACACCGATAACTCAAAAAATAATGGGCCGATTTTGATAAAATTTGGCATGTACCTTCCTTTTGTAAGTGGCTTGGATAAGTTCGTTAGTCAGGAAAATCCGACAATGTTTTCCGGGAAAATTTTGAGTTTTCATTCGAAAAAAAATTTTATCTCAAAAATAAAAAGCTATGATAACCAAATTTGGTAGGTAGATTAACGATATAAAAAGTAAACTATACACAAAAATTTAGATTTCTATGTTACAAGAAAAAAACGTTATAATAAAATATTTGGTGCCAGATCATTTCTATGAAAATTCACTACCATAACGCACTTGCTGCGTCTTTAAGTTTTTTACCTATATATTGGTTAATAATTGTTTAAGAAATAAAATGCTTATAACTTAACTTTTCAATCGACAAATTTTACTGAAAACCTTTTTTTCTAAAATCAATATTTTCAAAGTTATAACGCGTTAAATGTTGCAAGTATTTTAGTAAAATTAAGGACAATGACGGTTGAAGCTAAGACTTCAGGCTTTGTAAAACATTCGTCTTGAGAGATTTTCTTTCCATAGCTTATATTAGTTTCAGGTTCTTTGCGTAAATATTGCCAATTTTGACGTTTTAAATCGCGACTTTGACGTTTTGAGGAAAACTCAAATTTATTTTTCTTTAAATGCCTATAACTTTTTTGTCTTTTAACCTACAGAGCTAAATTTTGGTAGGTAATTTACCTATTATGATATAAACCGGCGTACCAAATTTGGTTGCCCTTACTTTGTTATTTCTAAAGATATGATTTTTTTTTTAAATAAAACACAACATTTTCCGGAAAAACCTGGGCCGATTTACCTGGCTAACAAACTTATCAAGCCACTTGCAAAAGGAAGGTATTCACCAAATTAATCAAAATCGGCCCATTATTTTTTTAATTATCGTTGTGATATCGTTGTGATGTATATATATATATATATATATATATAGTATATATATATATATATATATATATATATATATATATATATATATATAAATTGAAACTGGCCCCGGATATGTGTTCTAGGGGCATAATTAACGCACATTTGAAAAAAAAGTCACCATTCAAAAGTCGGGGTCTCAGTGAATTTTTTTTTATAAAAAAATTCACTAATATTAATTTGAGAAAAAAAGTTTTAAGTAAAGGTTCTAGAAAATTTGTCGATTAAAATGTTAAGTTATAAGCGTTTTATTTTTTAAACAATTATTAACAAAGATATAGGTAAATAAGTCAATAAATGAATGCTAATAGTCCTATAAGTTGTAAACGGTGAGTGATACAAATATATATATATATATATATATATATTATATATATATATATATATATATATATATATATATATATATATATATATATATATATACTTTACCAAAAAGATGAGAATTACAATTATCTACAATAATGGTCATTACCATTTTTGGCCTAACGTGCACGGTTGCGGAGATATAGGCCGAAACAGTTTTTCTCAAAATGGCGGCACTTTCGCCCTCCTAATTTGTAAGGATTTTGTGTTTTTACATTCAATACGTCATTCAGAACCTATCTATCAAAAAAAATAACTCCTGTAGTTTAATGCAGAAACAAATTCTCTATTGCCTGTACTATAGTAAACCAGCTATTTATACATCAAATATAAAATAATGAATGTTCTGGTTAACAAGGAAGAATATAAAACAAAATCAATATAAGACGAAACATTCCATCATTTTCTTGTTCGTATCTAAGAGTTATCTTTTATAGAGATTTAGATCGTTGAAGCGGGTAAGGACGAGCAATTCTAAGAGGTCAAACAAATGAAATTTCCATGATACGATGATGTTTTTCAGTGTTTCTCCCCATTTGGTGTTAGCAAGTTGCGTGCTGTCCAATAACACTATAATAGGCAAGCAAAGCCACGCTGTCTGCGGTTTTCCATTGGTATTGTGAAACCCGTCTTTGTCAAATTTGGTATTGAATCCGACATCACTGCAAACATAAATCTAAACTCACTATCGAGCAAAGACTACTAATTACGCGAATTAATTGTTAGTTACTCCCATCCTTGCCGTCTATTCTCTTCAGGGGCTCGTATATTTGTCTGTATATTCAACTAATTTTATTAGAGTCGCATTTAATGTTTATTATTCGTTCCATTCGATTCTAATTAGTTAGCTCGTACAGAAATTATAGCTTTCAAAGCTCTATATACGTAGATTATCTCACTTTACATGCGGAGTCCATTAAACGCTTCTATTGTCGGCTTCAAAGAATAGATGAGAATGTAAAAATAAAAAATCCTGCTACATAATATGCTAATTTGTCTAAAATTAATGCAAATAATAATGAGTAATCAATTTTTAATCGTCAGCTATCTTATCTGGCTTGCTGTAAACTATAACGTAAAAGTTTTGAGATAGGACATGTTCCCCGTTAAATTAACAAGCCGCAGACTTAAAATACCGATTATTCTTTTTTATACATAAACAAATGGGGTTAATGTCATTATATGAAAGCATATAATTTTTTAAATTTTTTTAGCATAAATTACTGTTAAATGAACTGAATTGACATAAAATTCAAATTTAAGCAGGGATATATTTCTGGAGGCGGATCAAACTACAACACACACCTAATATTTGGTAAAAAAAAATCATAATAATAAATCTCGTTTATTGTTTATTGGGGAATTTTTGTAGAAAAAAATTGCTAATATATATATATATATATATATATATATATATATATATATATATATATATATATATATATATATATAGGTTGAATCAAATCAAGTCTGCGCTACTGCTAACTTTGTTATTATCACAGCTACAAACTCTAAAATTAACAAAGTTTTTAGAATTTTTCTACCTGATAACGATGATGCAAACAGAAAAAAATGAACGTCGCATTTCCAGATACATATTTACAATAATATGAGTTTCTTAAATTAAACACCCACGATTTAGAAACGTAAAACAAGGGATAATGACTTTTGTTCAAATTCATACAGGTTCTATTCAGCTGACGAGCAGTAGGTTGTGGATAAATCTCCACATCTTAAATGTCCAAAATTACAACCACAAAAGTCATCAGGGTGAATAAAATGCACCTTGAAAAATATCTTATACTATATGTTCAAAAAATTCAGAAAATGTAAGGTATCAAAACCTATTTACAGAAAAAGAAGTTTCACACCGCCGATATTTCTTTACTTTATCGAAGATTCAGGCAAGATGAAACTATTTTTTCAAAAAAGCGGGCGAAGAAAGTTTATCTTAGAGATGATATGAAAATTAATATTTTAGCTTATGCTGTGGCTATCCGTTATGCACTTTTTTTTCGTATTAGCGAGTTTTTATTTTAAAAAAATTGCTAATAGAGAGGTCTCGATAGTGAGACTTTGCAAACATTTGTTCAAATGAGCGCGAATTTGGACCCCTAGAACCCGAAACCAAGGTCCGTTAATATATATATATATATATATATATATATATATATATATATATATATATATATATATATATATATATATATATATATATATATATATTTGTGTGTGTGTGTGTGTCCACACTAAAACTCAAAGTTATTAATCGGTTTTGATGAAACTCGGCAAGAATATTTCTTTTATTAATCGCTTGGATGAGTTCGTTAGCAAGCACTATCGGACAAGTTTTTCTTAAAAAAAATTTGATTTTTCCGAAAACAAAATTGTATCTCAAAAAATAACAAAGTTATTTTGATGAAATTTGGTTGATATGTTGCCCTCGTAAATACCTAAGTACATACGAAAACTCAATTTTCTCGGTTTATAGAAAGTTGAATTATGCAAATTTGAAGCATTTAATGAAAATTCGCATAACTCACTTGCTTCAAGAACTCCATGTAGGTGACGAGAACAGAAAGTTACGTTTTGCCAGTAACTACTGAGTCATACTAATGGAAAGAAAATTTCGTATCTTATAAGTCAAGAGACTTCTGTATATATATATATATATATATATATATATATATATATATATATATATATATATATATATATATATATATATATATATATATATATATATATATATATATATATATATATATATATATATATATATATATATGTATCCAAGCGATAACTCAAAAAATACTGAACTGATTTCAATCAAACTTGGCAAAAATCTTGTTTGGGCAAAAACCGAGGTCGAGTTCGTTAATCAGCCTTTATGCTCAAGTTTTTCCGGTGGAAATCGGGAAAAACTGTTTGAAAGCGCTATATTTTTGTAAGTATCAGAGTAACTCAAACATGTGGCTAGAAATAGTGCAAAGAAACATATGTTGTGAATTTTAACTAATTTGGTCCACAATATTTAAAGTTTGTGCCAAATTAAAAATAAAATGCGTTTAAACTACTTTGTGGTTAAAGTCGAATGCCTGACAGACAGGGTAGTTAACTGCCACGCGTAGATTGATTCATACAACAGGTATAAACCATACAGCAACGGTAACCAAACCAAATATATACCAGCCAGAAAACATAATACCCGAACCCATAATCGTTAAATCTCGGGCGCAGTTATGGAAAATGACAGACGACATGAAATTAAAAATTGCCAAGTGATTGTTATCTAACTGGGCGATTCAATCAATTATTAAAATACACTATATTTGTAGCTTTATTAGCAACATCAAACACAGTTTTAGCGCAGCATAGATATATTATGCTGTCGCATAATAATGTATTAGAAATTTAAACAAAATCAAGCCAAGTCTTTATAAAAATGATTCTAAAATAGTTTATTTTATCTGAAAACTTAAACATAAGAGGTCATATAAGACCGAAACACAAGTGGGATGTGTTTAGTGGTAATTCTACTACCTAATTTTCTGTAATTAATTAATTATGTATACTTTGAATATAATATCCCGGGGATGGAGCCGATCTAGGCTATGACGCAAGTAAAACCTTTCTTTACGGCTGTCCAGATAGCGTAGTGGTTATCATGCTCGCTTCCCACGTAGAAAGTAACGCGATCGAGCTGGATGCATATATATTTTTTTATGTTTTATTTGCACATTTGGAGAAACAATAGTGCACAGATTTCACACGTTTTGAACAAGATCTCATTTATGTTTAAAACGCCTAAATAAGTTTGTCGTCACCTTTGAGTCTAAAATCATAATTTTGTTATTGTAATTGTTATTGAAAAAAACGGCTTGATTAGGTTGACTAAAACGAAATCATACTGGCGATTAATAAGGAAAAATAACTGCTACGTTTATAATTTGGCAGATACTTTACTTTTCTAAATATGAATTAAGTTTCCTTCTGGAAATCTTCTGTATAACTTTAATGAAATTTGTAATACAAGTTTCTTTCAAAGAGACTTACACTACCTACAGATATAGCAAAATTTAGTTCTTTACCTTCGTAGAAAATTGAGTTTTGGGCATGTTTCTCAAAAGGAGTTAAAACGCAAGATTTTTTTGATAATAGAGAGATATCGATGGTAACACTTTCGAAAGAAATTTTTAACTGTGCGCGTACCAGGACCTCTAAAATCGATCTTAGAGGTCTGTGTAAGTTTAAATTATTAACTTTACTAATATGCCGTATAATAATCATGTACAATTCTTATGAAAATTCGCTATTCTTTATTTTTTCTGCTAATCTTCCAAACAACAAACAGGACCCATCCTCTTAATCTCGCAATGGCTATCATTAGCGGAGCTCACATAGACTATCACACCGTCAGATCTATTAAAGTTACCCCCACTATAGTAGATATCCCTGTAGGCCATAGACACTGGTATTCCGAATCTCCCAAGTCTCTGTCAAGACTACCAAATCGAGGTCAAAAGTAAACTGTTCAATAACCATCTTAAACTCATCATTTTTTTTTGCAATAATTATTATGTTTGAATTGAATATTCGAAAGTCTCTAACACCTTTCTTTCCAAGTACAGTATTGACTTCACTTGTATTGGAGGCTATTATAGTATCCACCAAAGGTAATGAATATACTGGTCCATATTTAAAATTATTTAATTATTCAGCTGGTAAAAAAATAACAAAGACTACTTCAGCACTCATCCAGTCATACACACGCACACACAAACATACAGACCAGTCCACAGAGTCAGTATTCAAAACAAACCCAAATCATAAATAGAACCCACCAACAAACAGCACAAACGACATCCTCAGTACTAACGCAATGTCAGTTGTCAATCTATAAAATCTATGAATACTATAAAAGCATGTGTAAAAGTTAAACACTATTTAAAATCAAGCTTATTTAAAACATATATATATATATATATATATATATATATATATATATATATATATATATATATATATATATATATATATAACATATAAAGTCTGCAACTGATATCACATATGGGGTCCAGAGGGGCCTAGTTCGGTTTCATTTAAAGAAATCTTGTAAAATTCACAATGGCTATCTCCCCCAATAGATGAATTTTTTCTGCGATATTCCCTAAAAACAGAAATGTTAGCAAATTAATTTTCAAACAGCTGTTTATCCTGTGAAGTTATATAACTTGGCTGACACTCAGTTATTGCATTACTTCAAATACTGGCTATATAAATTTGGTAACGTATAACTTTAAATAATGAAAGACACAATCTTTAGGTACTTAATGAAATCCCTGTTTTTTCACAGATTATTCTCATTCATCTAATGCTTTTAGTACCCGTAAATTGAACAGCTCTGATGATATCTCAAAATGTTAAAAATGCTCAAGATGCCCATCAAATCAGAATTATAGGACAATTTTGCAGAAAAACACAATCATCATAATTCAAGTTCAGGCGCACGCTCTTTGATTTTGACAAAAAACAAGATAGGTCGACTGTCAAAGTATTTTGAGAAGTCGTAGTAAGTCGGTGAGATGAGTATAATTCTTTCACGTAGCCCGATCTTTTATCTGCTAATAAAAACTGACAATAACCTGTTGTATATCATACAGGGCCGACATCGGATGAAAGAAAACAATCGTAATTGGAACCTTCCCATAGCATATGTAATAATCGATTGTTTACTGGCTTGGCAGCTTTTCAGAAAAAAATAATTTATAGTGCAGAAGACATATTAAGAAATTCATGGCGGACCGATAATATACTGCATATAATGCCAAGGACGTACGAGAAGAACTTTTATGATTTGATTTGTTTTCATTATAAACTACCAGCATAACAATAATTAGGTGGGATACTGCATTAATTGAGCAAATATATGTTTCTCAAAAACATTTCCATTGCATAATAAATGGTTACTGAGATCCGACATCTTCGGAAAAAGTAGTAGCAATGAACTCTTAGACTAACGTAATTTAGTACATTTTCGTAAAACCTTTTTTGCTGATTTTCGTAAAAAAACGTTGTTGCGAATTTGCTGGAAAAAAAAGGTTTTAATGAATTTGTGTAGAAAATAGTTTGTTGGTCAGTGAAGTTAAATAAATTGTTTTATCATTTAAAAAAAGTTAAATCTTGTGCCCTCTTTTGGTCCCCTGAAGGAAAAAAGTCTGGATGCAGCCAGTCCTTTATGGTAGCAGATTTTCATAAACAATTTTCAAATCACTGGAAATTACAAAATGATTCGTTTCGGAAATACAAATTCGCCTGAGAAGCACCTTTTTTTCTGGGAAAAACGCGGCTTGATTGGATTGGCTAGCGAACTTACCCAAGCGATTAGTGAAGCGAAAATTACAATCTGGACAGGTACCTTCCATTTTGTTAATAGTGTCGATAAGTGTGTTAGCAAGTTCGATCGAACCAGTATTTCTCGGAAAATTTTACATTATAATAACGGGTATAGTGAGGTTTACCTAGAAATGCAACAGCCTTGCTCATGTGATAGCATGTGAAAAGAGCTTTCCAATGATGTACAACATCCTAAGGAAATGTTGTAATTGCACCGACAATTTTGAGATAAACCGTTTTGAGGATAGTAGGCTATGAAATCCAATACCAGAAAACAAATGACACAAAAAAGGGTTCACAAGCAGTAGGCCATGGAGTCTAACAATAGACTTCTACTTTTAACATAATTTTCTGTAATGATTCACGATAAAAAATATTGTGATTTAATTTACAATACTTAATTAGGTAATAATGCTAGGTAATATTATGTGCAACAGTTTAATAACGAAACCCGGCAGTGACAAATAGAAACTGAACTCCACAAAACAACACAATTAGAAACGGAACTCAACAAACAATAAAATAGATACTTAAAAATACACTAAATAGAAAATTGTTCAATATGACCACCGTTTTGTTCAATGCACTTTATACACCTTTTTGAAACATGCCTGCAAACTCTGGTGAGGGTGTTTCGGTTAATATGATTTATAGCTTCCGTGATTCTGTTCCGTAATTCATTGCATTGTGTGGTGGATTGAATTTTTACACATCATTCCTCAGAGTACCCCAAAAATAAAAATCCATGGGTGTTATATCAGGACTTCGAGCACACCAATGAACCGGCCCATTGTTACAAATGACACGATCATTAAAATTTTGGTACAAAAATTCTTTGACGATCCTAGCTGGACAACCGTCTTGTTGGTACCAAATCTCGTCTAAATTATCATGAACTCTTCTAATTGTTGGTAAGATATCATTTCTCAATAGATTAAGATACCTTTCCCCAGTTAAATTATTTTCAAAAAAGAACGGACCAACAATGAAGTTACCTGTATTTTTTTTAAATTAACTGTCTAATCTACAAATAAAAATAACAGTTTTTTACCTAATAAGCCGCACCAAACATTAATACCAAATTTGTCTTGCAATCGTCTTTCTTCCTTTAGATTGGGATTTTCATTTGCCCAATAATGCCTATTATGGCGATTATACACACCACATTTTAGTGAATTTTCTTAGAAAAAATTCACTAATGAGGAGATCTCGACTTTTGAATTTTGAAAAAATTTCTTCAAATGAGCGCGATCTAGCACCCCTAGAACCCATATCCGGGGTCAGTTTCAATTTTTATATGTTTATATATATATATATATATATATATATATATATATATATATATATATATATATATATATATATATATATATATATATATATATATATATATATATATATATATATATATATATATATATGTATGTATCACACCGATAACTCAAAAAATAATGGGCCGATTTTGATAAAATTTGGCATGTACTTTTCTTTTGTAAATAGCTTGGATAAGTTCGTTAGTCAGGAAAATCGGACGAGGTTTTCCGGGAAAATTTTGAGTTTTCATTCGAAAAAAATTTTTATCTCAAAGAATAATACACCGATTTTGATAAAATTTGGCACGTACCTTCCTTTTATAAAAGGCTTTGACATGTTCGTTAATCAAAAAAATCGGACGAGGTTTTCTGGGAAAATTTTGAGTTTTCATTTGAAAAAAATTTTTATCTTAAAAAATAAAAAATCTATGATAACCAAATTTGGTAGGTAGGTTTAAGATATAAAAAGCAAACTATATACCAAAATTTAGATTTCTATGTTACAAGAAAAAAAAGCTATAAAATATTTTGTGCCAGATCATTTCTATGAAAATTCACTACCATAACGCACTTGCTGCGTCCAGGCTTTTGTAAATCTGGATTCATCAGTCCATATTATTTTCAAATGAAAATTTTCATCTTGCTGACATTGTCCTTGATACTATCTGCAGAATTGAAGTCGCTTAGGGTAATCGTCAACATTTAAGCCTTGTACGATTGTAGCTTTGTATGGATGGTAATAACTTTGATTTAATACACGGTGTACCGTACTTTTTGGATCGTCAATTTGTTCACCATAAAACCGAACAAATTGCGGAGGGTTTTTGTTTGAAACCTGTAAGACGGAATTATTTCGTTGTTCATTTCTAGGCATTGGTAGTTTCTTTGCGTAGAAGCTACCGTCGTTCAATATATTGGCCACTATCCTGAGAAATATTTTGGTGTTTGGTTGTCGTCTTTCTGGATAGTTGTTTTGATATGAATTTGCAGCTGCCTCAGTATTTCGGTTAGAACGAATATAACATTCCAACATGTCAAAATATTCTTCATTACTGAACATATTGTTGAATAATATTTAAAATAAACAGGAAACAAACTATTTAATACAAAATTTGAAGCAACGTGTTAAATACACCTCAAATTGTTCAGATAATTACGAATGACAGTATTCTTATTTGTCGCGATAGCAGAGCATACCATAGCAACTTTCTTCTGTTGTTTTTCAGTTGACTTACGTTTAAAAATCAAACAATTTTCAAAGGCGTCTTATCAAATGTTAGTAAATTTAGTTATTTACTAAGTTTACCTATTTAATTAAATTATAACAATTTTTTAGGATAATGTTGTAATGTAAAATATCATTTGTAATAATGGGCTAATTCATTGGTGTGCTCAAAGTTCCTATTTTTTTATCGTGAATCGTTACAGAAAATTATGTTAAAAGTAGAAGTGTATTGCTAGACTCCATGGCCTACTGCTTTTTGAACACTTTTTTTTTCATTTGTTTTCTGGTGTTGGATTTCATAGCCTACTATTCTCAAAACGGTTTTTCTCAAAATTGTCAGTGCAATTACAAGATTTCTCAAGCGTGTTGTTTTCACAGGCTCTCACATAAGCAAAAAATCAAATATGGCTACCATCATAAAAACAAACGTTTATACCTGTAGCTCAAAAACAAATGACAATCCAAAGTTGAGAATAGCACAAAATCATTACTCTGCAAAAAGTGTCCTGATAATGTGCATATCTTAGACATGTCAGATCAACGCCTACTTAGATATTGAAGAAAAAAGAAATCGACAAATTTTGGTTTTTTCAAAATAACTCGAAAACGAAAAGAGGCAGGGCAAAATACAAGTCATATTTGGAACGAGCATGAAATTATACAAAAAACACTGCTAATTTAACCGTCTCCCTGCCTCTAATAATAACGGAGACAGCAATACATTACCATCCAGTTTAGGACACACTATATATATATATATATATATATATATATATATATATATATATATATATATATATATATATATATATATATATATATATATATATATATATGAGACATACTTGGTTCTCGGGTTGAACCGCGTCCAGAATTTATGAAATGAAGTTTCGGCTCCTGTTTTGGAGCCATTTTCAAAAGGTAAAGGAAATATGTAAGGACACTCTAAGGCCTCAATCTGCATACTCCTTAGAGTGGTGGACAAATGTGGGTAAAGGAAATATGTAAGAACACCCTAAGGCCTCAATCTGCCTACTCCTTAGAGTGGTGGACAAAGGTGGGTAAGGAAATATGTAAGGACACTCTAAGGCCTCGATCTGCCTACTCCTTAGAGCGGTGGACAAAGGTGGGTTGGGTTGTTGTAGCTCGATTACGGGGCCTCAATCTGCCTACTCCCCAAATCTCGTCGGAGATCGTCTGTGAGGTCTCAGTGTGTAAGGACACTCTAAGGCACCAATCTGCCTACTCCTTAGAGCGGTGGACAAAGGTGGGTTGGGTTGTTGTAGCTCGACTACGGGGCCTCAATCTGCCTACTCCCCATATCTCGCCGGAGATCAATGTGTTCAACCCTAGGCCTCAGAGAGATCTGAGGCCTAGGGTTGAACACACTGACACCTCACAGACGATCTCCGGCGAGATTTGGGGAGTAGGCAGATTGAGGCCCCGTATTCGAGCTACAACAACCCAACCCACCTTTATCCACCGCTCTAAGGAGTAAGCAGATTGAGGCCTTAGGGTATATATATATATATATATATATATATATATATATATATATATATATATATATATATATATATATATATAAGCATAAAAAATCGAAACTGACACTCGATGTGTGTTCTAGCGGAGCTAGTTCGCGCTCGTTTGAAGGAAGACATTTTTTCAAAATTCTAAAGTGGGGATCTACCCTAGTGAATTTTTCTATGAAAATTCACCAGGGTAGTGAATTTTTCTATGAAAATTCACTAAAAATAAAACGATGTACAACTTTTACTAACCCAGCAGGTGTAAAGGCAACGTAACTTTCAATTATGTCGTTTAAATTAAAAATACCGTTACCAAAAAGATGCAAAATGTTATCCACATTAATTGCTATTATTAAACACATATTTCAACGATGATGGACAAGAAGTTCGGCATCCCATGTGCACGCGTTAACACCATGCGGGGTAAATTATCGAATCCTGCAGATCCAGTAGCTACAGACATTTTACGCTTGATTGCGCTGAAACAGCTGCCTCCGTTTATTATTATTATAAAGACGTATCCAACCTTCAACACTATTACAGCACGTTCAAATAAAATATTTGTCGGAAATAACTTTTTTCATATCGTTAACCGATGATTTATGATCACCCAAGTTACCTGTTTTAGTTATGTGTTGTTACGCACGAGAGAGTTCGTATCTTTGGAATACCTTTAATGAATGAAATGGATACAAAATATGACGTAGTGTGGAGATTTCCCTGTAAAAAGTTTTAGATTTTATTTTACTTCACAATTAAATTATCTCTCTAATGAAAATGGATTATATCTTTGAAGTACACTTGGAAAACCCAAATTACCACAAGACATCTTTTTAAGACTTGACGATCATTTCACTAACAAATCACTTTACCTGACATATTTCGGAATGTTTATCTGCATCAAAGACAGAGCGCAAACAGAGGACTACAAATCAGTGGCGGGGTTTGAGGAACTTTTTTTTATTGCCCTAGAAATATAAATAATTTCGTACGCATCCAGCTCCGCTGGCCGTCTAACATTTTTGATAAGTTTCAGATTTTCTTTATCAATGTGGTGGTTATTGTCCCAAATATGTTGTGCCACGCATGACTTGTCTACACTACCCTATCTCAGCTCTGCAAGATGTTCACGAAATCTAGTCGCAATAGTTCTCTTAGTCTGCCCAACGTATTTAAGATTACAATCTTTACAAACTATCTTATAGATACCCGACATTCCAGTGGGTTTATCTTTACCTTTCGTATTACCTAAATTACCTAAAGTAAAGTGAATATTTTTCAATTTAACAATTAGTTTTTTAAACAAACTGAAGGCACGGAAATGGGCAACCCACTCTCTCCACTCATTGCGGACCTTTTTATGAGTAGATTTGAGACGGATTTAGAAAATGATAATGAGTATTTTCTTAGAGTATGATTTCGTTATGTGGGCGATATTTTCGCAGTGTTTAATACAAATATATGCGAAGTAGATGATTTTATTAAAAGACTAAATTGTAAAAATTCACCCACGAATTAGAAGTTACCAGTAAACTTTTTTTCTAGATGTACTAGTTGTTAAAAATAATTACTCTCTTGAATTCGATGTCCACATGAAGGAAACTACCACTCTAAGTTACATTCCAAATGACTCACGTCATACCTTTGCAAACGGCCAGTTTAAATTTCTTAGTGAATAGATTAATAACATTTCCCTTCAGTAAAAGTAGATATAGTATAGAATTAGAGTACACGACATTCAAGAAACATAAAAAGGTCTGGACGCAGCAAGTGCGTTATGGAAGTGAATTTTCATAAAAATGTTCTTATTAGCAAATATGTCTCTTTAGTGCAAACAGGCATCAATTTGGTTACCGGTAAAACCTATATAGTAGAAACAATGTACAAATATTTTCCGAAAATAAACTTAAAATGTTTCCAAGAAAACTGATTTCCTAGCCAACGCACCTTAGGTTAATAGCAAATTAAGTTATTGAACTTTGAAGCACTCGCTACCAAAACGCACTTACTGCGTCTCGATTTTTTCCTACAAATGTCATATTTTGGTAAATAATACAAAAATGCAATGATATAAGGGTGTTCAAAAAATTTTTGTAGGTATCACCAATGACTTATGGGCCACCTGTGATATAATTTTATAAGATGCAGCTCAAGACACTCTATAATTAACGTATACACTTTTTTCTCGTATCTTGTATAATAACAATTATATTGAGCTTTGCCGTCGAAATGCCTCACCCTGTAGATATTAAAACAAATAAAAACTGAAACTGGCCCCGGACATAAATTCTACGGTGTCTAGCGTGCACTCATTTGAATACATATTTTTAAAATTCAAAAGTCGCGGTCTCATCATTAACGAATTTTTTCTACAAAAATTAGCTAAAAATTATAGCCCGTTAAACCATAAACTTAGCTATTGCCAAAGCATCAGAGAAAGGGTCAATTTGAAATGAATTAATTTTCTGGAAATATTTTAGTAAAATGAAGAAAAATAACGGTTGAAGCTGAAACTTAAGGTTTGCAGAACACTCTTCTTGCGACATTTTCTTTACATAACACGTATTTGTTTAAGGTTCCTTGCCTAAATGTTGCCTACATTTTGACGTTTAAAATGGCGACTTTGACGTTTTGAGGAAAACCCCATTTTTAAATGCCTATAACTTTTTTGTCCATTAACTTACAGACCTAAATTTTACATGGTTCACCCTTTTTCATTTAAACACGTGTATCAAATTTGGTTGTCCTTGCTTTGTTATTTCCGGAGATAGAAAAATGTTCCGAAAGAAAACATAAAATTTTCCGGGAAAACTTGGGCTGATTTTCCTGGCTAACGAACTTGACCTGACCTGACCTGACCCTGGATATGGGTTCTAGGGGACCTAGTTCCGCTCATTTGTAGAATTGTTTCAAAATTCAAAAGTCGGGATCTTCTCATTAGTGAATTTTATAAAGAAAATTCACCAAGACAGAAAATTTGTCTGCCTACCTTTTGAACTATGTATCATAGGATGTCTCGGGAGCATTTTTAAGAAAGCCGATTTGCAGTCACCTTTCTCGACAAAAAATAATTTGATAAATTTTTTAGGTAATCCGAAAGATAAAGATAAGCCACTGAAATGTCGGGTAACTATGAGATAGGTTGTACAGATTGTAATCTTAAATACGTTGGGCAGACTAAGAGAATCCTTGAGATTTCGTGAACATCTGGCACAGCTGAGATGTAGTGTAGGTAGTGTAGACAAGTCGTGGCACAACATATTTGGGATAATAACTATCACATTGATAAAGAAAATCTGAAACTTATCAAAAAGGTTGTACTGCCAGAGGATGCGTACGAAAGTATTTATATTTCTACGACAATAAAAAACAAAAGTTCCTTAAACCGAGCCCCGCCCCTGGTTTGCAGTCTTCAGTTTGAGCTCTGTCTTTGATGCAGATAAACATTCCGAAACGTGTCACGTAAAGTGATAAAGGAAGAAATACGTCGGGTGAACTAAAAGATTTATTGAAATTAGATATAAAGAACATTTAGCACAATTAATATATGATACTATCACAGACCATGCGTGGCCCGACTTGTTTGTGATAATAATCACTACGTAAATAAAGAGAACCTAAAATTACTCAAAAATTTTAGACGAGGACAGCTAAACGCTTTGGAATGTATATATATATATATATATATATATATATATATATATATATATATATATATATATATATATATATATATATATATATATATATATATATATATATATATATATATATATATATATATATATATATACATATATATATATATATATATATATATATATATATATATATATATATATATATATATATATATATATATAAACTAAATATAGTATCAATAAAAGTTGTATGAATTTAGCACCCCGTCTATGTAAAGTTTATTGATCAACCACAAAAGATACCGACAAAAAGTATGAATAAACTGAATTCGAATAGAGGGACTTGATAAACAAGGAGTGAAAGTTTGCTTGTTTGAACAACACTCAAGCGTGTATGGCTGAGTACCTGCATATAATATAAACACAGTTGTAATCGTCAAACGTGTAGAATTTTTCATACTCTGATGATGCTATCTTGGTTAGTGCAACGATCGTCAGGTTTTAAAAAATGTGTTGTGGTGATTTGAATTCTCCAAGTGTACTTATCAGTGCTTATCACAGGTTACAGTATTTACTTAATACCAAACTGTAGATGTTCTGATTTTATTTCTCTTAAATAATCATACTATTAATTAATTTTATACGTTTGAGAAGTAGAAAATATTAATTTATTTTTAGTCGCTCGCACTATAATAGTCCGTACCTGTTTTCGTTTCATCTAACAAACACAAAACCAATCAGAAAACAGAAGATCCTCCAATCTAACAAATACATATTATTAATGAAATTGTTTCACCGATACGATCGATACAAATACACATTCCAAACTTTATTAGCATGTGTGAATATAAAAGATGGTTACAATCTTCCCCATGTCGAAAGTTAGACGAGAACAGAGAGGCCACGAAATGTATCGGAACTGCTGTCAAGTGTTTTGGCGCCGGGTCTTTGATCACAGGGGTATTGACCTGTACTCCCGTACTGGACCAGGTCAGCGAGTCTTGCGACCATCTGAAATTTTCAAGAGCTAAAATACATCAACCCCCTTCATAAATTGTAATATAAACGCTCAAAAACACGATGAAACTTCTAAATGAAGGTGATCTAGTCGCAAACCGTTTGAAAATGTGATTGTTTCAGTATTATCATACCTGTGAGAATTGGCTGTGTATTGTAGTAACACTCGTGCTTTTTTATACTCATACATAATATTAAAGTGAAATCAAGATTCATCCGTCGTGTTTGATAATTGGCTGCTTTTCTCTTATATGTGTCCGCAGCTGTTACAATTAAACAGAAAAAAAATGGATTTGGACAACAACTGGGCTGCTCAATCTTAGTATCAATGCAAAATTGGTTCGAAATTATTTTTGACATAAGTGCAAAAACAATTAATTAAAACAATATTTTTAGGACAGCACTTGTCCCGAGGCTGATTTTTATTTCATATAATTTCTGACATACACATCACAGCATGACTTAAATATATTTTTGTGAGTTTTCAACAAAGCGTTGCGTTAATAAAGTTGTATCTACTGAAATATCCGGAAGCGTTATGATCAAAAAATATTTCCAATTGTGATAATTTATTATCACTATTAAGTATTATTAATCTAGAAACTTCAAGTTGTGTACATAATAAACGCAACATGTGTGCCAAATTTAGTTAAAATACGCGCTATGAAACGTCAAAATTGCCAACATTTGGGCAGAGAACCTGACACGAATACGCGTTATGTAGAGAAAATGTCGCAAACAGTGTGTTTTGCAAAGCTTTAAGTTTGAGCTTCAATCGTCTTTGTCCTACATTTTTCTAAAATATTTGCAGAAAATTAATTTCAAAAAGACCCTTTCTCTGATGTCAGTAGTTTTAGTTATAGAGTTTATGGTTTAATAGTCTATAATTTTTGCGAATTAAAATTTCGCTATTGAGACCACGACCTTTGAATTTTGAAAACATGTTTTCAAATGAGCGCGAACTAGCCCCCCTAGAACTCATTGCCTCTTACAATGCTGAACTAAGTACCACACTTGGTTGCTATAGCTTTGTTATTTTCGAGTTACACATTTTTCTCGAAAGTAAACTCAAAAATTTCCCGGAAACACTGCTCCGATTTTCCTGGCTAACGAACTTACTCAAGCCACTTACAAAAGGAAGGCACGTGCCAAATTTCATCGAAATCGGCCGAATAATTTTTAGGTTATGGGTGTGATACATATACATATACATATACATATACATATACATATATATATATATATATATATATATATATATATATATATATATATATATATATATATATATATATATATATATATATATATATATATATATATATATATATATATATATATATATATATATATATATATATATATATATATATATATATATATATATATATATATATATAATACCGGAACGCTAAATATCTTCAGAATCGCTCAGGTTGCGCTTACCAAATACGGCATTTGGGGATTTCTGGGCATGCGAAATTGAACAATTGTATCGGCACTGTTGCCAGATTTCCCAGTTTTGCGTCACACCTTACATTATTAGCTTAAATATAATATTCTGTTTTTTTTTTCAATGAGATATAAAGGTCATTTTTTTATCTTCAAGACCGCTAAAAAATCGGCATTTGGACGTTTCTGGGCATGCGCAATTGAGCAATGATATCGGCACAGATTCCCCAGTTTTACTCTTAAATAAGCGTTCCAGTAGTTTTTACTAACCTGGTATGTATGTATGTATGTAACTAATATATATATATATATATATATATATATATATATATATATATATATATATATATATATATATATATATAGTGGCGGTTTCTCTAAGAAGGCAAAGGAGGCCGGGCCTCCCTAGTCAGAATTAGTTACATCCTCCCTATTCAAGTAGTCAGTTAGTTACATATAACTTTAATCCAATATTCAATATTAAAGTCATACTTATTCATATTATTAATTATTATTCAAACCTTATTCATTTAAAAATTCTCTAAATCTGCAATTACAATTACAACCGGCAACGCTGCTGAGAAGTATATTACCAAAACGGTGCGATCTTCTTGTGTGCTTGTGTGACATCACGGAGGCCCGGTTCCGAGGTTTTCGACTTTGGAACATATTCTAACACATTGATTTGAATGCATACAAACATTAGCACTGGCAAACCAATTAAAACCGCGCTTAAAATCACGTGCTCGGGGGCCAGACTCCGCTGTCAAGATGAGCGTTCGTAAGGTGGAATTTTACATCTAGGATAGTTTCTACAGTGTTGTCAAACAGAAACAAGTTAATAGAAGTTTTTGATTATATTTTTAATCACGATGGTTACAAACAAGATCAACAAACTCTGAGAGAATCTATTGGGCTAAAACGACATCTTGATGATCCCCATTTTCTTTTACACACTTTTAAATTTATATTTGAACATACCGATGTTGTAATTTTAATTTTACAAAATAAAAGCACAGATATTTCTTACGCTAAGAAACGTCTGATTGTATTAACTGCTACATTGCAAGATTTTAGAAGTAATAAAATTAATTTTAATCAAATTTACAACTCCTTATAGAAGGATTTTAAAAATAACGAACCAGCACCAAAGAAAAGAAAGACAACATTAAGTATTCTAAATTTAAAACGGAATTATAAACAAATTTTTAATGAAATTTTAGACACAATAATTAATTAATTGCAAGTAAGATTTTCGTATTTAAACAAACTAGAATTTTTCGATTTAATAAAGAAAGATAATTTTGTTTCGTATTCAGAAGACTTTCCAAATAATATCTTTGAATCATTATTAAAACAATATCCTTTGTTTGATTCAATTGCATTAAAGAACTGTATACACAGATACAGAACTGTTTCAAGATTGCCATACGCCTATCAAAATGATTTCATTTATTTACAAAAATGATTTAATTTCTTGTCTAACCGAGTTTTATAAACTGCTTGCGTTAATAGTCACAATTCCTGTCACATCTGATTCAGTAGAAATACGTTTTTCTGCACTTAAAGGCATCAAAACATTTTCCAGAAATAGTATTAGTCAAGATAGGTTAAAAAAGATATCAATGATTTCTATAGAAAAAGGCTTGTCATAGAACTGAAACAGCAGACTTCATTTTACGATAAAGTAATCGATATTTTTGCCGAGCAAAAAGATAGACGGATTCCATTAATTTATAAAAATATTTGGGAACGTATTAGTTTATCAGTTAAATTCAGTAACAGATGCTCAACACCTCCTATTTTCTTGTTTCCGTTTTATTTATTTATTATTACTTTCGTTATTGTTATTTAGAATTTATTGTTTAGTTATTTTTGCAAATATGTAAATAATCATCGAATCCCATTTTCCCGGATTCCTGACACCACGTCCCACGCCCCACCTCTTGGCAAGTTCCATTAATTTACAAAAATATTTCAATAACAGATGCTCTACACCACCTATTTTTTGTTTCCGTTTTTTTATTTGTTTTTATTTTCGTTATTGTTATTTAAAATTTGTTGCTTAGTATTTTTGTAAATATGTAAATAATCCCCGATTCCCATTTTCCCTGATTCCTGACACCACGCCCCACCCCTTGGTAAGTTATACTCTACACCTCCGCGTTGGTTCTTGCTGGGACACAGCGACACGTATTACTTGGTGGCGACAAGTAAAATATAATACATAATATTATTATGCTTACATTTATGTTCTAATTTCTTATTAACAATAAGACAATGTGTTTTGCTAACTAAGTAGAGTTATGTATGCAAAAGAACGTGTACCTATTGACTGCCTCTGTACTGTGAATTAGATGTCCTGTCCCTGATCCCGGACTTGAACGTATAAATCCCGGAAATATATATATATATATATATATATATATATATATATATATATATATATATATATATATATATATATATATATATATATATAAACAAAATACAGCAATTAAATTAAAATTCGTTGAATCATTGATCGTAAATTTCACAAACGATTGCAATTGGCAACACTGCCTCCGCGTTTTGCATCTCGTCATAGACCACTCATTGGATTGGATCACTCATTTAAATTTATTTATTTATTGAACTATGTACAGGACTTTCATTAATTCCCGAACCCGACGTGACCGTTTAAGTTAGGCAACCCGGCATACACGGTTGTACAACCTGAGTTAATGAAATCCCTAAGATGCCATATATTTCCTTTGGGGTTTTATAAAAAATATAAAAATTGTAATAAGTTGAAACAGTAAATGTCTTAAATGTATTTATTATTTAGTATTTAAACAGCAAGTCTGTTCATGTATGGTTTACTGTTATTGATTGTTAAAAAAATAAATTAAAAACATAATAAGATATTACTTTTATTTTGTATAGATATATGTGTGTGTGTGTGTGTGTGTGTGTGTGTGTGTGTGTGTGTGTGTGTGTGTGTGTGTGTGTGTTTGTCTAGGGATGGCCTCGGAAGCAAAGTCCATTAGCCACAAACTGTTGCACGAGACAGACAGAAATTAAAGAATAGGGTCCACAATAAAGAGTAACAAATCGGAGTTATGCGTATAATATATGACATCACTGTTGTTCTATTACCCCAAATGACAAATTGTATAGATATCAAAATTTTGTAATGTACGTAAACAAAACGAGGTCCGATTATTTAAACTTCTAATTTACGGTTTTAGGAATGTGTATTGTGTAACATGTAACAAATATGTACCTGTTTGGGCAGATTACCGACGAACAGATTTGGTAGGGCTTCGTTTCATGCGATGTCGAATATCGTCAACAACATAACCTTAACATACCTACACTTTTAACTTACGTAAAAACGCAATGAAAATGCTAAGTTTTGATAAAAACTCTTTATTTTGATTGTCCAACAGATAGAAAATTATTTGAAGAAGGTAAACACTGGTCGAACTTGGAAAATTCATAATATACATACAAAATAACCATCAAAAGGGAATTGAGCGCCAATGGACTGAACTGTCAATTGTCAATTGATTTAGTAACTTTAGGGTCCCTAGTCTAGTGGTTTTTTTTTGGTTACTTTTTGACTGACAACTCATAAAATCATATAGACAGAATTCGATCACGTGGGGTTCGGGAATTAATGAAAGCCCTGTATAATGTACATAGGATTTCTAATGTAATTTATTTTTGGTCTGTAAACGATATTTAAGAAACCTTATGTGTTTATTCCTGTTTGTTTATACCCTCAGTAATTCGTAAATAAATTATTTCAAAAAGGTATCAAATTTCAAAAATTATTCTTGTGAAGGCTATATTTTTGTATAAATGGATTTTTCGCTGAAATTCTGAAGTGACAGGAAAACGTGTGACCTTGAAAATTTAAAAAAAAACCTGCCTCCTCTACCGTGACACTCACTATATATATATATATATATATATATATATATATATATATATATATATATATATATATATATATATATATATATATATATATATATATATATATATATATATATATATATATATATATATATATATATATATATATATATATATATATTTATATTTAATATATAAACTAACTACGGATATGTGTTTTAGGCAGCCTAGTACGCGCCATTTAAAGAACTGTTTTCAAAATTCAAGTCGCGATTTTTTCATCAGTGAAATTGTTTTACAAAAATTAAGGATTTCTTCTGCATGCCATTGAAAATTGTTTATTTCCAAAGAAGCTTCAAATAATGGTGGTGACGTTTTGTTTCTCCAATAGTAGTGCGTAGGACAGATCACAGCTAGATCTTGGACTGTCATAAACGTGGCCACAGCGTTTTCAGTTTTTTTTCAAATGGACAAAAGTATAAGAACAGAAACAGCGAATAACCTGTCTTCCCAATAACAAATTACTGAACTACTTTTACAGTGGCTGTGTGCATTTTCTTTCACATATTTTAACAAATAGCAACATATATGATTTACCACCGCTACTTACAATGCAGTAAATGAACCAAATAAAAAGAAAAACATTGCACGGACTACATAAGCAATATGCATAATGAACGTAGGTAAAAAAGAAGCACGGGAGTCAGACTCGAAAGAACTTTAAATACAAAGCTTCGAGCCAATTTAACATACGATACGACATGGGTCTCTTGTAGAAACACACATACATATGTACACTCGTGCATATATCATACACATATGTAAACAGTGAAATGTTAAAAAATACTGCCGGCAGAGAGCAAAACGCAGAGCATATGTCCCAGTGGTGTTCATACACCTACACGGGGTACCCACCGCAATAGATGCGTATAATAAGTCAATATTTTTGCCAAGTAACTCGATAACAATATAATAGCTATTGTTCGTGTAATTGTGGTATAAGCGGTCATTACTTAGACCGGCAAGCGGCAAGTCAACAGAACTGAAAGACCAGAAAGCGCCAGATTACCATCGCCGTTGACCAGATCCAGATATATCCATGATATACTCGCCGGCCGATACAAAAGTTTTAGACGTTTAAGATGCTATCACCTATTTATTGTACATAATTGAACTCTTGTTACATGCCCATATAGGTTAGCTTTTATATGCGAACATATACTTCATATTCGCTTACTTGACTCATTATACCCATTTCTAAAACAGATGTGTCGCCAAGTAATCAAACTGTGCAATCCAGGACTAAGAAAACAATTACCGGAGAGTATTTTTAACGAGTGTTCGTAGAAGACATAATTTGACTATTAAATGATGAAAAAATGTCTGCAAATGAGTGTGAACTAGGACCCCTAGAACCCATATTCGGAATCAGCTTTTATTTTTATATACGGGGTGGCCGACTGAAAGCGAGCTGGCAGACATAACTGCCTTGAAAAGATTTTGTCAAAAAAACCCTCAAACACGTCAAGTTTTCTTGTGAGAGGGACAACTTTCGACGCAAAAAGTATAGCCCAAACTCATAAGCGGGGGTGTCATCCCTCAATGTTATCAAATGGGAAGAGGTGTCGTGTGATAGCTCGTTGGAAAGAGCTTTTGATTCCCTATACATTGCCATCCCTCAATAATGCACTGACGTAACTCTTCCAATGAATCGCACTCGGTAGTATAAACATTTGATTTTAAATATCAAATGTAACATATTAAAAATATTGTACTGTTAAACAGAGAATAAAACGTACTATCAAAATCAATAATAAAAAAATGTTTGGGACGCAGCAAGTGCATTATAGTAGTGAATTTTCATAAGAATTGTACACTATTCGTAAGGTATATTATTAAAACTAATTCCTTAAATTTAAAAGGACCTGGGAGACCGGTTTTAGAGGTCCCAGTTAGCGATTATTTGAATCAGTTTTAATTTTCTATGGTGCTAGAAAATTATAGTTTGGTAGATATATATGTAAGTACTACAAGTCTCTTTAAAAAAATGGTGTTACAAATTTCATTAAAGTCACAAAAGTTTTCTAGAAAAAAAGTAATTATTTACAAAGGGAATGTACCTGCCAAATCATAAAGATGGCAGTTATTTTTCCTTTTAATTGCTTGGATGGTTCTATTTTAGTCACAAAACAAAACAACAAAAAACTTGTAGTTATCCGCAAGGCTCATTATGTAATTTTTCTTTAATTTAGTACCCAAGCTGCGTTCACATAGGTGTTACTATGGTTCAAAATTACATTTTCTCGCTTAATAGGAAATTGAGTTATCGGATTTCAAATATTTTTACAGAAACTTTCTACCATAATGTGTTTGCTGCAGCCAGACCTTTTTTAACACTTAGTTTTTAATCAACTCAATCGAAACAGTTTCTGCAAACAAAATAACAAACATGGTTTTCTAAAACAAATTTATCGTTCGCTGTGAAGCTCATTGTGTTATTTTTTAAATTTAGTACCCACGCTTCTTTCATATAGGTTTTAGTATGTATCAAAATTGAAGATTCTAATTTAATGGGAAATTGAATTAACACCATTTGGAACATTTTTACGAAAATTTGTTACCATTACGTAATTGCTGCACATAAACCCTTTTCAACATTTATTTACTATTGCTCTATCCATACACTTTGAAAATGAAACAAATAAATATAAACAATACAAAATTTTGAAATTAAAATTTTAATAATTTACACTGAACATATGTTTATAGGTATAGATTAAACTACTGCATGATATTATGTAGTTTCATTTACCTAAAATTTTCCATATACGGCATGAAGAGTAAGTAATAATTAAAATTCACTAAAAACTAAAAGTAAACAATAAGTACCTTATTCTCAGATACTAAGGTATTAGCTAAGCCTTATTATTTGTTTATGACGTATGTAAACAAAGCAGAAGAAGAAGAAGAAGAAGAAGAAGAAGAAGACCTGAATTCGACTCCTCCCACTGACAGTTTTGCAAAATAACAAATGACAATGGCAAATAGCTAACTGTCGTTGTCAGATTAAACTAGGAAAGGGCGATGGGTTTTAAATACCTTGAAGAATGGGAAGCTTAATATTTAATATTAATTATACATAATAAAACGTAGTTCTGGATTGCCTTTAAACAAATTGAATCACTTTCATTGAAAATTTTATTTATTACTATAGTATTTTTTTGATATCTTAAAATTCAGATGACACTTTTGGAAAATGGCAACACCGCTTATTGTTTATTGTAACATATGTAGCCTGTTCGTTTGAAATTTAATTTGGAGCATTTGTTTCCAATAGCAGCGTAACCCTGATATATCTGTCTGACCTTGTCTAACACTATAGGCACCCATTCAGAGGTAATTTAAGGTTATATCGTAAATTATTTATTTTTTATTTGGTTATAACTCAGAACTTACTGAACCGATTATATACCCCTTTGAGAATTTTTCCAGAAAATTATTTTCTAACGAAGTTATCGAATTTATACCTGGGCCGGAATATTTAATAGCAAAATTATTGGTCCATTTGAAATTTAGGGTAATTTGAACGTGAACAACTATTTAGATTTATTACTAAGGAAGATAGCACTCCTAGATGAAGTTTTTTGCTTAAGCATTCAAAATCGCAAATTGAAACGTCAAAATTGTCAATTTTCTGACAAAAAACCTGAAACGAATACGGGTTATGTAGAAGAAATGTCGTAAGAAGTGTGTTTTACAAAGCCTTAGGTTTCAGCATCAACCGTCATTGTCGTTTATTTTACTAAAAAATTGCAGAAAATTGATTTCAAATAGACCTGAATGATGGTGGCAGTTTCAGATCTAGAGTTTGTGGTTTAATATGCCATAATTTTTAGCGAATTTTCGTAGAAAAATTCGATATAGGGGACACTGCCACTTATGAATTTTAAAAAGATTTTTTCAAATGAGCGCAAATAAAGCCCCCTAGAACCCACATCCGGGGTAAGTCTCAATTTTTTACATATATACATCTTATAAAATTATTTTGACAATCACAGGGTTGCCCATAAATCATTCGTGATATAGATTTTCTTTTTAAACGGAACACTGCATATATAATTGCAGTTGTTTTTTTTTTTCAACAACACACCACGAGGGCTTACAGCCTAAATACTATCGTACCGTGGGTGTCGACAAGGAGGAAAGAGGCAACTTGTTAATTCTGGACTTGAAGGTTTGGGGGTTCGGGGGAAAAGGAAAAACATGTGACGGCAAGGAATTCCACAACTTTGAAGTCCTCGAGACAAAAGAGCGGGCATAACAAGATGTTCTATGGCTGGTGGCCTGGACAGTAAAAGGATGCATTCGCTCTGTTCCACTGGTACATCTGTTGGGGGCAGTAGGTGGAGGAACTATGGAAGAAAGCTCCTCTGAGCACTACCCGTGCAGATATCTATAAAAGAGAGAGAGGTCACCAACGGCACGTCGGTGGGCAAGGGATGACAGCCTTTGGGTGAGGGTAGGGTCGCCGATGAGACGTATAGCTCTCTTCTGAATGGAGTCCAGGATAGCGAGTGTAGAAGCGGCAGCAGCACCCCAGATGTGGGAGCAGTATTCGAGGTTTGGTCTTATTTGTATATAAGGTATAGAGATTAGCTGGTGAAAAGTATTTGCGAGCCCGGAAGAGGAAACCTAAAGAGCTGGACAAAGTTGTTGTCAGAAGGTGACCGGTAAATGCAACAGATGAATTTAGTTGCAGCCCTCAGAGAGAGAGAGTTTTATCCATAGTATGTCTTTTCTTCCAGCTTCTAAATTGGGGAGTCTGGTGCAGGGTAGATTGCTACGGACGTACGCGCACACGCTTCCATGCAATCTAAAGCAAGTAAGGAGCTCATAACCCCGGAAATTAGAAGTGATTAGTGGCTGTTTTGGTACTGATTTGAGTTTCGGTGAAGAAGAGGAGTTGGGGCCTATTAGCCTGGAGGAAATGGTGGACGGAGTTCAGGTTAGAATTTAGGCCACATATATTGGAGAAGGATATGTTAAATCTTGATGTTGGCGCCCCCTGTACACCCCTCTCCCGGAGATCCGAATGGGGGGTATTTTACCTCCGGAATCTTTTGTACAAGGAGGAGCCATCACGATTTTTGCTTATAAGGGAAACCGACTCATACACCAGAACCGGAAATGTCCGTTGGGACTTCACCGGCACCTTGATGTAAGGGGTGGTACCTCCTCGGGCGTGAAAAAAAATCCTTTACTATCACGTAAAGGAAAAGTCCACTGACACCTACCGTTTTGCATCTTCCATCGAATTGCAATGCAAGTTGGGTAAAAAAATTGATATCGTTCATGGTTTTCGAGTTGTTTCAATTATTTTGCAACTTTTCACGTTTTCGGTACATTTCAAAAATTGTGATACCGCGTTTTTGGACAGATAGCGAAGTCCCATGAAATTGACGCATTCATTGATGTTTTCGTTTATATTATTTGTCTACAAAAATCAAGATGCCATTTACAGGTCACTCTCAAATACTGACTCAATTTTATATAATTCAAATTGCCGTAACTCAATTTTTTCAAATGAAACAGCTTATATTTTCTGTTTCGGAAGTGAGCGGCATGCCCTCTGTTTCAACTCTTGTATAATACTCCCTATATCAATTCTAATAAGCGGTCATTTAGCGAATGTTAGAAGAAATATATTAAAATATTTAAATTCACTTTGGTACAAGATAAGAAAAAATTAATTTGTTAGGATTACCTACGTTTATATTTTCATAATATTTGTAGCTGATACATTGTTTTCACAAATGTCAAATGAAACTTCAAATTCTCAGACAAATAACATTCTTATTTTTGAATAATAGAAATGTGGGAAAAAGGAAAAGAAGTATACGTGGCATGGATACCAGGACACACCAATATAACAGAAAATGAAATAGCAGACCAACTAGCTAACATTGGAAGAAACCTCAATATCCCCTTGAAAACTAAAATAATCACGTCCAACTTAACGCAACCATTACAAAATGAAATAAAAACCGAATGGGAAGAAACATGGAAGGAGAAAAACCAAAGCGGGTAGTATGCATCCATCCAAAATTGTCTGCCTTTGGAACCTTTGTTTAATAAATATCCATACACGAACAGAAGACACATAACATTATCCGCATGAGAACAGGACATTGCTCAACCCCAAAACATTTATATAGGATAGGAGTTAAGGAAACACCAAACTGTGATTGTGGAGAAGAAAGAGACATAACACATACGCTCTTTAACTGTAAAAACTGCCCACACCAAAATAAGGACCTATATAAAAAACTTCTTGAAAATCACATAACAACACCAACAAATTCTAACTGAACTAAACACTAAAATAATTAAGATAATAAATGATTTTTTTAAAAGAAAACAACATTAAGATTTAATAAAAACTCTACAACTATTACAATCAGCCGCACCTACGCTAAATATGTAGCAGACTGTCAAACATAATAGAGAAAATATGGCGATGCCAATATAAAGTCCGACAATCGACAATCGTCACTAGATTAGACTACGTTTAATGGCTCAATGGACCTACGTCTTAGGTCAAACAAAATAGACATAGAATAGAATATAATTCTTATTTTTGACATTTTGTGACATTAATATATGAATATTTTCGCTTATATTTTTCCTTACTTCTACTGGTTCAGCTCTCCGTGAGAAATTATAAAAAAACTTTTTAACATTTTCGTGTTTGTTTTTTTTTTCATTTTTAATTAAACACTGGGTAGGTATATAAATTGAATTTTATGTATCTTTTCAGCAAATTTTCGTGTAAAAATATTTAGTCTGTTTTCGCAGATTTGTTTTTGTGTACCTATGGCTAATGGATTCGTTCGAAGCCATAACAAAACTGTTTTTACATAAACTGAAACTGTTATAAAACAATTATGTAAAGAGTTAAAAATAATGTTCTAAAGTTCTGCAACGCGACAACCTTAATCGGTGAAGAATCTGCTCGACATACATTTTTAATTATGTACCTTGACAAATAACAAAAAATACTGCAATACATCATAAGCCGTAGATATAAAACCAAACACATGCAATTATTTGCCCAATAACCATGCTAATATAGACAGCACTAAGTCATGCAATTTTAATAAGAATTAATGACGGTGTCGATGCAAAAAAAGAGTTTTAAATCCACCTGCATTCTGCTTTCTCAGCTATAATGATCAAAATTATCATTTAATTTTTACGCGGTCGCTTCCGCGTAAGAAATAAGACGCTTATTAAGAAAACTTTACATACATTATTTGCATAAATGCATAAACAAAACTCATGAGGACAATAATTAGTGGGTTAATTAATTTTTGCATGGATAATCTTTAATATCTTTGTTAAATGAAACACACATGCATATTTAGGTTTTCAATCAAAAGTTTCGTTTAAGCACTACGGTGATAAAAAAGAAACAAAATGCTGCATTAACGACCTCTAGAACTAACTGGGAATCATACAAGTAATATATTAAACACAACATAAACTTAAATTTTGCTATTAAGCAACCGAATGAACTTGATGAGACCGTAAACTATTTCACTGAGCTGATTCAAGAAGCAGCCCGGAAAAGCAGCCCGTCAGTTACAGACAATAAATTATCAGTGAGCCAGATACCACTGCAAGTGCGACAACTGATAGCAGACAAACATTATGCTAGAGGAAGATGTCAACGGACACGTAATCCTACTGACAAATTATATTATAACCGATTAGCCCGAAAAGTTCAGAAGATCCTTCAAAATCTTACAAACTCAAATTTTAGCGGATATGTTCAAGACATCAACAATAAGGATGATCGTGCCATCTAGAAAGCTGCAAAGAACTTCAATGGGCCTCTTGTGAGAGTGTCTCCCATAAAAAATCCAAACAAAGAATAGGCGAGGTCAAATCAGGATAAAGCCAACACTTTCGCAGATCACTTGCCTCAAGTTTTCAAACCAAATGAAAACGATCCAACAATAGGTTACGGAGCAATAGAGTCCTTCTTAGACGTGCCGTGTCAGATGTCACTTCCTCTCAAGCCATTTACGAAGCAAGAAATTGGATTCGAAATCAAGAAACTAAATGCCAAAAAAGCTCCAGGTTACGATCTTATCACAGAAACACTTCTCCAAAATCTTCCCGAGAAAGCAATTTCTTTGCTGACCGCAATCTACAATCGTATGATGAACCTATCCTATTCCCAGCCTTATGGAAATACGCCCTGATTATTATGATACCCAAACAAGGCAAACCTAAACATGAGGTTGTACCTTATAGAGCTATAAACTTGTTATCCATACCAGGAAAAATTGCTGAAAGGCTAGTGCTGAAGAGGCTAAGAAAATATGTTAACCTGCATAATATAATACCAAGACACCAACTAGGCTTTAGAGAGCATCACTCCACACTCCAGAAAGTTCACCGAATAGTCAAGAAAATATCATCCAGTCTTATAAACAACGAATTTTGTAGTGCAGTGTTTTTAGAATCCTCTCGAGCATTTGATAAAATATGGCACACTGGATACACAATAAGCCAAAGATTGCAGTGCTATCGGTGTGACAAAGCCGTGGACGATCCCTGAGGGGGAAAAATGGCACACTGGACTTTTATACAGGATCAAGCATCTTCTACCACAGCCATATTATATGCTTCTAAAACGTTACTTGTCAGGTTGCTACTTTTCTATGAAACACAATGATGCAGTATTAAGTCTATATCCCATAGAATCTGGCGTACTACAAGGGAGAGTGCTGGGACCACTACTGTACTTAATCAGCACATCAGACATACCAGAATCAGGAAACACAACACTTGCTACATTTGCTGATGATATTTCAATATTATCATCACAGCGAAAAGATGAAGTGGCTTCACAAAACTTACAACAACACTGCGACAAGATCAGTAAATGGTTTAAGAATGGCGTTTCAGTGTAAATGAAAACAAATCAGTTTAAGTCACATTTAATAATAAAAACACGATCTGCCTCAAAGTAAATCTCTTTAGCAACCACGTACCTGTAAACATTGAAGCAAAATATCTTTGTATACATCTTGATCAACGTTTAACGTGGAAAAGGCATATACAGTCAAAGAAAGCACAAATGAATTTTAGGTTTCGCCAGATGCACTGGTTCCTATGGAGAAAGTCAAAGCTCTCCATCGGCAACAAGATCTTGATCTACATGGTATTTTTTTAAACCAATCTGGACCTATGGAATTTAGTTTTGGGGAGGCGCTAAACCAACAAATATCCGAAAAGACAGCAATCCAAAACACCCTACTCAATAGTAAATACTCCATGGTACGTTTCCAAACTTACCATACATAAAGATCTTAAAGTGCGATTCGTTGGAGAAATTCAAAGATACGCAAAAAATTATCTCGCAAACTTGCCTGGCCACGAGAATCCCCTAATAGAACAATTATCTGAAGACCTTTTCCACGAGAGGCGCTTAAGAAGAACCTGACCAAGAGACCTAACAAGTCAATATTATCTGAGAGGGAGTGTCGACACTGGTGGCCTTTATATATATATATATATATATATATATATATATATATATATATATATATATATATATATATATATATATATATATATATATATATATATATATATATATATATATATATATATATATATATATATATATATATATATATATATATTTATATATATATATATATATAACTTTCACGTCGTCAATACTTGTAGAAATATACCATCGACTACAAAAATTTCAAAATGTGTTCAAAAAATGTTTTCGCTTATACGCCATAAAAAGTGGCAAGACACATAGAAAACATGATTTTCGTCTGGCGGTCTGTTTTTAGCCACGATAACTTAAGAACGAATTCGTCTTCCAATTTGGTGCACAGTTAGCACCTGACAAACAAACGGTTCGGATTGCTTCTGGGTAAAATCGCTCCAGGTGGTAGGGGATGAATGGGGGTGATTGGGCGAAAATTGTTTGTTTTTTTTCATTAAAACTCGAATAATGTAACGTTTTAGGATTTGTTTATTAGACAGCTCAATTTAATCAAGCATCTGGTATTGAATGTGTGGGGGTGGCATATGACAGAAACTTCGAATTTTTGTTTGCTAAAACGGCGAAAAAAGGCTCACAACATTTAGAAAACTTGATTTTGTAACGAACATTTTTTTTGTCTGTCGGTCTGCCGGTGGGTCGGACTGTAGGTCTGTTTGTTAGTAGGCGCAATAACTTTTGAACGAATTAAGATATTCTTCAAATTTGGTATCCAGTTAGCACTCGACAAAGCAACGCTTCTAATTGTTTTTGGGTACATCGCTTCAGGGGAAGGGGCTAAATGAGGGGAGATTTTTTTTAAATTAACATTTTTTTTCCGTTAATACTCGATTAATATAAAGTTTAAGAAGTTTATGGGTACAGAAATACGAATATTTTCGTTGTGGTCAAGTCATGGACCCTCAATTCATTTTATAAGAATGTCTTTCCGGCGAGAGTAGATAAGCACAGCTATGTGGAAATTATGATTAAATTTGCAGCACTATTCTGTTAGTTATTTTGAATCATTTTTATTTTATTTTTTTGGGTTCATTTTTATTTTGACGACTAGAACATACGTGTAACATATGTACTTTTTTCTCCCTCAGGGCTCGTCCGCGGCTTTGCCGCCCCGATAGCACTGCAGCTCTTGGCCTATTGTGCATAACATATGTACTTAATAATCCTTGTAGAGTAGATTGTAAATTTAAAAAAGACGCAGCAAGTGCGTTATGGAAGTGAATTTTCTTAAAATGTTTTTAATAGAAAACATGTCTTTTTAATCCAAGCAGGGATCAATATGCTCATCGGAATAACCTATATAGTAGAAACAATGTACCATATTAATATTTTACCAACATAACTTGTTTGAAAATGTACAAAAATTTTCCGAAAATAAACTTGAAACATTTCCGAGAAAACTCGTTTCCTAGCTGATGAACCTTAGGTTAATAGCAAATTGCGTTATTGAATTTTGAACGTTTAATGAAAATTCGCTACTAAAACGTACTTACTGCGTCTCGATTTTTTTTTACAAACATGTATCATATTTCGATGAAAAATGCAAAAATGCAATAAGAAATGTTCAAAAAAAAAAGTAGGTATCACCAACGACTTATGGGCCATCATGTGGTTGTCAAAAGAATTTTATTAGATGCAGCTCAAAACACCCTATAGGTAACGTATACAATTTTTTCTCGTATCTTGCATAATAACAATTATATTGAGCTTTATCATAGAAATGCGTCACACTGCATATATGTAAACCGAACGTAAACCCGGATATGGATTCTAGGGGCCCTAGTTTGGTCTCATTTGAAAAAATATTTTTAGAATTTAAAGGCCGCCGTCTCCTCATTGACGAATTTTTTCTACGAAAATTAGCTAAAATTATAGACCGTTGAACCATAAATATAACTAAAACTATTAAGATATAAGAATTTTCTGGAAATATTTTATTAAAATGAAGGCCAATAATGGTTTAAGCTGAAACTTAAGGGTTTGCAGAACACTCTTTACAAAATCCGTATTTCTTTCAGGTTCTTTGCCTAAATGTTACCAATTGTGACGCAACTTTTTACGTTTTGAGTAAAACCGAATTTTTGTTTTGTTTAAATGCCTCTTAATTTTTTGTCCTACAGACCTAAATTTTGGTAAATTATTCACATTTTATATATATATATATATATATATATATATATATATATATATATATATATATATATATATATATATATATATATATATATATATATTGAAACTGACCCTGGATATAGGTTCATGGGTTCACGGGGACTAGTTCGCGCTCATTTGAAGAAGTGTTTTCTAAATTCAAAAGTCGGGATCTGCTCGTTAGTTTTTTTTAAAGAAAATTCCCTAAATAAGCACTTGTGAAGCCACGGGAAAATTCTACAACTGTATTAAATATGGAACGGTTTCACTAAGTTAGGGCAAAAACAAACAACCAAATATGCTATTCAAATTGAACTAAGTCCTAAAACTTTCATCTCCTCTTTATCAAATTATTTTTTATACAAAAACTCGCTAAAAAAATCATCGGAATAATAACAATCAGATTAGATAACTGTAAAGTGAAATAAGACTAAAAAAAATTGATAAAAATGCGAAGTCACTAACCAGGGTTAGAACGCATCATCTGGCAGTCGATTATTACGGTGTACAGCGACCACCGTACACCTAGCCCACTGAGCTACGCAGTATATGCCAGCACGATTATCGTCTTGTTCAAGGGTTTACAATTTACATAAATTCTTTTTGATTTACAATTGATTTTTTGCTTATATTTTAAAGAAATCTAGAAAAATTACGACTTAGACCGTTATCTAGGAGCTTGTTAGTCATTTCTTGTAGTATTTTTCAGTCACATTCTGATCAATAAATTTTTACATTTTCAACTTTCATATATCAGATGTAATTAATTAAAAAATTATTTAATTTACCTTTTGAGATAGAAATCTGAATTTTGTTACATAGGATACTCTTTATGACAGGAACCAGCGTACCAAATTTGGTTGCCCTCACTTTGATATTTCCAGACATAATTTTTTTTCGAAAGAAAACACAAAATGTTCCGGAAAAACCTGGGCCGATTTTCCTGACTAAAGAACTTGTCCAAGCCACTTGCAAAAGGAAGGTATTTGCCAAACTTGATCACAATCTGACTATTATTTTTTGAGTTATCGGTGTGATACATACATACATACATACATACATACATACATATATATATATATATATATATATATATATATATATATATATATATATATATATATATATATATATATATATATATATATATATATATGCAAACATATAAAAACTGAAACTGAAACTGACCCTGGATATTGGTTCTAGGGGGCATAATTAGAGCTCATATGAAAAAATTTTTTCAAAATTCAAAAGTCGGGATCTCCTCATTAGTGAATTTGTTTTCAGAAAATTCACTAAAACAGAAATAAGTTTCCGGTAATATTGTTGACAATTAAACAATAACATATCAAAAGCCAAACAAGGTAGTGTCTATATAGAAAGCAAACATTGTAGGCGTTTGTATACTAAGACGTAAATTCATAACTGGTGAGGAACTGTAGGCCTGACTTTTAAGGAAATCCATAGTCGACCGGCTGCATATGAATTAATTATTTATTTGCAGAAATTATATAATTCAATAGCTAAATTGATTTATATGGAAAATGCTTTGAAATTCCCACGATAAAATATAAGAAGACTGATATGATCAAGGATTTTTTTAAGGATGGCGTAAATAAAAACGCGTGGTAACAAGCAGAAATGGAATAATTTTATAATTAAAATTATAAGCGTGATTATTACCAGATAAAAACATAGACGTGTATTGACAGCCATTTTAAACGTAGTCGTTTGATTAATAAAAGGTCTGGACACAGCAAGTGCGTTATGATAGTGAATTTTCATAAAAATGTTTTAAATAGCAAATATGTGTTTTTTTTTAAAAGCAGACATCAAATTTGGTTACCAGTATAACATATATAGTAGAAACAAAGTACCATATTTCATCAAAATAACTTATTGTTTGAAGATGTACAAAAAAAATTCGAAAATAAACTTAAAATGTTCCCAAAACAACTAGTTTCCTGGTCAACGAACCTTATTGTTTCACATTTTTGGCACATATCAAAAATTCTGATACGGCGTTTTTACCAATATATAGCAGAGTCCCATGAAAATGACGCATTCAGAGGTTTTCGTTCACATTGTTCGTGAAAAAAAATCAAGGTCCCGTATATAATTCATTTGTGTTCTTGTAGAAATCATTGTTTGTAAATTTTTTGTTAAATTTTCGTAATTAACAATAAATGTTTAACAAGTTATTGTAAAAAAAAAAGTTTTCGGATTGACGTGAAAACATTGTTTGCAAATTTTCATGAAAAAATGTTTTGGAAAGTTTTGTCGAAAAGCTTTTTGTGAAGAATATTATCTTAGTACGTGGGTAAATAGCTTGAAATTCGTTGGCCAGGAAAATCAGACCAATTTTTTCGGGAACATTGTAAGTCTATTTTCGAAAAAAAAATTTTTTTTCAAACAATAAAGTTACTTTGAGGAAGTATGGTACTTTGTTGCCACTATACAGGTTTTACCGGTAACCAAATTGGATTTCATTGAAAAAAAGACATTTGCTAACATTTTTATGAAAATTGATTACCACAGCGCACTTGCTGCGTCCTGACTTTTTCTTTTTGATGTTTCCTATATATATATATATATATATATATATATATATATATATATATATATATATATATATATATATATATATATATATATATATATATATATATAATGCATACAGACTTTGAGAATACTTCTCTGGCTTCACTGTTGGTTTTTGTAGGTGAAGGACGTAGCCAGCGCGTGAGCTAACTGTAGCAAGTGGCCCTTCGAATTCTGGAAGTTCTAGGATGTTCTTCAATGCTTCTGTGACTATAGTTTCGCTGCTTGACAGCATTTTCAGACAGATTAAAATTAAAATGCTGTGAAGCAGCGAAACTATAGTCACAGAAGCATTGAAGAACATCCTAGAACTTCCAGAATTCGAAGGGCCACTTGCTCCAGTTAGCTCACGCGCTGGCTAGGTCCTTCACCTACAAAAACCAACAGTGAAGCCAGAGAAGTATTCTCAAAGTCTGTATGCAGTATGGACAAGTTTCACCAAGTAAGGGCAACAACAATCAATGAATATATATAATGGTCCGATTTTGACAAAATTTGGTATGTACCTTCCTTTTTTAAGTGGCTTGGACAAGTTCGTTAGCCAGTAAATTGAACCAGGGTTTCCGGGAAAATTTTGGGGTTGCTTTCGGAAAAAAATTGTATCTGAAAAAATAGAAAAGCTATGGTAACCAAATTTGGTACGTAAGTTCACAATATTAGAGGGAAACTATACACCAACATTTATATTTCTATGTTACAGAAAAAAAAGTGATAAAAAATATTTGGTGCCAGATAGTTTCTATGAAAATTCACTACCATAACGCACTTGCTGCGTTCGGACTTTTTTATTAAATCAACAGGTACATCAGTCATGTTTCAACTACGGTCATCTTAAGAGAATCTCAGAATCTTAACACAATGACTGATTTTCAAGAACACCTGAAAATAACGACACAAACAAACAAAAAAGTCTGGATGCAGCAAATGCGTTATGATAGCGATTTTTAAGATAAATCTTTTTAATGCTAAATATGTTTTTTAATGAAAGACGTCAAATTTAGTAGAAAGTAAGCCATATTTTATCACAATAACTTTATTGTTTGAAAAAGTACAAAAATATCTCGAACATAAACTTTAAAATTTCCCGAAAAGTTGGTCGCTCTTTCCTGGCCAAGAATCCTATCCAAGAAATTTACACAAAAACTACACCGGCCAAGATATATTAATTATTCACGCAAAGCGTTTCGACAAAAATTTAATATTTGCATAAAAATTTTCAAACAATATGTTTCACAAAATTTAACATTTTCTTACAAAGATTGGCTAAGTACTCTGATACAAAAATGATATAAAAATCTTTTTACGAAAACTTTAAAAAAAGTTTCATACACGTCAATTTACTAAACGAGTTGTTTTCACGAAAACTCGAAAACAGTTTTTTAATGTGAATTTGTAAACCTTTTTTTCACAATAACTTATTAAACATGAATTATTAATTACAACAACAATTTGACAAAAATGGATTGCTGCGAAAGCACTGAAAAACTATTCTGGGAAAACTAACTGACTAAATATGTTTTTATACGAAAATTTGCTCAAAAAATACATAACATTCAAATTATATACCTAACCTGTAATTAAAATGTGAAAAAAAGGTTATTTTTTAGTTTTCACGGAAATTTGAACCAGTGGAAGTAAAGAAAAATATAAGCGGTAAAATACTTATATTTTTATATCACAAGCTCTCAAAAATAAGAACGTTATTTAAGTCTGTCACCTTGAAGTTTTATTTCACATTTGTGAAAACAATTATCAAATAGGTACTTATATATTATAAAAATGCAAACATAGAAAATCTTATCAAATTAATTATTTCTTACCTTTTTGTTCCAAAGTTAATTAAAGAATTTTAATATTTTTATTCGAAAATTCCGTACATAATCCCATATTCTCATCGGTTATTATTATTATTATAATTAAGTAAAAAACTGGACATTTTTTTAAAACTGATTCCTACATGAATTATTGTATGTGACTATAAACGTAAGTGTTTCCGAAACTAGCGAATTTTTTGTAGAAAAATGAATCTAGCCACATTAGCAGACATACATAAAGGAATATTTAAAAAAAAATTCAAACAACATGACGTAAGTTAATAAAACGATTAAAACTGTAATGGTGCTGCATTTTACTCAACAAAATCAAAACTAATTTTTTACCCCGTTAATATAATCCTAAAATTTGAAGTTACTAATTTTAATTATCTAATTTTTGTAAGGAAATGAACAATATTTTCTACATCGCAAAATGAACTCATGAATGAGGTTATTTTTAGAGAAAGAAAAATACTTGAGCCAAATATACCTCTACAAACTATTGCCAAAAAGATCATGTAACTCTAACGAAGACTGACTCAACTCAATCTTACTTTATCTAGGTAATGATTTTAAAACTATAAGTAATATCTTATTGGAGAGACGTAACTAGTTAAACAGATAATTAACTTTGAAAACGTATACTAATATAGTAACAGTATTAAGTAGTTTTATTTGTGTAAATTATACATTGCATTATGTGACAAATAAGTTATCAACTTGTGCTTGTCTATTCAATGTAATTTTGAGAGATTGATTCTAGAGATGTAACGCTTTACACGGTTCGCTCTCTATTTTCCACTGTTATATTGCCAATCATATACATATTGTCATCTATGACGTCACCACTTCTGTCCAGCGAATAACTGAATACTCTGTGGTTTAATACAGAAATTTAAAATCTAAAAATTAATGTCATTCTACCTTCTACTATTCTAAAAATACCTGACGTCACTTATCTCTGACAACCGACAGCTATATATACGACAAAAAATTCACCATCTTCCTCTTTTATCGCATTTAATTAAAATTATCACATCCAGTGTGCACAACAACCAGAATGCTGCCGTAGCATTAATATTATAGTTCATATGTCTAGGGGTGGTCCTGGACTCCAAGCTATCATGGTAGTCGCAAATAAAACGAGTAGTAACGGAGAGAGTAGCGACGCTCTGGGAGGACCTGGGGACTTAATCGTTGAATCCTTCCTTGGATTTACACTGCGATCGTCAGGCCGAGAGTCCATTACGGGGCGTTGGTCTGGTGTGGTGTGAACTAAACTGCTACCCAGACTCTGGCCAAACTTCAAAGGCAATCCTGGGTATCACCGGCGCTATGAGGACGACACCTTTAGCCGCGCTCTTGCTGATGCTGTCACTGTTTCCCATCTATATCAAAAGGGAGGCTACGCCGTCGCATCTCAGAATGCGAGACTCTGAAAACTGGTGCGGAGAGGAAGCAATAATAGGACATGCAAGAGTCTCCAAGGAGATGGAAAAGGAAATTCCGATTTCCACCATCAAGGTACGGAATGCAGGGGACAATATTAGGTTGACTATGCCATGTACCCTCAGAATCCCGAGTAGGGATCAAAGGAGGGAAAATGTTTTACTGACGGATCACGGCTGGAGGAGCAGCAATCCTCCGGGGCTGAAATATACATCGACAGCCTAGGGGTGCGCTCTTGGCGCATATACCACGGCATTCGAAACGGAGGTGTACGCTATCCCGTATATAGCTAATCGACAGGATGTGAGTCCTGAGAAACGTGTATACATTTTCTCGGATAGCCAGGCGGTGCTCCGGGCAGTCTGCGCGGCCAGAATTAGATCAACGCTGGTTCACACAGATGGACTGAGGAGGCCATGAAGAGGTACTGGGGGTCGGTCGGTGACTGTAGGCAGGCGAGGGACTTCGTGGAGGGGCCGGGCAGAGGCAATACTGTCTGGCTTCTCGGTAGGAGTCGACCTGCGCTTCGCCGCATCATTGAGGGCTGACAGGTCACTGTGATCTTAGAAGACACGTCACATTGATATGTGTCGAGAGGGATCCCATTTGCCAGGAATGTGACGAGAATAAAGAGAAGTCTTATCACTACCTGTGTGAATGCGAGGCTTTTGGGAGTCTTCGAACAGAATTGTTCCGTTCGAGGACTCCGCAGAAGAGCCAGGTAAGTTCCGTCCAATAGAAGACCGTCATGGCCTTCATTTCGAGGCCGAGGCGGTTTGGTAATGAAACCGAGGAAGAGTAGAGCATGGTTGGCAAAAAGGGCCCATTGTGGCCTACTTGCCTGGCGTTAGCCTCCCCATCACTGCTACTACTGCTACTACCTTCTACTATTCTAAAAATAACTGACGTCACTTCTCTCTGACAACAGATAGCTATATATATATATATATATATATATATATATATATATATATATATATATATATATATATATATATATATATGACAAAAAATTCACAATGTTCCTCTTTTATCGCATTTAATCAAAATTATCACATCTAGTGTGCACAACAAGCAGAATGCTGGCGTAGAATTAATATTACAGTTCAATCTGGGTATAAAACACTGTTTTAATCTGCCTGCTTATATCTTGTTGTGTTGTTTTTCTTAAACATATTTTTTAATGCTGTAGATGCTTCATGACACTTGCTTTCTAAATTTCACGCGACTTTTTGAAGCATTGTTTGATGTAACTGTAGTTATTTAGCTGCAAATTAAGCTGTATTTTACTTGATTTGATGAACGGGCACGTGGCCACGAAGCATCACACTTAACTACAAAACAGCGTGTTTCAAGAGAAAATCTTTTTTTATTTTAACCATGCCGTTCAGAGCATGAAGTAACCACGGCGCCGTTCAGAGCACCGAAGTAACCATCATTGAGAGCCCAGCAAAAACACCGTTCAGAGTACCATACGAACACCACGTTGGCATCATCAGAGGATGAAAAAATTCTAAAGTAAATTAACAGCTACAATTGTATTTATATGATACCTAGATAAACGAACTAAACCGAAGGTAAAATTGTAGTCGTAGACCCATCGTTTGTCTATTGTGTCTATATTGCACGGACGAGGTCGACGAACTACTTTAATCTTCTGGTTGACAAATTTATGAGCTTTTATCTAATTTAAAGGATAACGGGGTTAAAATGAAAGGTGCCGCGTTATTTAATGATGCTTACGTTCTTTCTTGATCTATAAATTCTCCATGTGAATATTGGAGTCTGTGATGAGCAGCAACAAGCACATCTGGCGACAAACCAATAACTGCCGCACATATTTTTTAAAGCAAAAAACGACCGTTTCGTACACCATGTTAGCTTCAACAGAGGATGAATATTCTAACTAAAATTCTGCATCAAAACAAGTATTTATATTGATTTCTTTTGTATAATAGAAATTCAAATTTCGCGCGTCTTTGAACCCATGCTACTTGAGTTTCTATTGGCTGAATGGCATCACATAACACAAGTGTATGATGTTGCAACTCGAGAGATATGGCATACTGAAGAGTCCAAACTAGGACCCGTCTATGTCTCCTGCTATACACGGGTTATAAAAAGTAGTTATGAAGTAGTATGCATGCTTTTTAATAAAGTGTATTCTAATTAGCCGCAAACTAATGAAGGATATGTTTCCAAATTATTGAAAAAATCTAACGAAACTGGTTGCGTCAAAGATAAACCACGAATCGGAAGACCAACAACGGATGTAGCTGGTAATAAAGCGTTAGCTATATTACTGTCTTTTAATGAAACTCTACAAATGAAGTTTCTACATTACACAATGCTCCACAAAAATCTGTAGTAACTTTGCTAAAAAAAATTCACGCGTACAAAGAACCGCTGGTGCAAGAACTTGTAGATGACGATTTTGATAGGCGTGTTAAATTTTGTAATATCATAATAAGCAAATTTAATGAGAATCTCAGATGAAGCTACTTTTACACTGTATGGATTTACTAATAGACAAAATGATCGTAATTGGTCTCAGCAAAACCCACATTGGATGCTGGAGGCTCACACCCAGCGGCCACAAAAAATTAATGTATGGGCAGGTATATTAGACAGCAGTATTATTGGGCCGTTTTTTATTAAGGGGAAAATGTAACATCTGAAAATTTTTTAAATCTATTAAGAGAAGAAATTATACCCGCTGTGGTTTCAGTGCTTAATGAAGTTTGGTTTCAGCTAGATGGAGCTCCAAGTCATTTTGAGAGAGGCGTGCGGTAATATTTGTATGCAGTTTTTCCAGAAAAATGGATTGGTCGCGGTGTTGCTCTTAAATTGTCTGCTCGCTTTGCTGATTTAACGCCATGTGTTTTTTCTCTGGTGTCACTTAAAAAATGTTATTTACGAAGAAGGGCCATTAAATCTGGAACACTTAAAAGCTGGAATTGTTGGCGAAACAAGTGCATTGTGCATTCCAGCTAAATTAATGTAATAAACTCGGAAACTAGAATAAAATGAGATGAACTGCTGCAGAAACCGAGTCACGGTTGCAACGACCAGGCGACATCGCTATTAGTCTGTGATGATGATAATAATGAAATACTAGAGAGAACTGGTTCTAAGTGGACTTTAGGAACGTCAATTTTTGCTAAACTCAACTATTTCAAAATGGCGGCCAGTATGTGTGCAGCTCTTTAATTAAAGAGAGCATTTAGACTGTGATGATATTTATATTTGAGAACATTAGAAGCGTATAAATAAAAGATGTATTTAAGTATTTTCAAGACTTTGCGCTTTAAGTAAAAAAACTAAAAACACGCTTAAAAAGTCATGTCACTTCTGTTGAATCTTTTTCGAAAACTTTAAAAACTCAAGTCTTTCATTAATAAGTTTTAACGAGCTTTTGTAGCGATACTAAATTCGTAACCGAATGTATTGTGGGAACACATTTTTAAGTGAAACACGGACCAAGCCAACGTAAAAAGTCAAGGACCATTCCTGCAATCGTAAAATTGCCGGGTGCTACCATCATTTCACCACAAAATGAGCTGCAGAAAACAATAGCACGTGCCGTCCCTATATTTTTTGTTTTGGCATGTCCCAAGCCCGGTAGCTACTATTTTGCAACAATACACGACCCATATATGGGCCCGTGCCCATGTATGGCTTAAGAAGCCTTAAAGGCTCGAATCTAATCGACAACAACCGACTGTGACTCATGAGGAACAGCGGACCCCACAGTTCTTCGACGGCGGCCGGACGATGATGTGATTCTTTACCGGACCGCCTCGATACCCGCGATGTTTTTACGCTCTGCACGTAAGTAATTTTTAAAGTATTTTATATTTTTTTACATTTCTCTAATTAATGTATCTAAAACTTTTGTAAATATAATTAAATTGCTAAAAGTAAATACTCATAAATGTAGGTTAAGTAGGTGACTAGTACACGCTCTTTAACACCTGTTGAATCAAATTTTATATTAAGGGTGAAAAATATATTTTTTTAACATTATAATATTTTCTTCAGAATACATACAGACAAAAAATTATTCTCCAACAAAAATTACTTAAAATTTTTATCAGCCTCAGCTTTTTGAAGGGTGTTTACTTGTAAACGCAATATAACTATGTTTATTATAATTTTTTGATATTTTCGTTATAACTTTTCTAAATTTCTTGTTAACCGGAACTGTCCCTCATAATAGCTAGAATCATTATTGGATAAAATGCATCAAAAATGAGGTTTTCTTAAAGCTAAAAATTGCTTTTTACAACTACATAATATAATATCCACATACAATATATAACAAAAATACACTAAGCTTATGTTACAAAATATTTGATAAAAGCTCTTTGTAATTGATATAAAAAGCGAGCACATATGTTACAATGTTTCAGAGAACGCACTAGTGCGTCCGTCGACCTCCGACACCTGGCCGACAGAAGGGCTTATATCTGAAGAACTGTAAAAGTTGCCGTGATTTCCTGAAGATCCTGCTTATGATTGGATGAAAAGAAGCCAACCCTATCAAATCCACATTCCTGCGGTCAATTCCAACCCTGCAAGGGGATGAAACGCGAACAGGTGCGACCACCTCGTCCCCCCACTACAGTCTGAGCCAACTCGGTCAGCGCCAACTTGATGTCGAAAATCACAAGCGGAGGAACTCAAAGGTATCGTATGTCATTCTGATATTTACGATAATGACTATAATCTTCTGTTGATTAATTATTTTGTAATGGTAGCCGGTGACGGTGTTTTACTACGTTTTCTTCTAGAATATAATATGATTACAAGCATGTTTAATAATGACTTTAAATGTGATAGCATTTCATATAGCCGTCTTATTTAACACTTCATTACATACAATGACTATAGAATAGTTTTGACATTGTACTTAACTAAATAACACATGTGTTAATAAACCATGGGATAACGTTATTTTAAGACACATATTAAGTAAAATTTAGCTTGTTTTTTATTAATAATGTGCACGGAATGTTTTTAATTAAGCAATTAGGGCTATAATCAATTGTACATAAGCATACAGAGTGGCAAAAATAAACTGCCTTAAAAATGTATACGCAAATTACTACTTAGGTATTGTACTTTACTTAAAAAAAATACATTAAATATAAATTATTAATCTACTGACATTTATTGCCAAAAATTATATATATATATATATATATATATATATATATATATATATATATATATATATATATATATATATATATATATATATATATATTATTTAATTTATCAATTGTACATAAACATACAAAATGGCGGAAATAATTTGCACTAAATAACTGTAGATGGACAATTACTATTTAGGTATTGTAACTTAACTATAAAAAAAAACTATCAAAGATAAATTACTAAGCTACTGACAATAATTGATAAGTACATTTGGAGAACCGAAATCACAAAACTTTTTAAAAAAACCTAACGATCGTTTCACTTAAAAATTCTGATTTTTTCATCCTCTGATGACGCTAACTTGGTTATGGAAACGGTCGTCGGCTTTATTTTAAATGTGTTGTGGTGATTTGGGTTCTCCGGGTGTATTTATCAGTGCTAATCACAGGTCACAATCTTCACTTAGTGACATTTATTGTCAAAAGAAATTAAGTTAAGTGTTTGCTTTTAGAGCTACAGATCGATTAGATTATGTAATTATTTCCTCCAAGTCAAAGAACGAAATCAGAAAAACAATTGCGCATAGGATTTTTGAAGTATTTTAAAATAAATATATTTTTAAATAAAACACCTGTATATTTTGAGATAATTTTAAAAAGTTTGTACTTAATTCAAAACATAAAACTTTTAAACATAATGGTTTAAATTTGAAAAAAGCCCAGACACAGCAAATGCGTTATGGTAGCGAATTTTCATAAGATTGGGTCTGCGAAAAAATTCTTAGTTAAGTAATTATCAAAAGCTGAAAGAAATAATAAGTTTTTCGTGAAGAAGTAAATATAAATGTATAAAGAGCGCGGATTATGATATGTCAGAAATTATTAGGTTATTAAATCTGTCAGTTTAAAGTTAATTCTGGTAATTGTCAATAATACACAAACAATGTAACGATAGATTATCTAACACAGGTGTCCAGAAAGTAAACCGGCAACCGAAAACAGCATATTCCAGAGATGCTTTGATGACGATTTGAAGTTATTCTACTCATTTAAATATGTTTTTTAATGAAGCTAGAGCTCTTTCAAGTTGGCGCTTCAACATCAAATTTTTTTTTCAAATATTTTTAGAACGCGTCCACCTAATAGAAGACGTGATACGCAAATTTATTTTAATACATATATTTAATTGTTGACTGTAAATTCTGTATTCCAAATACTTCTATAAGCGTCTCGTTTGGGGGGACTAAGGGGTATTTTTAACAATTTTTTTAAATTTTACTTTTTCACATTTTTGATGTCAAATTTAAAACGTTTTTTCTTAAAATATGGTACCCTCATTTATTGCCACCAGTACGCATCGTATTCGATAAAAATTGATGTGAACTATTGTAGTCCTTGTCTATTTTTCTCAATAATAACCAAATTAATTGCTTGAAATGAAAGCTGGCTTTGGAAAAATAACAAAGTAAAAGCTGTAATGAATGTCTAATACTGTTTGTTGATATTTATTACAGCTTTTACTTTGTTACTTTTCCAAAGTCAGCTTTCATTTCAAGCAATTAATTTGGTTATTATTGAGAAATTTAATTCAATAGTTTACATCGATTTTCTCGAAAACGGTGCGTACTAGCGACAGTAAATAATAGTATCTTATTTTAAGAAAAACCTCTAAAGTTTTTAAATCTGTCATCAAAAATTGGTTGGTCACGTTGGTCCCCCAAATGAGACGCATACGAAAGTATTTAAATTACAGAATTTACAGTCAACGTTTAGATATATGAAGATAAATTTGGTGTCAAGTGTCATCTTTTTAGGTGGACGAGTTCTAAAGATATTTGAAAAAATATACGTTGGAGCGCAATCTTAAAAAAGCTCTATCTCCGTTAGAAAGCATTTTTAAATAAGAAGATTTACGTCAAATCGTCATCAAATCATCTCTGGAATCTGCTGTTTTCGTTTGTCGGTTTACTTTCTGAACAGTGTGTATATTACGTTTTAGCTTCGCATCTTTTTTTGTTCAAAATAAGGTTTTCGTTTTTTGCTATCTTTCGGTACCTTAACTCAACATATCCTTTATTTTGTCAATGAAATTAAATAGATTGTCTTTACCATACAAAGTTTTTTAATCTAGTGTTCTCCTTTTGACAAAAAACTTTAAATGCATTGAACTCAATTTTCTATGCAACTAGAAAATTAAAATTTGATATATCTATGTAGGTCTAATTTTGGTCAATGAAAGATACTACTAAGACATACATACTACTACTGCTGTAATTTTTTTAAATGAAACTTATGTTACAAATTTAATTGAAATTACAAAAGTTTTCCAGAAGAAAATTTAATTTTGTTCCCGGAAAAACTGATCCGATCCAAGCTATTTACAAAAGGAAGGCACCTGCCAAATTATATAGATACATGGAATGTATTTTTCTTTGTTAATCGCTTGAATGATTTCGATTTAGCCAACCCAATCGAATCGGCTTTAAAGAAAAAAGTGTTTTAAATGCAAATTTGGGTTTCTGAAGCTCATTATGTTATTTTTATAAAATATAGTACTTATCCTGTTTATATAGGAGCTCTACTTTGCATCAAAATTGAAAATTCGAACTTATTGTGAAATTGGGTCATTAGGATTTGAAATATTTTTATGTAGATTGTCTACCATAAAGCACTCGCCGCGTCCGGGCGTTTTCACTTAATTACTATTTAGCTAATGAGTTATTTTCAATGACAATTCGCTACCATAACGTACTTGCTGTGTTCAGACTTTTTGAAAGTGATAAAATCCTTTAACTTTCCATGTTAGACTAGAAAATAGGTCTAGCTCAAATTATTTCTGCAGACATTTTAGACAAATAGAATGAGATAATAATTAAATTGAACACAAATTTATGCCCTTATCCAACACATGTCACTCAATATTTTATTCTCCGGAAGTGGTTGTTTCAGAATCTTCGTTTAGAAGTCATTGAATCAAACATCGAATATCGGCAACCTACCCACGAACTCTCTTCACTGTTACAAAGTTACATATCACACTATCAAATGAAGTTTCCGCAAACATTTTAAATAAATGGAAAAAAACTAATGAAATAGAAGTTTAAGACATTGTAAAACACGATGCAGGCAACATTTGTCCTTTACAAACTGCATCTAATTCTAATTCGGAATATTTGTTTTCAAAAATCGTGAATTTTGACATTTAATTGTGATAAATTGTAATAAATTTTTACTTGTTGCTTTGCGATCAGTCAAGACCTACTTTAGAGAATTTAGTTTATTTCCTTGTAATTTTGACGTTCTAAAATACTGTTTATAAAACGCCCAATCGCAGTAAGTGCGTTATGGAAGCGAATTTCCAATGCGGTTTACTTAATTTTTTACTAACATAGAAACTTTAATTATCGTATGTGCATGTGCATAACTTTCTTTTAAGACCACATGTTTACCAAATTTTATCAAAACAGTTTTATTTTCGAATGTAACTGACCTTTTTGTGCAAAAAACTGGTCCGATTGGGCTGATTAACGGGTTCGTTCAAGAAACTTAAAAAAGAAACACATTTGCCAAATTTGATCAAAATCGGTTAATTATTTTTCAACTGATCGCTCATATGTAATAAAAAGTTTAAAGGAGTCATAAATTTGGGTTTTAGGGGCCCTAATTCGGGCCTATTTAAAGAAACTTTGCAAACTTCTCACAACCGGCACCTTTCTATTAGTGAATTTTCATTAAGAAAATTCTTAATGAAAATCCACTAATAACAGAGTTATTGCAATATTTCAGATTTTGTAAAGGTGTCTAATATCCATGGAAAGAACTTGAAACATAAGTACATTTGGAGAACCCAAACCACCACAACACATCTTTTTAAAAACCCACCGATCGTTTCGCTAACAAAGCTAGCTTCATCAGATGATGAAATATTTCATATATAATATTTCATCCTCCGATGAAGCTAACTTTGTTAGAGAAAGGATCGTTAGGTCTTTGAAAATATGTGTTGTGGTGATTTAGGTTCCCCAAGTGTACTTATCAGTGCCCATCACAGATTCCAATCTTCACATAGTGAACTTGAAACAGTTAAAAATCGTCACTATTTCTAGACATTTCGTCAATTGTCAAAAATGATTGTTTCTTTGGAAATTGTTGCTTTCGTTAAGCTTTATTATGCATATCTATAAAGTGTAAAATTTGTGTGTTTTTGGCGAATTTATATATATATATATATATATATATATATATATATATATATATATATATATATATATATATATATATCCAACCGATTACTCAAAAAATAATTAACCGATGTTGATGAAACTCGGCGCGTATCTTTCTTTTATTAATAGCTTGGATGAGTTCGTTAGCCAGTCAGACCAGTTTAAACATTTTTCTGAAAAAAATGTTTCCCAAAAAATGATAACGTGATTTTAATGAAATTCGGTAGGCAGGTTGCCCTGGTAGACTACTATACCAAAATTGAACTTTTTATGTTAATTGCAAATTGAGTTGAAATTTGAAGGATTTCGTGATCATAACGCTGACATAACGCACTTGCTGCGTTCCGAATTTTTTGATTGTTAGTTTTAATTCCATTTTGTGTTATGTAGATATTATGTATGTACATAGTAGATACAAGTTTCGGCGCACTACCTTGTTTTGTCTAAAATATGATAATAATAATTTAAAGGGGAATTTTCTGAATTTAAAATAAAAATAAATAGTCGACCAGCTCAGTACATTACTTAAGTTGTAAAAATAAACATATTTTAATCAACATTGATAATATCATACTTTTGTCAACACATTCTTATGCTTTACAACAAATTATACTTTTTTATCACAAAATGTAAACCGACATTTCACATTATTAGCGTGTGTCAAATCCATATTGTTTAGAAAATGCAAGCTTTAAAATTAAACGTATAGAAAAGAAAATAACACATTACAAGAAAATTATTTTTTGGTCAAATTAAATAGATAAATAAGCAATTATATCAACTGTCTGAAGTTGCTTCCAAGGAAATACAGGCATCTTGATTAATTATAAGATAAGATGAAAATAACTTCCCTTTAGGTGTTGGGCATTACTAGAAAATATTTTTGTTGGCAGAATTTAGTCCCCTCTCAAAACATGTATAAAAATACAATCTGTTCCGTATAAAACATATATTCACCTTACAATATCTTAAAAGAAAACGCGATGCTTAATTATTTTGTGATTACACTACTCAACTCGGCAAAAAAATTACATAATTTGGCTTTCTAATTGACACTATAGCCCTAAAAACACAAAAATTTACAATAGCGCACGCATAAAATTGATCAGACTGTTTACCACATGCTTCTTTTTTCACTAAGTGAAGATTGGGCTCTGTGATGAGCACTGATAAGTACACTTGGAGAATCCAAATTACCACAACACATATTTTTAAAGGCCTGACAATCGTTATACTAACAAAAAAAATTCGTCATCTGATGACGCTAGTAAAACGATCGTCAGGTTTTTAAAAAGATGTGTTGTGGTGATTTGGGTTCTCTAAGTGTATTTCTTTTTTTTACTCAATATTCTTTTGATATTGTTATTGTATAATTTTTATCGAACACTTTTTTCATTATGCAGCTGTATAAAGTTAGCTGCACTGTGGGAAATACTAGATCATTGTTTTTTAGCTAAGTTATACATTAAGTGCAATAGAAAGTTAATTGACAGCTAAATTATAATATTTCCTTTATTAATAAAAAAACCAAAATATCATTAAAGGACGCCAGTATATCTTATTTAATATAGTACAAACACTTTTACATGCTTACATCATTATTATAACATGATTTCTTAAAAACTACATAACAAATAAATACTAAAACTAATTGATCACATTAAACATATAAATTAATTTACAAAATTAAATAGATTTAGAGAAAAAGGCAGACTTGACTCTCACGTTTATTGCTTCTTCTTTTTTTTATCTTTCTTTTTTAGAAAATGAAGTGAAATAATTCAAAATGTCCACTTTTTTATCAATATCAATGTTGAAATAGTGCAAATATAAAAAATACGACTTTCCTGAATTCAACATTTGGGAAGAAATAGTCAATAAAAAAATATTCCGCTAAAGTTTGAAGGGGACGATTTTACTCTTCATGAAACCAACTTTGTTATTTTCTTAAGAAGTCATTTTAGTTTTGTGTTAATAAATTTTTATCACTGTAAGCTGAGCCTGTCCCAAGCATTTCGAGCCGTATTTTTTACATTTTGTACTGTATCTATAAACGACCACAAAAACAGGCAACCCTCATAAAAAAGCATCTTGCAATAAAAGGCCACTTTTTTCATTTTTATATTATTTAAACTGTTAGAGCTGGAATAATTACCAGCCAGAAGTATAATTGACGTCAGACTAATGTTGTTTTAAACACAAAATATGAAAGTTCAGATGCCTTTAATTTCGCCATTAAAAAGTGTCTTACATTTTATTAACAAATAATTTTATTTAGGTCTATATTTAACTATGAGTAATATTAAGTCTTGGATTATTAAGCATGAAAGCTTGTCAATTTAACTCATGTTTCATCGCTCCATTATAAAAAAACATTAAATAAATAGAAATTTCAAAAGGGGTAGTTTACGATTATCATACTCGTTTGAGAACAGAATTCATTAAATTTATAACTATCGGAAGAAACAATTATTATAATGCAGAGAAAACTTTGCCGTGAACAGATCTGAAATTCACGAAGTGTGGAAAATACGTAGATTGTCATTATTCAAACTAAAAAAGTATTTTGTATTTTTGAAACGACATTAGAAAAATATGGCTTCTAATGTTTAGAAATATGCCGATGCTGCTATTTACACTTTTGTTTTGTAAAAACATTTATTACGTTATACTTGCTACTATTAAAGTTAAGTTATTTTACTAAAAATTTTCAGTGGTTAAAAACTGTTACCTTTATATTATATTATATATATATATATATATATATATATATATATATATATATATATATATATATATATATATATATATATATATATATATATATATATATATATATATATATATACATCTATTATTAACCGATTTTGATTAAACTATGCACGTGTCTTTTTTGTTAATAGCTTAAATTAGTTCATTAGCCAGCCCAATCCAATTTTTCAGAAGAAATTAAATTTTCTTAAAAACATTTGGGTCTCAATAAGCAGTGTTTACACTGACAGAGACATCAATAAACGCCAAAATTAAAGGTTTTAGATTAATTGCAAATTAAGTTATTAACATTTGAGACATTTAATATGCCTACAATATTTAGGAAAAATCATATGTTTTCCTTTTAGATATATAATGAGGTAGTCAATTTATTTTTCATATTTTCGGCTTAATTCACGTATATATATATATATATATATATATATATATATATATATATATATATATATATATATATATATATATATATATATATATATATATATATATAATTTTAGACTCGGTAAGACCATCCTCTAGTAAATTATTTTCTATATTCAAATATGCAGAGTGTCATATTTTATTGGCTCACTATTGCTCTCACCCTAATTATTAGAGACAGAGACTCCTTTAAATTATCAAATCAATGTAGAATGTTAGGCTGGTTACAAATCTATTTGCAGATTTTATTCATTCGGAACAGTTACGAAGACAGTTGAGGAAAAAACGAGTTCTCAGAATATGTTATATTCCTTCTAATTGGGTAGTTTTTGGAAATTCTAGAGAAAACAAATACATTTTCCATGTAAAGGAATACCGTAAATTAACTGATGTGGTCCATTGTGCAATGTGACTGAGCGATAGTCAATTTTTAATGGCGCCATAATTAATTTCTCTACGATTTGAAAGCGCTTTCGTTTCTTAACAAACGATGTATCGTGCGCTTCATTTCACGAAAATTATATGTGCTAAAAATGAGGGTTCAAATATGTTTTATAAAAATCATGTTGCCTTGCCAAAGTATTGTATTGGTGCAACAGTAACAAACTGACAAATTAGCTAAACTTACTTTTGAGTTTATAGTACGTAGTTGTTAGAAACAGTGCGATTTGTCAAATAGTTTATATAATCTTTTCATTTCCTAATTGTCTTTCGTTTCCGAATACAATAAAATATCATGTGTAGTTTTGGGAAACTGAAATTGCAAAAAGAAAAACAGTTATGTGTTGATATATACGTAAAATGCAACAATTTTAACGCTTTATTTTCTTTTAATGTATTTTTGTTAACAGAAGCAACACTCGAACTACTGACAATGGAACGATATATTAAAAAATCATATTATTATTTTAATTGCTTTACTATTCTACCACAACAACAACATTAACTTCAATCACTTACCATACTACCTTCGAAAACATAAGCAACATAGATGGTCAACAGGATCACCTGATCTTATAATGCCTGACTTGAGTATTTATCATAAACTTATGTTACGATTTCAGATTAACCAAAAATAATAGTGAGAGACATAGTAGCAGTGGGAGAAGTAACATCAAGTAATTGTAGTCACTGTTCTGATAGAATAGTAAAAATAAATAAAATAAAATAATTAATGTGTTCAAATGTCTTACCAAAAATACATTGAAAGTAAATAGCGGGTTAAATTATTTTTGTTTTACAATTTCTAATTCGATGTTGGATATGTTAAATAAATCTGCCAACCTTTCTTGGTCAGAACTCACAGCATCACATAGAGCGTCGGTGGCTCAGTGGTGAGAATAAGTGCCTCTGAACCGAAGGGTAATGGGTTGTATCTCAGGGCGCTCCTCACTTTTTCAGTACATACTGTACAATTAACTTCAACCGATGTTGTGGCATTGTATTTGAGCAAGTTGAATGTCTGCACGTTCCGCACTTCGAAGGCGGCGCAAAGTCGTCGGTCCCGTATCCATGCGATGTTGGGCACGTTAAAGATCCCTATCCTCCTTACAGAAAGGCAGGGGTTCGGCAAATTTCCAGGATGGTGAGGTGAAATTGCTCTCTGGCGACAGTGATTAGCCATAGATGCGAAAAGAGACGGACGTTAAAGTACAAAAAAATTGTAATTTCCGAAAATGCACATGAGATTTTATTGTATTCAGAAGTAAAAGACAATTAATAATAAAAATATTAAAACAAAAATGTGTTCCGAAGTTGACCATCACAGACTGTTTTATGACTACTATGACTCAAAAGTGTAGCTAATGTGACAGTTCATAATTGTGACATCATAACAGTAGGTGCACTTAGAGAACCCAGAAAACCACAACACATTAAAAAAATATCTGACGATCGTTTCATTAACCAAGTTAGCGTCATCAGAGGATTTATCCTTCAGAATTATTCAGCCTCTGATGACGCTAACTTTGTTAGTGAAACGATCGTCAGTTTTTTTTTTGTATGTTGTGGTCATTGGGTTCTCTAAGTACACTTATCAGTGCTTATGACAGGTTCCAATTTGCACTTAATTAACGCAATATTTTAACAATGCAACTTGATAATTGTAAAAAAAAAATTGACATTAATTTTTGGCAGTTATTTTCTGCGAAAGATGAGTCATATAATACACCGTTATATTTATAAATAAAGGGGTTTCAAATCGCCGAAAATCAAATATGGCGTCCATAAGAAAAAGAAAGTTGCTAGCGCTTAGTCATATTTTGCAGTCACATTGCAAAATGAACCAAACCAGTCGATATATGGTATTCTTTTATATGAAAACTGCTTCTGCTTTTTCCAAAATTTCCAAGATATACTTAATGTGAAGGAAAATAAAAAAATTAAAAATCGAATTTTTTCGAATAATTTCGTAGCCTTGAAACGTTAAAAATGGAAACAAATGTGTAACCAGCTTAAAATTCTGCATTATATATATATATATATATATATATATATATATATATATATATATATATATATATATATATATATATATATATATATATATAATATTGAATTCTTTTAATTTTTCGACTAGGTACTTTTTTCTCAAGATTAATAAAGATCTTATTTCCTAATCTAACGTTTCAAACCCAAAAACCAAACCAGGTATTTTGGCTAAACTGGCTTGCTAAAAGAGATTATTACAGTACGTTATGTTTGCTGCTTTCGTAATAAAAATAAAGTCAAAGGATTTTGACTTTAAACTGTTTGAGTTTAAATAGAGACATAGACTTCCTCTCTGGCTCCACAAGTGTTGGTTTTCTTATGTAATAAATTTAATTAGAAAGAATTAAAAGGAAACCTACATTAGTTTAAAGTAAAATACCCTGGAACTTTGTTTTACTAAACTAAGAAACAAAACGTGTTCTAGTAATAATTTTTAGCCATCCAACGAAGTTAATAATTGAGCAAATTTTCTAGTATACTTTTTAAGCTAGAAAGTCATCTTAAGAAAATAAGTAGTGAAAAATTTAAATAAATTTAATGGTAATAATATGTAAATATATATTTGGAATAATGGAAATAGCAATAAGAAAAAATTAATCAAAAAAATTTGTCGGCATCTTTGTGTGACCGTGAAATTGTTGATACCCTTAAAATGCCAATTTGGTAACAATCAACTTTTTTTCAAATAAAAACTTATATTTTTTGGAATCTACCATTATTCTGCATACAGGGTCATTATATTTTCTAAAGGCTCGACAATAAAATTCTGAGAAAGAAAACAAGTTCTTTTAATTATTAGACTAGTCTAACAATAAATAAAATAACGGTTGCGCCAAAGATTATATATATATATATATATATATATATATATATATATATATATATATATATATATATATATATATATATATATATATTATATATATATATATATATATATATATATATATATATATATATATATATATATATATATATATATATAATGCATTACAAGATATCAAAATAAATGTCCAAAATGTATTCTATTGTTGTCAAAACATAAATTAAGACTTTTCAAAAACGGTCGCCATTTGTAAATGTGTCTTGCCTGACTGCTCTAGCTGCACCAAGAATGTCGGTTCATTTAAATTATTACGCTCCTCTTCAACACTTCATTTTTCAGCCGACCCCATAAGAAAATGTATCATAGGTTTGTTTAATCATGCAATAGGCTGGCCCCACACCCAATATATCTGTTCGGGAAAATATTTAAGCAATCTCGGACTTCGGGGCCAAAACGAGGATTTGCGTCATCTTGCTAGTACCATACCTCCTGATAGTCACCATAGCGATATTGTAGTTCAGACACAAGCCGATCTCTTAATAGAGTTAGATATTTCTCTGGAGCCTGAAGACAAATGTTGGTCAGGTTGATAAAAAAGCGTTACAGGGAGCGACGTCGCACTAAAACATCTTATTGGCCGTAGAATTAATTATTAATTATACATTTTTATGAGACAACCGTGGTTTTATAATCTTTTCTCAAAATTCTTATGCATCCCACTAAAATCTGATGGCCCTGTATGTAGAATAATTTGTGGATTCAAAAAAAAGAAGGAAAAAATATTTTGAAAATAAAAGTGTGTTCTTACCAAGCTGGCAATTTAAGCTGTCAAAAAACTACAATTTCAGTTAAACGCGCTAGTTTAAAGGTATTTTTCAAAAGTCCTGTTATTGAATTTGACATAGCGTTGAAATTCCACAAATATGTCAAAAAGACAGTCCACCGACTTGTATTCGAAACTTTTTTTTTAATTTGCAATGTATTCCCATTATCCCAAATATATGACTGACATGTATTATATACTGAATATAGAAAAGTAATTTACCATGGAACCTTACTTTCGGCACTTTAATGTATTCTAAATTTTGAGTAAAAAAATAAACAAAGATAAAGTACCTAGGTCTGTTAATATAAAACAAAGATAGAAAGGAAGCTACGTGGGTCAGGGACAAACCGGCTAACGTCGGGTTGCCGACTTTGACACGTCTGTTCCGATGTGAGTTCGCGAGCAAAATCTATTCTGTTTGAGAACTAATTAAAATTTCACTGCTGCATCCCATCGTGTTCATTGATCAATCACGCTAATAGCATTAGTTGGCAAAGCGGATCATCAAATAAAAAGAAATAAAAAAGACGCAAAGAACATGGTAGACATGATCGTTCTAAAAGAAAAAAAATGTGTATTCAAAAGTTATTTCTCTCAAATTGCGTGAACTTAATTACTCAGCAGAATTTCTGAAACATCGCTAAATAATGAAATGTATTTTAGAATAGGCATAAGAAACAGAATTCCGAAAAAATAAGACCGGACCCAGCTAACCTCCAACGCGAATACTGGATTGAGAAAATATTTCCTTTAGAAACATTAAAAAACTGTAAGACCGATTCGCGATATCAAACTTAAATTACAAATTTTCTAATGTCCATGTCGAAGTTTTTTAACAACTATTTTTTTTTTATAAAATAAACTAAATATCAAACAATAAATGCATTACAAACAAAAGAATAAATGTCGACTCAGCGGCTCGGTAGCCTGCAAACTCCCGCTATATCAAACCACTGTCAATCATAAGGAGGATCAAAAATATTTAAAAAAGAATGAAATGCAATGCAAAGTAAGGTTTATTTTTATTAGATTTAGGGTAGTTCTTTGCTCTTAGATTGTAATTAAAAATAGAAGAAGCAGTATGACGATGGCCATACAAATTGGAAAAAACAAAATAACTTATGTTTACAAGATAGTCATAGTATAGGATTTATTATTATAGTGCTTGTAAAAAACACAGATAATTTTGAAACAAAACTCGCAAATAGTTCTTATTTAGATTTGTCACAATTTTTGCTTGCTAAGCTCTTTCCATTATCCATATTTTGTCGCCTCCGTTTGTCACTTAACATCATTTTGAACAAATGTCATTTCTATTGAAAACAATAATAACTACAGGGTAATTGGCAAGTCGCGTCATTATAAGATTATAACCTTCTATTTGAATACGAATGAGGAAATGTGGGTTTGCCATCAGCGGTTATGCTGAATCTACTGAAATTACATTCAACTGCATAGTGCTTCCGGTTATACCAGAAAAGCCAGGTACTTCGTTTTAAATGGAATACCCTATATATTATTGCACTTTTCGATTTTACATCGAATTCTAGATGAAATCTTGAAAAAGCACCATATCTTGAAAAGGGGCGTTTTTGGAGTTATTTATTAATTATATTATCTATATTTATTAACAGAAAAATCTATATATCTCCGAAATGGTAAGAGATAGGTACAAGGAAGTGTTAACAAATTTCAAAAAGATTTTAATGGAAAATAATATAAAGGAAAAATATAGTATATTCTATTTGAATTTATCAAGTTATAAATAAAATAAGTTGCTCGAGTGGTATAGAACGCTGTAAAAGTTACTAAAATGTTAACTGCACTATATTTAGCACCAAGCTTTCTCAGTTTCTTTCCCAGCGCAGAATATCCTACGTTGGTTAATAGCGAAGATATGTCTTATCAAACATAGTAGCCACATTTTGAAATTTTGGAGAAAATCGAAATAACTCGAAAAAGACACATTTTTGACATAATATGGTGGCTTTATAATATTTGTTCTACAATTCAACGTGGAATCTAAAAAATGCGTTCATATATAGGCTGTTCCATTTAAAATAAACGAAGTGCATGATAACTGCGGCATAACTGGAAGCAACATGCACTTGAAAAAATGTCACTAGATTTCGGATAACCGCTTATGGCGAAGCCAAAATTTTTCTGTTCGAATTCCGACTAAAAGGTTATAAACTTCTAATAGAGGCGACTCCCCAAACACCATATATATATATATATATATATATATATATATATATATATATATATATATATATATATATATATATATATATATATATATATATATATATATATATATATATACCTAACCTTAAAGTTGTTATATACCCAGGAAAATATAAATTTAAATATGAATTAATAAAATGTCGGTAACTACAAGGAATTTCAAATGTTTACTTAAGTAACTCTAAACCAAAAAAAAATCTTGCATTTGAGTGAAATTACAGCAGACAATAATTGAACACCTGTGCTGTATATTTACACCATGTCACATGAGTATCATTTATAATATAATTGGGATGATTTTCGGTGCTTTACATTATTTGGGGGCTATAACCTCTAAATCAACGTTAGGTTTGTTATGATAGTTTGGGCAAATTTTCATTTTGAAAATTGCTAATAGAGACATCACGATTTCCAAAACAAATTCAAGTAAACGTGAATTAGACTCTTGGAACTCATACTTAGGAACCGTTGATCTTTTTGTATTATATACGGACCAGCTTTTTCCAAAACCAATTGTATCTCCAAAAATAATAAAGTACTTTTGATGGAATTTAGTAGACACATTACCTGTCTAAAGAGTTTGTCATGCACCAAAATTACAGGTTCTAAGTTAATGAGGAATTAAGTTATTAGAATTTGTATTTTTCTTTAAATTCACTACCATAAAGCACTTGCTAACTTTTAATTTCTTGCACGTTTTTGACGCTTTCTGTCATAAGGAAATTAAAACAATCGTTATATCTACAACAAAATTGAAACATCTTTTGCAAATATAGGTGGATACGATATAAATAAAATACAAAAAATATATATCATAAAAAGGATATGCCTCAATTAGCGTTTATTATAATCCAAAATAAATGACCAAAGTTTATATTAATTAGCTCGGTTGTTCACATTCTACAAAGAGTCAGGTGTTCATTTGAATACTGTTCGCTTTTTGTGTTTCTGTTAACTTTTATAATTCTTTAGATAGCAGATGATTGTTGAAAGCTATGTTTTAAAAATAGCCGTAATAAAAATTAAAACAGAAAAGGTGTATGAGTTTATATTTAATTTTCAATTTCTAAATTAGTGTAACTCTCATATACAATATGTTGTATTTCAGACGAAGAAGTGACTTATTTAATATAATTACTGGCGATTTCTATATGTTAGCAAACAGTTTTATGTAAAAATAACATCCGAGTTTAACGAATATTCTTATTACAGAAATTTCTTTAAATGAAAACTAGGGCCCCTACAGCCCACATTTCCGGGGTCAGTTTCAGACTTGCTATATATATATATAGATATATATATATATATATATATATATATATATATATATATATATATATATATATATATATATATATATATATATATATATATATATATATGAAACTTGGCACGCGTGTTCGTCTAGTAAATGGCTTGGATAAGCTCGCAACGCAGAAAATCGGACCAGTTTTTCCGGTAAAATTGTCGGTTTCCTTTCGAAATATGTTTGTATCTGCGGAACTAACAAAGCTTTTGAACCAAATGAAAGTTGCTTCTACATAACGTATGGTATGTGCCACATCTATCAGTTAAATGTCAAAAAGTGTCATTTCAAAACAAAAAATGTTGGTCGCACTGAAGGTCAAAGGGCACAAATCTAACATATCGTATGTGCTTAGCAAAATCTATTGAATATGACATACGGAAATTTAGTTTTTTGGTGAAATGTTAGGAAATACAAAAACTACTTTGAAAATGTGTTTATCCAAAAAAAAAACGTGAAGATGGCGATTTAAAACGTCAAAATTGGTGATTTTTAACACACATTCTGAAACAAATGCCAGTTATGGACAACAGATACTGCCAAAAGTGTTTCAGAAGGTCTTAAATTTCTATTTCAACAGTTATCGTTCATTTAATTAAAATATTACAGAAATGTTATTGAATTTTTTTATCTTTAACGTCGGCCTATTTCCGCAACTATGGCCAATCACCGACGTAAGGGAGCAGTTTCACCTCACTATCCTGGAAATTTTGCCGAACCCCCTCATCTCTCTGTAAGGTGGGTAGGGATCTTGAACGTGTCCAATATCACATGGACACGGGACCGACGGATATACGCCCCCTCCCAAGGGTGGAACGCGCAGGTATTCAACTTGTTCAAATACAATGCCACAACCTTGCTTGATGTTAATTGTACAGTATGTACTGAAAAAGTGAAAGGAGAACGCTAGGATCGAACCCAGTACCCTTTGGTTCAGAGGCACACAATTTATTTGATAAACATCCTTTTTGCGATGTTATAGCAGCAGCTTAAGTTATAGTCTGTGATTTAGATATGTATTTTTTTTTTTATTTTGACGAAATAAATTTGAACAAAATTGTCTCTTCAGTCAATAGAGTGATAAACGGACAAACCATATATATCCAGTAGTAGTATTACGTATGCAGCAAGTGCGTTATGGTAGCGCTTTTTTATACTTTTTTTGTATATAAAATTGACAAATTGTATTGACAACAGACGTGTTCCAAATTTTACAGGTCTAAAACCAAATCTCGAATAAGACAGAAAAACTGCACATTTTTCAAAGCATCTCTGTAGCTCTGACAATAACAGAACTGTAGTGAGTCAATATAAATCGAAACACCTATATACAGGGTGTAAATAGTATTGCATCAAATGCGATTATACAGGAACGGTTTGACATTTAGATTTTACAGTTGGTGGGGTTAAATTATACATAAACACCCATATTTTAATATACGTTTCATTTGTTTTATGCGACTGGTGTTTTTCAGATGTCGCCTTCTTGATTTTTTTAAATGACAACATAGGTTTAATTTTGTGTCGTTTGGCAGGTAATTGATTTATAAATACAATATCATTAGGTTGTTTATTTGGAAACAACGGAGAAAATTAAAAAATTAAAATAATACTTCAAGTAGACACATTTTGGAAATTCAGTTAGTTAATTTTAAAAAATCACAATAACTGTTTACTTCTTAACAATATCTGTAATTATATTAACAGAAGCACACAATGCATTCTGCCGGAGAAATTTTTGCGATCGCAATTCTAATTCTAGCTTCTAATTCATCTAGTGGTATGACGATAAAAAGCACTTTTCAAATATCCCCGAAAGAAAAAATCCATGGGAGTCATGTCTCGAGACCTAGGAGGCCATTCAATCTCGGACCCTTCAGTCTAATCCCATGGAAATTGTGATTTGAGAATACACCAGCTTGCTCAGCGAAATGGGTTGGAGCACCATTTTGTTGATAATAGACATTTTAGTGCAAGACTTGCAGATTTATTGATTTGATTTACTATATTTTGTTTCTCGTAGAATTTAATTTTGAAATCGTTCCAAGTAACTCGCAGATGTTAATGTACCATGTATAAAGAACGGGCCGATGACGTTTCCGTCCAAACATTAAGTTTTTTCTGGAAACTGCGTGTCAATTTTCTAGTTGACATGGGGATTATCAGGCTGTCAGTATCTACAGTTATGCCTGTTTACAGAACCATTTAACATAAATGTGGCTTCGCCTAAAAAAACAAGGTTCTTACAAAATTTTAATCAGGTTCTTTCCGTCATAATTTACTATCTAAATCATCTTCTAAGAGTTAATGAACATAATGTAGTTTGCAAGGATTATACTGATACTGTTTTTATATTTTTCTTATTGATCCTTTACAAACATCATGATTTGCTGCAAGTTGTCTGATGGAAGCTTGTGGTGCTTCCGTAACATCCACTAAAACTTGTCATGAAATGTGATCATTTGGTGTTGTTTCCGGTTGGAAGATTTTTTTACACTTTTTAATCAAATCGGTGAACTTTTCACGATACTGTAAATCTGCTGATTGGAGGTCTGTTTGGAGGACTACCGTTTAACAAGCTTTAAAATGGGTCGTCTTACGATCACCGAATCCAACAATTATTAATAATTGAATGCGCTCAATCTCGAACTAATTAATTTTCGTTTACCCACCTTAATTTATCACAGACAGTTGTATTATAATTTTTGACAAACAGTATAAGCGCACTTGTTTCCACAGAAACCAAACTGTATTTTACATGTGAGTACATGAGAAAACCACTTATTCGAAATTTTAGTAGAACCCAGGATAAGCCGTTGTCGTACGAATTGGTAAATCGATAATGAGTATATTAAGAAATTACTGAAATTGATAACAATAAGTGGATAACACACAAGTGTTAATTTAAAATTAAATTTCAAATAAGTTGTATTCATTTAAAGCCCTTTCTCCAAAAAAAATTTCTTTCTACAAAGTTTGTTTGTTGTTTTTAGTTTTTTTTAAATTTTATTCGTTATTTTAGAATAAGAAACCTTATGACATACCATATGGTATTTGTAAATCAATTATCTGCCAAATGACACTAAATTAAATCTAAGTTGTCATTAAAAAACTTCAAGATGGCGGCCTCTGACAAACACCAGTCGCACAAAACAAATGAAACTCATAGCATGCATATTTATGTATAATTTAATATCACCAAATGTCAAACCGTTTCTGCATAATCTTATTTTTTGATACAGTATTATTTACGCAGCCTATATATATATATATATATATATATATATATATATATATATATATATATATATATATATATATATATATATATATATATATATATATATATATATATATATATATATATATAAACTAATCCTAAACATGGGTTCTAGAAGTCGTATTTCCTGTTCACTTTTATTTATTTTTTAAGGTCGTAAGTTGTTACCTCAAGAGATTAAAAGGCTGCACTTATATACATTTCTAGTGTCTGGTGACATACAACTTTTAGTGTCTTGAACTGTCAACCCTTTTCTAATCAAATTAATAGACGTAAATTAAATTAAGAATATTTTTTCTTCTCTTTTATTGGTAAACTCAAGATATATCACATACCATAAGTTACACAATCTAAAATATCTTCCGGAAACAGTAACACTTAATTTTATGATGCTAAGCTCACACATAGCAAATGTGGAACAAAATGTAACTCAGATAAATGGAAAGATGCAGCAATCAATTTTTTACGCCAAAGAGGTGGCTAACATAATTAAGGCTGCCTCTAAAAAACATTATAAAGCCGTTAAAACCAATCAACAGGTATTAAAAATGATAGAGAAGCGTGTTAAATTATTTTTAATACATCACAATTAAAATGTAATACATTTTCAATCATCTTAGCTACAGATTATCTGCCCTCTTATAATTTAATGCAGATTACTACAGACAAGTCAGCTGAAACATTTATTAATAATCGATAAAATGAACCTCTATGTAGATTATACAGGACATATAATTTTTTTATATTTATCAAGTGTCGTAATATATAGTAACGATTTATATATAATCAAGCTGGGGTTAGTATCAGATGTACAATTAGACCTACGATTAAAAAAATTAAAACCAATCAATACTTAACGAGTTTTCGAACAGTAGCGACAAATTAGTTCTCGCCGACTATAATTGATCAAAATTTATTATCCGAGGATTTTTAAGTGACACAAATATATATATATATATATATATATATATATATATATATATATATATATATATATATATATATATATATATATATATATATATAAATTATTATTCTAATCATGTGATATCATAAAGAAGCTATAGTGCATATGTAAATGTATTGGAGGTATTATTTTCACTACGGTGGTAGTTTTATATAGTAACGAAGAGTTTAATAAAACTTTTACGTTTCTCATAAAGAATACCAATTTATCTGATCATAATTTTTCACGCAATCAGTTTTTAGGTCTGCTTTATAAGCAATTTATTATTGCTTTATAAGCAATTTTCTAATAAAACCAGCTTTGTCGTAAAACATGTGTAAAACCATATGATTGTAAGAATATACAGTATGATGCAAATAAAAGGAATAAAGTCATGGTTTCGAGAATCGGTAACTTTTGGGAAAAATCCTAAAACAGGTCAATTTTTATTTATCAACTTGCGTTCCGTTTGATATTTATTTTATTCGTGACGTCATGTCTGTAAGCGTGATGACGTCACAAATATTTTTTAAATAGAAATGTGGATCATACCATATCGTTTTTGAAACGACTTTTAATTATATATCCGATTATATTAATAAGTTTAAGTAATTGAATTTTAATAGTGTAATAAGTTATTGTAATTATAACAAAAATATTATTATAAACATTTTTCCTAAAATTACAACCAAAATTGCAACAAATGTGCAAATGGATAACTATGACCATAGTTACGATACAGTAGGAAAAGAAACAGTACACTCTCGTCAAACTGTATTTATAACTTCGCAGTTATTTGCGCCATCTACGCCCGAATATGTCCTCTTAATTCATCTAGATTTTGTAATCTATTTTGTTTTGGTATACTTTACTTTTCAAGTATTTCCATAAAAAAAATCTACAGGTGTGGTAGCTGACAACGTAAGTGGTTATTCAATTGGTCCTCTTCGTTCTATCCACATATCGTTAAAGACGTTGTGTTAGTTTTTTAGCATTGCAGCATGGTGTGTGAGCACACCATCTTGCTGAAATCATAGATAATTTCTGTTTGGAATCACTTAGCTCGGGGAGCAAGTCGTCTTGCAGAAAATGTCGAGGACCTGTTAAGGTTTCGTCGAAAAAGTATGGTTCTCTAACCCTACTATATATATTTCCGACCCAAACATTCACTTTCTGTGGGGATTGAGTGTAATATTTCTGCCTTCAATATGGATTTTCACTTGCCCAATACCGAGAAGTTTAACGGTTTACATGACCATTTACGAGGAGTTATTCATCGCCAAAGGACATTATTTTACAAACGTCCAATGAAATTGAATTCCGTAAGCTCCAAAAGTAAACGAGCTTGGCAAGAATGCCACTTTCCCTTTTTATCGTTCTTAGAACTGATGAATGATCAATATTATCTAATGCTACTTGCCGTGAAAATACTAGAACATCTAGTTTCCCGTCTTCCGGTATTTGAGACGCCATGTCCCAAAGAGGCAATGCCACTGCCCCTAGGAAACCGACACCATTAAGGAGGGACACCTGCAGCCAAGTGTGGTGGGGCCCCCCTCCCCCTAGTACTCGTATTGATAAGATGACTATCACGAAGACGAGTCGCCGTTCGAGGTCACTTGCGGAATCCTCTCCCTCTCATATATACTGATGGCTGCGCCCGTTGCCCGTGATCAATGGGATAGGGTGGCAAACCAACATTTTTAGGGGTAAACGCTGTGAGGTCTGCCAAAGAGCCAGCCTCAGATAATATTGCCTGACTATGGTCCACTCAGCTTCGACACCTTACACGACTGCCTACCCAAGCTAGCCTCGAATACTAGTGACTAGCATTCCGCAGGAATCGACACCTCTCACCTTTAGGTTTTGTCTGCTTCCTTGATTTTCTAATGAAAATTGTAGAATGTTGAACACCAAGGAGTAAAGCTGTGTAACCAAAGAAGTAAAAATAAATATAACAGCATACTCATATTTGCATTTCAGAACTTGTCAGAGATACCCACTTAGGTTATTAAACCCGCCATTTTAAAGTTATTTGTTACATTTTGCCACAAAAAAATTGTCATTTGGACGGGAGAAACAATGTAACCGTGGATTAACTCTATACAATAGTTTAGCTTCTAAGTATTTTTTGATCCCTTAACCCAAAATAAATTTTCTTTGGCTATGAAATTGAATAATTGGTATTTATCGTTCATGTTTCGGGCGCCTTTGCTTTTGTGGAGATTAAAAATGCGTCAATGTACATAAAGTTGGTACATTCTCTATAGAGGCAACTTGTATAGCAAATTTAATGAAAATATCTTTGCTGCTTTTGGTTGCAAAAATGTTTTGAATGAAAACCCTAATTTTCTCCGGAAAAACTAGTTCGAACGGGCTAGCCAACTAACTTAACCAAATTACGAAGAAAAAAAAAACACTCGTGCCAAATTTAAATAAATTCGGTCATTTTTTATGTTATAGCACATATATAGCGGCTCTAGGTGCTCTATTATGGGAACTTTTATAAAGCTTTACAATTGTTACCTTTTTATAACTATTTTTTTAACTAAATTATGGTGTCAAGAAATTATATATGATAACATTCAATGAGACTTTTACGATTTACTTAATTTACTACGGGAAGTGGCAGACTTTATGAACAGAAATGGTGTTTAGTTTCGTATGGATAACACTGAAACCTAGGTTAGTGATATAGAAATCACATCATCTATTAACCAAATACGGCAGAAACATCTTTGTAGAGCATAAAATTATCTACAAAAGTCTGCCGGACAAAAACATGTCCAACTAATACGTATAGTTTCAAAATTCACATCACTTTTTGAACTTTAACCATTTACACTATAACAACTAACACTAACACAAGTTTTTTAATAGTTTTTTTATCAAAATATTGATCGTCTTACAAAAAAAAAAGCCGGAGGCCATATTATGTTTAATTATTATAGTTTCTGCGAAATATATGTAGGTTGTTTCTGACTCTTATAATGCGATCATTTTAATAACAGCTCCGTTGATAGTCTAACCCCACGCTACTTGTTCGCGATTACATAATATTTACTATGACATATTCTCAAGGCTAGGTGAATGTAGTCTAAGTATAAATATGATTTCTGTCAAATTTAAGAATTTTGTAAAATAGTCAATATGGTGCCATGAGAGTGCAGTTTGTTAGGCAACGTAACATATAACAAATGATCTCAGATTTAATGGCTGGTTTTATTTAGGACGTTATACCGTTGGTCCCGTGTTCATGCGATGTTTGGCATGTTAAAGATCGCTACTCTCCTTACAGAATGTAAGGGGTTCTGCAAAATTTACCGGTTTGGGAGGTAAAACTTGCCCCAAGCGTCGGTGTTTGAACATAGTCGCAGGAATAGGCAGACGTTAAATAAAACAATAACAACAGTTTAAGGCAGACTTGATCTGACCGAAACAAACAATTTTGACAAAACTGTGTTAAGATAGTTAGTTTTCTTTAACAAGTATTTAAATGCTAATAACCCCACTTTTTATTTACCTATAAACTTTAAGTTTGGTACATGGCTATACCAGGGTTCTGTAGGTACCAAATTTAGTCAATATAAATGATTATTTTCGAGAATAAAAAAATTTGTCAAAAGCTAACTTAATTTTTTACTTATATTATATAGACCGACCATCTAATTCTCCATGCTATTGTTAAATAAAACATGCTGGAAATTATAAATTAAATTCGGTTAAAGTAAAAATTAAATCGTGCTTTGAATATGTGTTCTATGTAGAGGAAAAATTTCAAAATCTAAAAAGTTGTAATCTTTTGCGCAAAAAAATCGCCAATTATCATCTGGAAAGAATGCCGTTTTCTGATAGCCAAATGTATTTTTAAATGGCAGGAAACCACAGCAATAATAATAATAATAGTAATAATGCCATCTGACGAATTTCGTAGTACGGAAACTCATCTAAAACCCTAGCGGCAGCAGGGAGGGTTGAGGGCAACAAATACGATTACAATACACAAAAAAAAAGAGTAGTAATAATAATAATATCGAATCACTAACAAATATCACACTGACTAATGACAAAATAGTAGGTTATATACTAGAGACCCACGAAATTGCAAAATGAATTATTTTCAAAAACTAATTTTGGAAGAAAATAATACGTAGTAGGTACTTTTCAATTTACAAAATAGAAAGCTTTGTATACATTATGGCATTTAGTTTAGAAACTACATAGTTATATAGATACATCAATAGCAAAGAAAGCTATGTAAATGAATCATGCTCTTTTGTCAACGATACATACTATAATCTTATTGGGTGTGAAATTAAAAGTGCATAATGGTAACATATATTTAAATCTCGGCTTATTTCCGGATTGAATTAACTTAATCCCGGGTGGATTAAAAATAACACTAGTCACTGAAATGAAGGTAGCAGTTTCACGGTCGGAGATGTATCAGATGTATTTCCACATCTATGTATGTTTTTTCGATTGAAATCCTGATCAACCTAAATCTATATATCTAAATTATATATATATATATATATATATATATATATATATATATATATATATATATATATATATATATATATATATATATAAACGACTTTTGTATTGACCGAGCAAATTGTTATAAGAAAATGTGTTTGATAATGAGCTTAAAAAAGCTTAAATATAACCTCCCTTGTAATTTTCTCCTAAACTCACTAATTTCAAATGAGCTACCTTTTAGTAAATTTTCTTTAAAATATAAATCTCTAATAAGGAGATCCCGACTTGAAAGAATTTTGAAAAAATTCATCAAATGAGCGCAAACTATGACCCCTAAAACCTATATCCGGGTTCACTTTCGATTTTTATATGTTTATATGTTTATATGTTATATATATATATATATATATATATATATATATATATATATATATATATATATATATATATATATATATATATATATATATTAGCCCTTACATTTAAATCTTGTTATGGTGAACTCATTATCAGCGAATTTGGCTTTAAGGAAATTGCGTAAAAATACGCACTATTATATATTATATAATATCACTTTTTTGGTTAACAATTAAACACTTTTTTTGGCAAACACTAAACGAAAATTAATGATTTACTGTGATAATTTAAAGTCGGTTTATAAACATTTATTAATTACTTTTCATTAAAAAATTGTATTTAAATGTTTATCTCCTTCAAAAAGTCATTTAATTTTTTGCATGGATGTTAACAAAATAAAAATACTTTTAAAATCAATTAAGTGATACAAAACACAAATGGCCGTGTCTTTTAATATCATTTTGTTGCCAGAGATCGTCAATGAACCATAATTTTCAAATGTATTCAGGTATATACTTGGTTTCTTTAACATCAGCCTATTTCCACTATTATGGCCAATTACCGACGCCAAAAAGCACTTTCACCCGATTAACTTTAAAATTGTGGCAAACCCCTTTTTAGGCGTGGGGGTAGAGATCTTTAACGGAATAATACACACCACCGACGGTTTTACGTATGTTCGAAGGGTGGAGCGTGGGGACTCTCAAATTGCTTAAACACAATGTCACGACCTCCGTGGGTGTTAATTTTACCAAACCCCTTGCTTTCCATAAGTGGGGAAGTGATCCTAAATGTGCCCAACTAGCATTGTACATTGGCTCGGCGGCTCTACGCCACCTTCGAAGAGCGGAACGTGCAGACATTCAACTTGATCTAATACAATGCCACAATTTCGGCGGGTGTTAACTTTGCAGGATGTACTAAAGAAGTGTAGTGACACCAAGCTCTCTAGTGGAATTTGAACCCGCGGCTCTTTTCCTTGGAGGCACATACTCACTGAGTCACCGAGGCTGCTATTTTTCAAATAAATACTACTATGTTCTTGAGAAGATAGACAATATTAATACGTTTTAGGTTTTAAATCAGTTTTACTTTTTTACACATCCTCTTGTCACTGAGCCACCGAGGCTGCTAATTTTTAAATAAACACTATTATGTTCTTGAGAATATAGATCCAATATTAACACCTTCTAAGTTTTAACTCAGTTTTACTTTTTATATTTTAGTAGGCAGCTTTCTAATAATTAGAATTTTGGTACAGGACCACTAACTAACCTTTGATAACGCCGGCACTATTATTGATAGTTCGTTGTTTGACATAAATATCATGGCCTTTCAGTTTAATTCAACTTTGATTCGTGAAAATTTAACACAGTTTATTTTGTTGCAGGAATTCGCTCAGAAATAAAAGGGATGTGCACCCCACAAATCGATCTGCGTACTCAAAACTTATATGTTACTTTTAGAGCTTCGTATTATAATTCTTAACGATTTTTTTTACAAAAATTGATCACATTACCTAATCTATAGATTTTTGTTTTTGTGAAATTGGTTTAATAAGATTTGTAGTTAACTCTAAAACGGTGCTATGTCAAAAACAGACTGATTTAAATAATTTATGTTTAAAGCTAGTATTAGTATTAGTACCTATATTTGCTTACATGTGTCACACAAAGTGTTATACGAATAAACTTCGGCTAAGCTTGAATTAAACCTACTTTGAGAATGATCCCAAATAACTATAGACAAGGTCAAACACTTTTTGTGTACGGTCACTTTTACAATTTTGTAAAATTAATTCATTATTGGTACTCACCACTTTTTGCTATAATAATGGTATAATTATATTGTAAAACTTGTCATATTATCAAATTACACGTTGTTTTGTATTTGGAGAGTAACTTTTAAATATGAAAACATAAACAAAGTAAGAACGTAATGTTACACATGAGTCCTTAAACTTCTTTATTTCACTGTGCCATACTAGTTATAAGTTTTTAGAATAATTTACTTTGTCGATTGTAAAATAATTAGTTTTAATATTTTTATAAATGTAGTACACATTTATGGTTAATACATTGTTAGCTTAAACACGTTACAACAAAATAATACGGCTGTAAGAAGTGGTTTAAAATTAAACTAGAAATGATTTGTTTCTACCAAAACCTGTCATCTTAAATTCAAAATTTTGCAGCTTATTTTGAGCTAATTTTAAAATAATTAAACAACTAAAATATTGAACAAATTCATTACTTACTATAATTATTCTCTGATTGTGTTTAAGCTTACAGAACACCATTTTCTTCAGTTCAACAGTGCATATGTCTTAAATTTATTCAAAAGTCAATGTAGCTACGATAATCTCGTTTATAGGAAGATGCTGCCTTTAATACCCTGAGAAAAAGCCGATACTTTTATCAGATTATGTTTTAATGTTGCTGTATAGAAACTATGTCTTATTATAATTTTATATATATGAGAATGTCAATTGATTGTAGATAATCATGTAGAATGATTGACAACTCTTATACACTTAGACCTGTTTTTAAAACTCATCATAAAGTGTAATTGGATGTTTTAAATGACCATCCGAATAGCTTGTTTTGGAGCTTTCTTTGTACGTCACGTACCCATCTGATGCAAATTGCGAGCTGAACATGCTTTAATTTTTCATACTATGTATTTTTAGGTACTAGAAGCTTTTGATGCAATAAATAAATCAATTTATCCCATTGTTTTCTTTACCTCCCAATTTAAACTGTATAGATTTGACAATTAAGGCAACAAAATGATAAGTTCTGTCTCAATACAAAGGTAAGTTATACGTTATACTCTATGTGGTATTTTTGACTGGTGTAAATTTGTTGACTTTCGTAAAAGTGCGATTTTCAATTCATATTTCATGTGAACTCATTGATTTTGATAATTTTGCAAAACAAATTATTATATGCTGTTTGGACACTAGAACCTCTTACAGTAAGGAATTTTTAAAGATTGTACTTAAATTTGATTGTTCTTACACTACTTTGACGAAACTGTTACCACAGATAAGTTATTTTCCAGAGACAACTAAATATTATAAATGGTTCAAGATTGTGCTTTAAGAAGACTGTGCCAGAGCCTTGTCTTTTTGCATCTTAAGACGGTGCGTTAACATTCGCTTGCGATATATCAAGAATTTCTCAATAATTCCAGGCAAGTGGTCTTTGCGAAATGATACAGAAGTTAGCAACCAAAAAATATTTATATTTGAAAAAGCACATAAGTCTGAGTGACGCTGCAGTGAATGTTCTAAAATACCCTCATTACTTTACGCATGTAGCATCACAAGATAATTTTCTTGGCGGCTACAAAATTGTGTCGTTGAGTCTTTCTTGACATGCGTCATCCAAATATGGTTTTATGACATCGGTTTCTCTAGGTTTCTAGTAGTCCTAATAAACCACCTTGGTAAAATGTTAGGTGGTTAAAATAATAGAACATCTACTATGTAATATTTTCTAGTGTCCAAACAGCATATAATAATATTGCAAAACAAATTATTATATGCTGTTTGGACACTAGAAGCTCTTACGGTAAGAAATTTTTAAAGACTGTACTTAATTTGATTGTTCTTACACTATTACTTTTCTTTTAAATTGCCAATAGGAAAAATTCGCTGATGACGACTTGACCACATTAAGTAAAAAATAATTTTTTGTTCAACTAGAACTTAAACTTTATAGCGTCCAAAGCACATTAGTTCACTGTTCACTTGATCACTTTTATTATCACTATTATTATTAACGTTCAGTGGGGACGCAGTTTTATTCGAACTAACTGATTTAACTGGACGCAGTAAATAATCAGAAACAATACTATCAACTGTTGTCGTTCATAAGACTCCCATCCTTATCAAGTTTATTATGTGAATAATGAATCTAAGTAAGTAAGGAGCAACTGAAGGGGTGGTGAGGCGACTTTGAGTTAAGGTAAAACAATAGTACGAAGCAAAAATAACAATAACGAATGCTAAAAATTGACTCCGCGGTGTGAAATCACGGTTGGCTAGGGCACTTTCATTCCCTCCGAAAAGAGGAGCAGGCATTTATAACCATGATAATAGGTTATTTTGGTTTATTTTTATTTTCGTATAGTAGAAATTTTGACAATTCGTAATTAAAATACAAAACGGATTTTGGAATTCCCAAATATATTTAGGTTTTCCTCGGGTTAGATTGGTGTTTATACCAAATTCCATCATCCAAGTAGTTTCAAAACAATGCAGCATCGAGGAAAATGGTAACAGCTAATTTGCATGGTGACTTACCTAAGATTTTACCTCCCGTAACTTGTTTTTTGATCTATTTGAAAAAAATGTTAATAACAAACTTGGTTGAAAATTTCGTCTAAGTTTAGTTAATATTTCAGAAACACTTGAGCGTCGCGATTTTCACATACAACCAAAAACTACACATTATTACCATTTTATCATCTACGATTTTTTGTAATTCCGTCACTATATGTCTGTCATATACATAACTTAAGTCGTTAGCAAGATATAGAACTTTGATTTTAAAAATATAATATAAATCAATCACTGACCGTTTATCAGTTTCACTTAGCAGATGCCGTTTGCTTTGACGAGACTGTTACCACAGGTAAGTTATTTTCTGGAGACAACAAAATATTATAAATGCTTCAAGATTCTGCTTTAAGAAGACTGCGCCAGAGCTTTGTTATTTTGCATCTTAAGACGGTGCGTTAACATTCGCTTGCGATATATCAACAATTTCTCAATAATTCCAGACAAGTGGTCTTTGCGAAATAATACAGAAGTTTGCAACCAAGAAATATTTATATTTGAAAAAGCACATAATTACAGTGAATGTTCTAAAATAGCCCCATTATTTTACTCATGTGGCATCACAAGATAATTTTCTTGGAGGCTACAAAATTGTGCCGTTGAGTCTTTCCTGGCATGCGTCATCCAAATGTGGTTTTATCACATCCGTTTCTCTAGGTTTCTAGTAGTCCTAATAAACCACCTTGGTAAAATGTTACGTGGTTAAAATAATAGAATATCTACCATGTAATATTTTCCACGTTAAAGTTGAAAACTGTTAACATGATTAACAATTATAGAATGTAAGATTTTAGCACAGAAGAAAGAACAAACCTGATAACAATAGTCTTTACAGGCAATAAAACACAGATTGTGGTTGCATCAATTGAACTGATAGGCTTTGATGAAACTCTTAAATTAAAAGATCTTACGAATACCTGAAGCAAATACATATAACGTGTATATTTTAATAAAATAATAAAATAATAAAATAATAAAATAATAAAAATCGCTGATTACAGAAACCAATAATATAAGGGTGTTTCGATTTGAAAGCACATATTCGCTGTTATCTTCAAAAGAAAGGGCTGATCTATTTGCCGTGTATTTGCTTTAACTTCCACGCTTGATCCACAGGGAAAGAGCCCACCAATCATTCCAGCTGTAGAGTCAAAAATGAGAGAAACATTTTTCAGATATCGTACTGTTAAGCAAATACGGAAAAATCAGGACCCGATGGAACCCAAGCAATAGTTCTTAAAATTAAGGCCTCTAAACTGACTTTAACTTAATGCGCCTCTTTCCGATAGAGGGCGTTTCCATCTTCCTGGGAACAAACTCGTTTCAGGTTAAAAATTTTTCTTCACAACAGTTTCTTACGCTGTATAAACACATCATAGATATATATCTATGCTGTGGTATCAAGCACAGATACATCTACATATAGTTCTCATGTCTGGAATGCTGTCCCAAACATAACATTACTCCTCTTAGATTCTATTCAGAAATTAGCTGTTCGCCTTATATGAGGTTTATCTTTCATAATTAAATCTACCTTGTCTAGATCAAGGCAGAAAGTTTGGCGATCTCTGCCTCTTCTGTAGATACCATTATCCAGATTGCTCCTCAGAAGTTGCTTGGTTAGTAACTTTGCTTGCGGTCTTCAATTGGCGAACCCGTTTTAGTCGAATAGCGCACGCTTTTAGAGACAAAACTTGTGTAACAGGTCCTTGCGAATCCTCGCTCTTCCTAAAGCCTCTAAGCTTTTGGATACCCTCTCAATAGACATATTTCCGAATACTTACAATTTTCAGTTAATCACGAAACGAGTAAACACCCATCTTGTTGGCACAAAAAACATGTTCATGATGTCTTAAGCTACACGTCGTTGTTGCCTTTTACCAAATATTTGACAAAAAAGAAAACTTAGTGTATACCTCAACAACACGACGCTCAATTGCTTTTCTGAAATTTAGATATTAACTTTGAAAAAACTCCCTACAAATTTTCCGTGCGTGCGCGTGTGGAGGGTGGGGGGTACTAGGGCTAACCTCGGAAATGTTATCCATTAGTCACAGGCTATTGAGAACTACTTTGAAAGGCATGTGCAGTACTTTCTCTTTTTAGAAGGTGTAATCAATCAGCCCTTCCCTTTGGAGTCAACCACCGTTGGTGGTTGAATATGACGGCAATTATTATTTTACGGAGCTTTTCCAGTTTAAAAATAGTTAAGAACAAATAAGTTTTACTTATTCTGTATAAGTTTTCTATTTTCTCTTGTTTTTGGACCGAAAATTTTAAAATAATTCAAGAGGGTTAAACTTAACGTGAATCAGCCAGTACCAAAGTTGGAAAATTTATAACTAACTGAATAAAAGAAGCGTTTGAAACAAGGATTTAATGGAAATTAAATGTTGTGTTCGATTCCCAAAAGGGTTTCTAGAGTTTGTAGCCTAAATTGAGTAATTAAAAATAAATTATCACACAAGTCATGTTAAAATTGGGAAAATATTGGCTCTTTAAAACTTTTGTAAAGCTAGTACTAACAAAAAGTGAAGTATTCATTTTCAGGCATAGAAAATTAAATTATATTAACGACTTAGCAAAATGTAACAAATTAATAAGATAAAAAGAGTTTATACGAAATGTTTGGTTAGATGGTGGTGAACCAAAATTATTACTCAAAAATATGCTGATACCTTTTTTTTTTTTAATTGATGTATTTTGGTATCTAACAAAGAAAATTATATCGCCTATACCAACTACATTAGAGTTTCATATGCATTCAAGGATCTCTTGTTTGGGGACCACTTTTCACCGCACCTAAACTAAAATCTTTCGGCACAGCATAAGAACCTTATGCTGTGCTTTAGGCTAATCAACACAAATGATATCCCTTTATTCTTTTAATGTAAACAGATTTAGTAGAATATTGTAGAGATCTTATTATGAAAATATTTTTACTGGTTTTTAAAACCCGATTGTCAGTGGCATTTTTTAGTTCTTAGATTTGCTGATATATCTTCTAATTTATTTCACAGTAGTGTCATTGCTGGGTTTTTTTTAGTTAAAAACAATAATTTTTATGCAATTCCTGAATATAGTTCCTTCATAATAATACATACATATTTGAGAAATGACTAATATTGCCGTTTTTTCACTTTTGGCACTACCCTTATATTGTTACTCTCCTTTTTTTATATAATTATATGCAATTCCTAAACATAGTCTTCATAACATTCTTATATTAGAAATTGCTAACATTAGCTCGTTTTTTTTTTCAATTTTTGGACTGCTTTTATCTTGTTACTCTGTTTCCTTGTTGAAAAAAATTAATAATATTATGCAATTCACAACTACAGCTTCTTCATGATAATACATAATTAAGAAATCACTAATATTCACTCTGTCTGCAGTTTTTGGTGCGTTCTTAATATTTAACGTCGTTCTTTTTGGCATAAGTTAAGTGTATAAGTCATATGTGTAAAAAGTGCGTGAGAACACAATGACATTACAATACACACGAAGCAAATATAATTGTTTCTCAAAGGGGAAATTTTAATAAGGTATTGGGTTCGTTATATCCAAATGAATATGATAATCATAAGTTAGTTAAAAAACAATAAATATTGTTATAAAAGGGCAGATACACATTAAAAACATGTTTATTATCACATTTACGGAACAAGTACGTCGCTAAATCATAATGGACACTGGCGATAAACAGTCACTTGCAAATTAATACGAAAAATCGATTGATTTCTCGTTAAAAAACAGTCAGTTGTATGCTTAAAAATATAACTACTGCAGCTTTACATTTTTTGCCATACGTCTACAATTTTTAATTCAAGCTATGAAAATTAACTACAACGAATGCAAAAAATGTAGAGTGACTTACAAACCAATAGATACTTATGGCGAGCTAACAACATAAATACTAAAATAAATAACAACCATAAATATAGATATTAAAAACATGCTTTCAATAACATTTATATGAATATTAAGGCAGACATTTGATAATTAAATACAATAATTTACATCACAATTAATTAATTACATTCCTAAAAATATTACTGATTATAACAAAATAACTATTCACTACAAAATACATAAATATATACTGTTTACCATTTTGAACCAGCTACTTATCCTACGTGGACTAGAAGGTGAAAAAATATTTTAAATATCACGCTAGAATATGAATAACATAGCCTAACAATATTTTATAAATTTCTATAAATAAGGTGAACCAAAAAAGCAATATTCCTCTTTTACACCATTATTCTAACAGTTATGAAAGAAACTATTTAGAATATATTAAGAAACAAACTTTTTAGAAAATATTCTTCAGTCAGAAACATCTACAACATATAAATGATTCTTAGTTACACAGAATGTTCAATTTTTGCTGTACAGTACCTAACTTACTTATTTTATGTTAACACCATCAGTATTAATGCATTTTTAGATTCTGCGTTTAATTTTAACTAGGAACCTTTTTAATGATAGTATGAGACTACGATTCTTTTATGCTTATCATCGAATTGGTTACGGATTATTTTTTTATCTTTTATCAATCCACTGAGACCGTAATACAAGATGGCTCACAAAGATATGCAGTTTTGAAAATACAACTGAGTGCAAACGGGTTGCGAGGACGGTGAGGGTTGGTAGTTAGGTCGTTGGAAATTCAGTCAAGCTGGACCGTTTTACGGGAGCCCAACGCAAGTTCTGCTTAAAGAGTTTTTATAACCATGGCGATTCTTACATAATTCTGTCGGGATATTTAAACGGCACAATACTATATATTTGAATCAAAGCAATTTCCATGTTACTGCAGAAAGAAGAGACCAGTACGTATTTTCAGTAAATATGTGGTGCAGAATTATTGATCGTTTAACGTTTATTTTGGGCTGAGTTCAGATTGGGTCAGAAAGTCAGAAAGTTCGAGGCTACAGGGACTCCCGAGGTCAATAAGAACAGAGGAAACAGTCAATGAATTTGGAGATTCTGTACACCGAGATCACGGATTATCATTTGGGAAGAGATCAGCTGCCCTTGCTGTCTCGTGCACTTTTTGGTGGCGTATTTTAAAGAAGAACTTTAAACTGCACCTTCATAAGGTTTAATTAGTGCAGGAATTGAATTCTAACAACTTTAATTTACGGAATGTTTCTCTCGAAACAATGTTGCAGTGTTTTCGAAATTTCAGCAACAGTTTATCTTCTGACCAAGCCTATTTTCATGTAAATGGACAAGTCGATAAACAGAATTGCCGGTACTAGGCCCCGGAAAATCCTATATAGAAACATCAAAAGCAGCTACATTCACCAAAAGTTACAGTTTGGGCGGCCATTTCAGCTGATGGAATTACTGTCCCCTATTTGTTTTGAGGATGCGTACGGCGCGACAGTAACAGCCAAATCTAACGAATACCTAAGAATGATTACATGATTTTTTCTTTCCACGAGTTCCAGAATCTGACACCTACATGGTTTCAACAAGACAGCGCGACATGCCACACGTCCAACGCGTATATGGCTGTAGCAGCCGAAATTTTTGCCGGTAAGCTCATATCTCGTAGAGGGGACAGCCAGGGCCGCCCAGGAGTCCTGATTTAACTCCCTCTGACTTTTTCTCTGACGACACTTAGAGTCCGGTTAACAACAAGCAAGTAATATTTTTGATCAAAATACCCCTGCGTTACGAATATTTTATTTATAGTCGTCATGGGTACGCACAAAGAAATTCAATTTTATCCTGCCTGACGATGCCGTGAAACGTGCAACCGCTTGCTGAGTAGAATCGATTGTAGAAGCACTTATGAAAAAATCTCTACACATGTAATTAGTATGAAACAGTTTTACGAAGTAAGGGCAAAAACAATTACTGAATAAATAGATTTGCTTGAATTAATCTTACAATGTGCTACACAAACAAAGTTCTCTTCGGCTGCTGTATAACACAATTTTAATGAATAACCTAAAATATAGCTTAACGTCAAAGATTTAAAATAATGTTTTTTCTTTCAATAATTAAATATTAGGGAGCTTTCTAGACAACCTGGGATATCACAGTTACAACAGATTGCGATTAAAACGCTAAGATAATCAATCCGTAGCCAATCAGAAGCTAAGTAATGAACGTTTAAACATAGACATACGAAAGTTTAAATTTCAAAAAAAGGTAATTATACTTCGTCGAAAAAGAAGCATAATAGGTCTAAAGAGTAAAAACAAAAATTTAGCTAAACAAAACAGGTAATCAAACGAATAAATGTGATGATGAAAAGTTTGTCCATAAAACAATAATCAAGTTATATAATGCGTTGCAAAAAATTAAACACAGTGTCTTACAACTATTCAAACAAGTGAGTAAAAAGAGAATTCTACTCATTTGGCTCACCTTGTATATAAAAACATTTGAACATTTGGAAACTTCCAAAAAGAACCTCAAAAGAAACGTTCAAAATGGCACCTTCAACAGAAAACCTCATTTTCGATTGTGGAAGCTCTGTCACTTAGAGTTTTAATGATGTGCACCTTCAAGTTTTAGTGTCGTTACTTTTTCAAGAGCTGCCTAGTCTTTATTACATGGAATGTAGATCAATACTTTACATAACAAATATTAATTAACATTAAAACCTTTGTACAAAATTAATAGATCAATATTTAAATTATACTTACTACTCAAGTGCGTGTATATACACGAAAATCAACAATGTTAGTAGATTGAGAAATTTGCTCATAAATTGTCGTTCATCTCAACTTTTTCTCAGATGACCAAAGAAATTACTTTCAACCAAAACACTCTGATGTTTTACATGCTTTTTCAGTTACTAAAAATGCAAAAAAAAAAAATCAAACCGTTACTAAATTGGTTTGTCAAGTAATTTTATGGCAACCCATAATTATTTTCACGAGACAGTTCAATCAAACTATCACTAAATACTAAAGGCACCTGAAATAATTCAGTACAATGCCTATTGTGTGTTGGAAACAATTTACAAGAGAAAGAAAAATAAACATTTGGCAAAGCTTTATTTGAAAGATAAAGCTCCTTATACGTAAACTGCTATCGTTTATATTAGATGTAGACTTGACTTCTACAAAGGCAGACGTAGAGGCTTTGCCTTTGGCTATAAAATAACTTATTGTCTTCTCTGCGACCGGTTTCGTCTTAACCGTATCATCAGGCAAAACAAGTCGCAATCAGAAGAGAACTTATTGTAGTCACAGAAAAAGCCTCTATTCCCGCATTTAGTACAAGGTTTCACTAATGTAGGCAGCTATAATAAATTAATTAATTTGTTCTTATCAAGATTCACTTGCTAAATGACTCTCATTTTCAATTTACGAAAAATCAAACATTTGAAGATTATTTTATTTTAATTTCTGCGAGTTTTTGGAGAAGAGATCTAGTTCAGTTATACCAAATAAAATTCAATTTAACGAAATAGAAATTATTATAAAGTTTCGGGTATACTTTAAATTCTTGAATAAGTACTTTTAACAAAGAAAGCTGGTAAGAAGGGGCAAATAAAATTAAATTGTTTTAAAATGAAAGTCTATTGTACCTATGAAGACAAAAGTGTCGTCATGGCCAGTGTTTACACGAGTGCTAGAATTAGAGATTTGTTATCAAAGTAAAGGTCACGTAAATAAAAAAATTAAACAAATCAAACTTGAATAAGATGGATATCAAACAAAAATTAGATTAGTTCAATGTTTTTTATGCGAGTAGAAATTTAAGTACTGGATTTCGAATATTTCGTATGAAAATGGGTTTTAATCCAAAAATTTCAACGAACTAGTTCTATAATTGACGGTTAGAGACCAAGCAAAGCAGTAAATTGATAATATCCAATTTACAGAATTTATGGATGAATTACATTCGATCAAAAAGGAACTTGAGTGGCAAACTGTGATGAATCTTCGTAAAATTAAAAATAAATAAATTTGATTTTATCTATGATTAAACTTGGTTTCGGTACAATCCTAGAACTAAACCATGCATTTAGAAGACGCCGAACTCTCCCGGAATTTAAAAACCACGATGATCGACATAAAATTTAAAACGATGCATTTGTGTCTTGTTTTATTAAAAGTGTTCTATTAGTTGTTTGGTTTTCCAAAGCAAAAATTATTAATCTACACTTGTCGGTGATTCCTCTCCAGATATTTGGTTATAAGATGAGGGGATTTTATCACCGCAAATTTTCTTCAAACTGACATTGTTGGCTGACCTGATAAACATGTCCGCGAAAACCCTTCATTTGGAAGTTACGAGTTAATTAAAATGGTCGAAAAAAAGATGCGTGAATTGTAAACCATGATAATACCAATATGTCTCGAGAGGAACGGTTCTGAGTGTTTCTTCAATGCTTCGAAAAACTTTAAGGGGCGATTGGTTGCCTACAATAAGGTTGTTTTTATATAAACTTATTTCCAAAAACGTATTTTATCGGAGTTACGCACGGGTAGGTTAAAATTCAGTTATTTTTATTTCTCATATTTGGAGAAACCTAGAGGGCCGAAATCTGGCACACAATTTTATCTTATGAAATGCTCTCCCATACCATCATGTTTAATTATTTGCTACCCTCTAAAAGAATTGAAAATTGCAACCATAAATGGATTTTTCCATCGTATATTTGCTCAGAGTTGAACTTAAAAAAACATTCAAAATCCTGCCTCATTTAGAAACCTTTCTGTTGTTGCGTTTTCCTTAAATATCCCGTTTTCGAGTACAAAATTAAGTAAGTAAATGTGGTGTAATATAACGAACCCATTAACAATAGCCAGGTACTATTGTAAACTGATAACTACATACTTCAGCGCCGTTTTTTGCCATATTCTTTCATCTTTCTTAATAACTGTTTATCAATAATTTACGAAAATAATGACACATGTCTTATCAGTTGTTATTGTGCATTCTCAAGTCATTTAACATAGGTGTGTTCGCGTATAAGTTACGGTCTCTAAAATGCATAGTTACCAGGGGCGGCTTGTCCATAAGTGCTGTGACGCAGCAGAACAACCAAAAATTCGAACAATATTATTCCTAATTGGATTAAACCATTAAAATCCTAATTTATTGTCAGGAAATAGATACGTTGTCGTTTGAAAGCCCGCGGTTCTCTGGCGGTGAAGACTGAGCAGGCGATGAAGCGCCAGACGCCAGTCCCAGTCAGTCAATTGGATATTGAAAGAATGAAATTCTCCTATGCCGTTTAAAAAAGCCGCTGTCTGACATCGTTGTTCTGCAAGCTCTATTATGAGCGGTTCGACGGGCACCGCTGGACATCGGACGGCTTCGGAACCACCGAATGTACGCTGGAAAAGAGCTGCATATTTCGCAGTTCGCATCGCAAGTTCGCAGCCGTTTGCCTTTTATTTAGCAAGAATGCATCTGTATATGTATAGTGTTATTATATATTGTATGCATATTATCGTATTATTCGTATGAGTGCCCTGTTTGTGATTCGTATTAAAATGGATGTAATTTTTGAGCTAGGCAAGACTAAATTTTGTAAACGTAGGTACCAGAAACAAGTGCTTAACGAAATCGAAGATAGCCTAACAACAAGCACTAGGAAGATCGATTATATATGACATAATTAGCCAATCAACAGCTTAAAGGCTTCATGAAAATTATGTTTTGTACACCTATTATATTCAGCGTGTACAGATACATCTACCCGATGATTTTTTACGAAGAGTGGCTTTGGGTCGATGTAAGCTAGAAAGCGTCAGGGACAATCAGCGATTTTTGGCGCGAATACTGTTTACCGATAGGGTTAGCTTCTCTGGGGATGCCTAAATGAATGTCTTTGACGATCACCTAATATGAACTTATAAAAAACCACATACGGTGATAGAAGGCCGTCATCAACACACGTTTAAACGTAATGTGTCGGTGGGAGATATTGGAGATTTTCTTATTGATCTATTAAATCCACTAGATAAGCTGACTTGAAAAAATCATCGCAGACTTGTTCAAGAAAACACAACCTTGACTTCCACGGTTACCAGACTTTAACCCTTTCGATTTATTTATCATCTTAAACAATTAGCTTATACGACTTTAATTGAAAATGTGTAGAAACTACGGAATCGTATTATCGCAATTTGTGGGACATTTCGACAGACTCCAAGCATTTTTGAAGGTGTACGCCAATCAATGCGTCACATGATGAAGTTTCAGGTAGCCATTTCCAAAACGTTTTGTCAATGTATTTAGTATTGAAACGATAAGTGGTTTCCAGGCGGTTTTCCATGATTGAATTCACTTAGGGGTGCTAGGCTGCTGGTTTCTTCAGTCAATTTAAAGTAATTTCGTTCACCAAATTTGAAGTTCTCTCCAAACTAAAAATAAAAGCTGAAAGACATGAATTAAAGCGGCGTAAGTGGTTAAACTCCAATGCCTGACAAAGACGGGCTAGTTATCTGCCATGCGTAGATTGATACATACCACAAGACCAAATAATACAAATAACACGGGTAAAACATACTATCCGAACTAGCGATCGAGAAATATCGGCCACTAAAATCACGAAAACCTTTGTCACCAACATGCCAATACGCGGAAGTATATCCAGCCCTCTCTCGCACAACGTCAGAATGACAGATGGAACGAAATTAAAAAATAATGTGATTGTAAAATTTATTGTGTTTTACGTGTGAGTTTCGATACATTTCGAAAATACACTATATTTGTAGCTTGATGAACGCTCCAACTTAATTTTCAGACTGAAGATGTGGCATATAGTGAAAAGATCAATGTTTAGGGAAGGAAATTTTTACGGAACTATCATTTTTGTAAAGAAGTTATGACTTTTTGCCAAACCATGATTTGGTAAAATTGATATTATATAAAATATGAGAAACAAAGGTAACTGAATATTGTAAACAAAATAGGTTTACATCTCTATAAAAATGATTTAAACACTGTTTATCAAATCTGTAAATAGATGCTTACTTATACGCTTAGGATATAACACCGCGTAAAAGACACTGGATACCTAGCATCAGTGGCCGAGGGGTAAAGTATTCAACAGATACGCTGCCTGACACGCGGATGGCCCGGGTTATGGTCTCGCGCGATCCATGTCACATTTTGTTTTCTTTCACTTTAATATTTGGTTTTTGTGTTTATGTGTTTTGTTTCTTTTAACGTCGGCCTATTTCCGCGACTATGGCCAATCACCGATGCCAGGGAGCAGTTTCGCCTCACTATCCTGGAAATTTTGCCGAACCCCTGCCTTTCTGTAAGGAGGGTAGGGATCTTTAACGTGGCCAACATCGCATGGACACGGAACCGACGGCTTTACGCCCCCTGAAGGGCGGAACGTGAAGACATTCAACTTGCTCAAATACAATGCCAGAACCTCGGTTGATGTTAATGTTACAGTTTGTACTGAAAAGGTGAAAGGAGTATCCTGGGATCGAACCCAGTACCCTTCGGTTCAGAGGCACACGTTCTTACCCCTAAACCACCGAGGTTCTTTAATATTTGGTAGAAACAACAGTTTCCAGATTTCATACGTTTGGACACAAGTTCCCACTTTTCTTTACAACGCCTGGATAACTTTGTCACTTTTGAGTCTAAAATCATAATTTTCAGTAGGCATTTTTTATTGTTGATATTTGATAAGTGAAAATTGGGCCCTGTGATGAGCACTGATAAGTACAATTACCTTCATTTTTATTAAGAAAGTTCACTATTACAGAATTTGTTTAAAAAAAACTTTTCTTGGAAAATATGGTTCGATTAAGTTGACTAAAATGCAATTATCCAAGCGATTAATAAGGAAAAATACCTGCCACGTATATAATTTGACAGATACTTTCCTTTTCTAAATATGAATTAAATTTTCTTCTGGGAAGCTTTTGTAGCTTAATGAAATTTTCTTCTTTTAAAGAGACTAAGGCCCAGTTTCACAAAGCTTGATCAAATATCTAACGGCCGGTTAGTTAATCAAGGCTTCTGACGACCAATCACAGCTTCAAAATATTTGGTTGTCGTGGCAACAACCCGATTCGTCTGTGATTGGTCATATGAAGCCTTGATTAACTAACCGGCCGTTAAATATCTAATCGAGCTTTGTGAAACTGGGCCTTAGAGACCTTGATATACCAAATTTTAGCTTAATAGATAATTGGATTTGTTTATTGCCGAACACAAGACTTTTTTTAATAATAGAACCATATAGATTGTAACACTTAAAAAAATTTTTAAATGAACGCGTATTAGGACCTCGAGGTTTGTTTCATTTTAAAATATCAACTGTACTAATATGCCGTACTAATAGTGTACAATTCATGAAAATTCACTACTATAACACACTTGCTGTCTCCCGAATTTTTTAATAAATCGAAAATAAAACCATTTTTAAAACGAATGCCAGATAGGCAAGTGTCTGACTGAGCCAGGCTTTTAAATTGCATTTTACAATCATTTTTGCAAATTATTAATAAAGATTATTAAGGAAGATAAAATAATCTGGTAAAAAGCGACAGTAATTATCAAATAAGAACTAAACTGTACGTTGGATATTTTTAATAGTATCTCTGGATTGCACGACATATACTTTCCAAGCTTTCAAATTGCATTTATTAAATTGCAAATTGTTAAGTTCGTTGCAATTTCTAACTCCATTAGATGATAACATATGAGCAAAAATATTGGTATAGAAAAGTCTTCCATAAAGTAAACTTACATCCCAAATTTGATCCCACTGTTTTTTCCAAATACGAAAAATTTAAAAAAACTGAATTTGACGTACTTACATCTATAAAACAGCTTCAATAGAAGACGTTTTTAGAAATAAGTTTATATCTTAATGAATTGCCTCTTAAAGTTGTTCGCAATATTAAAGAAACATCGTATGTATTAATTTGAATCGATGCAGGTTTGTGCAGGTCAAAATACTGTCCTATTAAATCATGGTAATTACGTCACGTACTTTCGATGCTTTTATGTCAATAACTGAATATAATATAATCTATAATTCGTCTGAATTTAGGAAAACTAAAAATTAGAAATTTGTGTGTTTTAGTGTGGGGCATTGACCTAGAAATAAATATAAAACTCCAACGCATGCACACATGGTACACCGCAGCCTCCCACACTGGTACTTTTACCTGACCAATAAGATATTTCGTAAAGGTCTCCAAATCCAAGTGGGCTGAAATTGCATGACTAACATAAAACTAAAACAATAAAGTTTTATCTCTTGATTCGCTTTATATAAAAGTTTATTAATTTACAATTTACAAGCAAACTTCTGTTGTTTAGAACCAGCGAAAGAGACTCAGAAACTGACGAGTCAATGATAGGTGTACCGACATTACGCTGAGTGGATTTATATACGTACTGCGGAGGAAAGTTACGAGATTTTGTATTATCATCATTGTCTAGTATTTAATCTTTCAGTTGCGTACACTGTTTACTAACGTCGATTTACTCTTTAGGCACATGTTTATTGCATGTTAACGTTGTTTATGAATAGATTTACATAAAACAGCAAACAAGATGGCCCACACATTCGTGTGGGCGGTTTTGGGTTAACTAAGGTGCAATTACCGAGTTGCCAAATTCGATTAACAAAACCATCTGAATAATTTAATTATAATTAGGGACTAAGTATACGTATATATCTGTTTTTTTATTTGTCTTCTAATTACAAAAACCACATCGCAAATAAAACCCAAATTTCCAAACACGTCATTAAATTTATTCCCGTATAAATGTGAAATTGTAAAATTTAGAATTAATCCAATATATTTAATACACTACTGATTTGATGATATGCAAAGAAAAATGAAGAATGTTCTACACAAATTATGACCTCTGTGTTTCATTAATGTCAATCTACAAATAAATGTCAAATTTACAATACTCGGATGAACTTATCGCTGGTGCAGATTTAATGTTCAATTAATACTATGGTAATAATGGAAAATTAGTTCTTTTATAACTCTAAACGACGTTAAGTTAACAAAAGTGTTTGTGTTCCATTAACGACGCACCGTAAAAATAAATTTTAATTAACATTGAGAGAAAATTAGTTTTAATCCACACAAAGTAGCTCAAGTGCTTTCAAATATCGCTTGTTGGGGTTTCCTTAACACGGTCCTCCTAAGAAAAAGATGATGAAGAATAAAATGGGCCAAGAAGTAGAAGAAGAAGAAAACAATAAGGAAGATGAGGAAGAGGAGGAGAATCATAAGAGAAAGAGGGAGATGTAGATGAACCAGGGTGACAAGCAGATTGGGGGGGGGGGAAGGCAGTTAAGAGGTAGAGGAAGAAGAGGAAGAAGAAGGCGGAGGAAAAGAAGAAGGCGGAGGAAAAGAAGAAGGCGGAGGAAAAGAAGAAGGCGGAGGAGAAACGAAAACTGAGGAAAGGAATAAGGCGGGTGATAAGAAGCAGAGGGTGGATGATATGGAAAAAAAGTCGGATGATAAGAAGTCTAAGAGGAAAATGAAGATGTGTTAAAAAGAAGACAAGGGAGTGGGCAGAGCAGGGGAGGATGGGAGGTGGAGAAGACGAAGAAAGTGAAGAATAATAAGAAGAAGAAGCGGAAGAAACGGAAGAGTACGCAGAAAAACTGGGAAGCGACAGAAGAACTCCAAGAACAATCAAGTGGTTATTGAGAAACTCCGAAGCAAAGGAGGAAGAACATAAGAACAAGATGAATTGCGGGGAGTATAGGAAAAAACAGTAGAAAAACAAACGGAGAAAACATATATAACAAGTTTTAAAAGTACGTGCGTTTTGGTGGTGCATTTTCTACACGATTTTGCCTTTACGACATCGTCAGTGCTTATCGTTCTTTTTTAATTTATTAAATAGTTCATGAAGAGCAAAGCCTATGTGTCGCTAAGACATCACAAACTTGATTGTTGTGCCACAAAATGGTTGTTTGCTCACTTCTTGAATAATTACGAATTGTATTATGTCTTGCAAAATAGGTCTGTCGCAAGGGCATTTTAAAGCTTAGACGCTCTACCAAAAAACAAAGATTCATAACGAACTGTTTGACAAGTGGGCACTAAAAATATGCGCTTTTTGACTAATATGGGTTTGCCGATTAAAGGTCGCAAGCGGAGGTACTAACGAAGCAATTTGTGAGGAACGATGTTGCTGGTAGCATGAATAGAAGAGACAGAAATCTTCAACCTCTATCTTGTCGTTTAGAGAAGTAAGATTGACTGTAATATATGAATCTTCTATAAGGTGAACAGGTCGTTTCTAAATAGAATCAAGGAGGGATAATATTGTCTTTGCGACAAGCACCCCAAACATGCGAGCAATATTCCAACAGTGCACGTATCTATGCTTTATAGCGCATCAAAAGCTGCTGTTATAAAAGAAACTTTTAACCCGAAACAGAAACCCAAGCTTTTCCGGTGCTGCTTTTGCAATATTGGAAACATCTAAATGCCAGCAAAGATTCTCTGCAACAGTTATACCCAAAATGGAACCTTGTAGAACACCCGCACTAACGTCTAATTCATCTGATCAAACATTATCGACAAAAACATGCAATGAGCCGTCCTTTAGAAAACTAAATATCTATAGGCATAGTTTCGAAGTCTATCCGTGCGGTGAAAGCTAATTGACGAGTGCCTCATGCCAGACCCGATCGAATGATTTAGAAATCCCAATGAAATGGTATGATCTTTTCCAAATTTGTCGAAGGCAGAACTCCAACGATGAGTGACGTACGTCAGAATATCGCAAGTAAATCGGTGTTGACGAAAGCCGTATTGGCGATCACTTAAGATGTTCGATTTGTCCGGGTATTTGATAAGGTCTATAGTGATAACTTTTTCCACGGTTTTAGAATGAAAATTGGATGAAAAAGTGTCTTTACAAATTGGAGCATAAATACATATTAGCAGGAAAATAGTTGGTAGAGAGAATATCATTGTTTTTGAAATTTGATTTTAAAGGAAAGTCTCAGGCGACACTTCAAAATATTTGTGAAGTTTTTATTGAATATTTATATTCCAAATTGTATATTTTACAATTTTACTGTACAAGCATACATAATTCTATGTATGATACGTTGTATGATTTATGTTCATAAAATATATTATATATTAGTTTTAGTACCACACATCGGATTGTCCTACATTTTAGGGAGCGGCTGAACTCAACTTGTTTCCAGGAAGATGAAAATACCACGATCATATAGAACATTGAAAAGGGGAGACGCAAAATTGAAGTCAGTAAGGTGCTATTAGTCAGTTAAGAACTATTGTTGGCATTCCATCGGGTCCTGATGCCTTCTTGATGTGTAACTTGTACACAATGTGCTTAAGAGTTCGATGTCTGAAAAATATTCCTCTCATTTTTGACTCTACAACTGGAACAGTTGGTGGGCACTTTCATAGCAGATCAAGCGTGGAATTTGAAGCAAATACACTAGCGATTAGAGCAGTATTTGCTGTTGACCATACAGCAAATACTCCCATCACTTGAAGCCAGGGGAGAAAAAGAGCTGGTGGTGAAATTTTAACCTATAATTTTCACCACAGATGCGAAAGTTCGGCGCCGGTATTGTTAAAACATGAGATAACTTTCTCTTTTATTGATTTATGAAAGCCATTTTTTGGCTTCATCGATTATCCGCCGGCACCTGTTCCTTGTTGATGCAAAGGCGGTGTGAGTTTTACTGATAAGATTTTTGCGAGAGGGAGAATTTTTGAAACTACTGCTTTTCAGCGAGCTCTGTGAACCAGGGTTTTGATTTGAAAATGCCATGTTTCGATTACTGAGAAATATATGTTTCCACCGCCAATAAGATAGTTTCAGTAATGGTGTTGGCGCATTCTATGGGATTATTACTTCGAAAACAGACATTTTACTAGAGAAACGAAGAGTAACAACAAGCTGTTAAAAACACTTGAGCGTTCTCATTTTTGTTAAAAACAGCTTGCGTCTGAGGTACATATAACTAGATTTGCTACATGCAGGTGAGTTTTTTAGTGTTACAAGGGGATATCTCGAAGACGGTTTAATTTTTTTTTTTGTTAAATTTTGGCGAAGTACTAGGGAGACAGGGAAGACATATTTAAACATATTTTTGTTATCCCGTCCTTTCTATTATGAGGAACGAAGGGTAACTCTTTGTATTTTTAAATAGGGTGGTGTACTTTTTTTAATAAAATTCGAATCTACGTAAAAACTAGATACCTATGTGTGCACAACAATTTTATATGATCTTTCGGTTACGAAATTATGGTTACTTAGGTTGAAATATAAAAAATAATAATTTCAATGTATTTATCAACTCTGTGATCATGAACGTTGACGTTTAAACGTGTTATTTTTACTGAATTCCATTGGGATTTTGACATTTTGACGATTATTTTCCAATTTATTGCTCAATTAAACATGAAAAATAATTTTAATATGCAAGTTGGCACGTTAATTTTGGAGGGCTGCAGAAAAAACTACAGAAAAGCTGCATTAGTGTGGATAAAGAGGTTTGCTAATCAACCGAAATCCCACATGGCATTTCAAAGGCTGGAAACCAAGAGTCTTACTACTGGCAGTTTAAAATCGAAATCACGATTTCGGAAGAAAACTAAAACTGACGAAAGTAGTGCCAGTTGGCGTTTTAGGAACGGTAGCGGGTTGACCCGCATGTAAGTACCAGGCGGCTTGCTAGAGATGCTTGAGTGAGTCAAAAATCAGTTGTGAACATATTTCACTTTTATACGTTTCATCCATATAACATTACACTGCACCAAGAGCAATACAAACAAGGTTTTGAAAATCGAGTTACGTTTTGCAATTGGGTCAGCAGACAAATGCAAGGAAATAACAGGTTCCTAAATAATGTTATTTTTCTGAGGAAGCTACTATCCATAATCGCGGGCAAGTAGGATTTTAATTTATCCCTTATCAGTAGAAATTAAATTTCTTTTATTATTTTCTTCTTTTTTTATTTTTAGATAAATAGACACAATATGCACTACTGGACGTCGAAAAATCCCACTAGATAACTTTGCCAAATCAACATCCATAGTGAATTATTGTCTGGTATGGTATAATCGGGATGTGGTTTCAACAGGATGGAACTCCACCCCATTATGCAACACATGCCCGTAATCATTTGAATGGAATATTTAAAAACAGATGGATTGGTCGAGCATGTCCTGCTACTTCCGCGGATTTGACCCTCCCCGTTGATTATTTCTTTTGTGGTTTTATAATGAACAAAGCGATGGAGATTGCAACTACAACTTTAGATAATATGAAAATCCTCTCTGCCTGCTCATTGGAAACACCTGAAATGTGGCAGTATGTACGGGATTCATTTAGAAAAATAGTGAGAAAGTGTTTGGAAGTTGAAGGGGGACATTCGAACAGATTCTCATGCATAATAAGACGATAAATTAGTTAAAATTTAATAGTTCATATTTTTTGTAATTTTAACCTAATAAATCGCAATTCCGTAACCGAAAGAGCAAATCTTTTTTTTGCACAGATACCTACTTTTTTAACGTAAATTCTAATTTTATAAGTACATCGTCCTATTTAAAAATCTCCGTGCCTCAGAATAGAGGCGGTAAATGTAAAAATTTTGTTTAAATACGTCTCCACGTCTACCTCTCACGTCACCAAAATTTCACGAAAAAAAAATTTAACCGTTTTCAAAATATTGTAACACTCTAAAAAACTTACCCTGCATAGTAAGAGTAGTGAACTGAAAAATCAGTAGAATCATTTGTAATAAAATTAAAACTACAAAATCTGCTGAAATGTGTTAAATACAACAGCTGCCATGTAAATGTACCTTTCGGAATTCCCGAGAATCCTTTTTATTCCAAATCCTAAATAAAATCGGATGCAATACCATGACAATAAAATGAATCAGGAATAAGATGAATTTAAAGTTAAAACAACGAACATTACGATGCTGATATATGTAAATCTATTCAAATATTTATTGTATTGTGCTAACCGTATCCGATAAAACCCGCAATATCATTAGTTTTATCCCATAGTTTGGTTATTTTGACTTATAAAATATCCATAAAAAACATAAATAAAGAATTAAAAGCATAACGGTATCGCACCCATAAAATAACCATGAATTACCAAAACATTCATGAATCGTGTAAGAGTTAGAACACCTCTATGTTTTTAACCGATATTGTTATGAGTTGAGGTAAGCACATTCTACAATTATTTAATAATTCTTTCAATTTTAAATAGTAAAATGAAAATTCTAGCTAAACATAAACTAAAACCAAATCAATTCACACACACATGCATGTATAATACTGAATAATGATAAAAGTATAAATAAAGCAGTATACTTTACTGAAGACGCTATAAGTTGTTTTTTAATAAGTTTTATTTGGACATGCTTTAAAACTAAAATAAAAATGAACAGAATACACACCTACTGAGGCCCAAACTCTCACATGAAGCAGCTAAATGCATTTTAAGTAGTCCCTGTTTTTACTTCCGCTTCCGCGTTGCAGGAAGTAATTTCAATAAGCAGTGTCAGTGGACATTACAGGATATGCACGGAGACTTGTACAGTTAGCAAATTTACTCTGTTCTTACAATACGTGTATCAAAATATTAGACAATTATGGCCATAAGGTACTGTTAGTGGATGAAAGGTGAACAGCTGTTTCAAGATACGCCAGTGGGAAACAAAATAAATCTCATATACAATGCGTGAGGTCTGTCGCACTTTGGATGAATTATTCAATGTAAGTCGGTCATCGTTCAGTTTTTAAATTAGGCTCTTGTGACGCGCCAAGTGTTAAAATCGTGTTCCGCCCTGCTGCCTCTGGTCTTTTAGGATTGCTAATTTAATGTAAACTAGCAATGCATGCCTGGTTTTATGGACACAGGTTCTCAGACTGTTTAACACTTCAATCTTGTACTGTGAGATTAGGGTTCGGCTTGCTTTGAACTCACCTGGCTATAAATGATCAATTAGTCTTTAAAAAAAACTAACTCCCCCACTGTGATGTTACATGTAATTTTGCAATATTTTTGGCTTTTAATCTTAGTAAGCGTAATGTAATAATCAAAACTGATCGACAATAGAGATGGAAACACTACGTCTCATTTAAATATACAGCCACTTGTAAGTTTCCTCACTTTGTATCGTTCGACTCAAACTTTTTTTGTAATTCCGGGGCAAGCGAGTTAACTCATTAAAAAACATCGCTTTTGGAAGAGCTAGTTCGTCATTTTTAATTTCTTGCCAAAGTTACTTACAGAGTTGACGATTGTAAAATTTTAAAAAAGTGCATCAGATGAGTACGTTTTGGGGAACACATTTTCAGGGTCAGTTTTAATATTTATATGTTTATATACAAGTGCGGGATTTTTACCTTCGACATTACTGGGAAATCTGAAACCAAAAGAGATACAAACCTGGTTAAGTTAGACAAAAGTTAAACAGTTCTACTAGTACCAATCCAGTTGTTGCCAAAAACACTATTAAGAAAGTTGATCACGATTTGTGTATTACGAGCTGGTGCATCGTATTGTTGTAAAAAACAAAAATTGATTTTTTTTACAAAAATGCGGGCTAAACATCATCTAGCGATACATCATTGTAACCAGAAAAATGTAACGTAGCATCCATTAAAGAAAAAAGTTGACTATCGCCACTCAGAAAGTAATGGCAACATCAATGGCGAATTATGTCCCTGTAGAAAAGTTCAAGTTGAAACGCAACATAGTTTTGGAGATATTAAAGAAAGACAAAAATAATAGTTTTTGGTATTTTCCTTATATCTAGGAAGCTATAAACTTTTTCGAAATCTGTAAGTACCGTCGTGTTTGGTCTTGTAATCGTGTAACTTTTGTCTTGGTTAACCATATTTGTATCTCTTACGGTTTCGGAGTTCCTAGTGATGTCGCGGGTCAAAATCCCGCATCCTATATATATATATATATATATATATATATATATATATATATATATATATATATATATATATATATATATATATATATATATATATATATATATATATATATGAAGTTTGGTAAGTACCTTCCTTTTGTAAGAGACTTGGATAATTTCGTTATCCAGAAAAATCCCAACCGCTCTTCCGGGGAATTTTTTTTCGGAAAATTATTGCATCTCGGAAAATAAAAAGCCTACGACAACCACACGGTACGCAGGTTTCTATTATAAAATATATACAACATACGATAATTAAGATCTCTTGGAATAAAAGAAAAAAGTTATAGGCATTTAATTTAAAAAATGTGAGCCCCTGGACGGAGAGAAGCGCACAATACCAAAATATGGTGTACTGTGTATGGTAAACAAAATCTATTAAATATTACAAACAAAGATTAACTTTGCTTGGTGCAAAAAGCCAAGAAGTCGAGAAAATTGTTTCGAAAATTTTATAATTTTTCTTGTGAAAATATGAAAGTGGTGATTTGAAGCGTCAGAATTGGTAAATTTTAAACAAATATCCTAGAAGTAATACGCTTTTTGAGTGGCAAATATTGTGTGAAACATCTTTGACATGGTCATAGATTTGTTTCAACTGTTACTCTCCCTCATTTACTTAAAATATTTACAAAAAAAATGCATTTGAAATAGAATTCTGTAGAAAATTCACACACGAACTTGTATAATTATGGTCCGGTAATAAACTCCAATTTACATATAGTCGTAGCCGAGTGGTAGAAGCGACCAATATATCGGCAAATAATCGTCCTCGAACGCAAATTCAAATCTTTTTGTTTATTCAATTTTAACGTTATCTAATAAAATTATGTAATACCAATAAATTTTTTACCCAATTGGCCGATTCATTGCGGACGGTTTAATGAGTATATTTGAAATGAAAATGACTATTTGCCCACAGTATGGTTTCGTTACGTGGAAGATATTTTTTCAGTATTTAATAAAAATGTCTGCAAAGTTAACGATTTTATTTCCAGAATAAACAATAAACCTAACTGCACTAAATTTACCCATGAAATGAAAATTAATCACAAATTAGCTTGTCTTGATGTATTAGTTATCAAAAATAGAGACACTTTAGAATTTGACATCCACAGAAAGAAAGCCACTACTTTGAGTTACATTTCGATTAACTCACACCATAGTTTTCCACAAAAAAAAAACAGCTGGTTTAAATTTTCTGGTTCATATATTGATACAGTTTCCCTTAAATAAAGAAAGCCAATAAACATAAAACGAAGAAAATGTTAGCGGAATCTACGACTGTTAGAAAAGAGAAAACAGACAAAACCGTTGTCGACTTACAATTTGGACCACGAGTCACCAGCGGTTTTAATAGCATTTTTAAGAAAGCCGATTTATAGCTAACATTTTCAGAAGAAACACATTTAAAAGTTTGCTCGATAACGCCAAAGATAAACATAAAACCACAGAAATGTTGGGAATCTATGAAATAGATTGTAAGGATTGTGAACGTAAATATGTTGCCCAAACTAAAATATCTATTAAAACTAAATTTAAAGAACATTTAGCGCAACTGAGATATGGCGCTATTGATAAGCCATGTATTGCTTAACATACTTGGGATAATAATCGCCATGTAGATAAGGAAAATCGGGAGTATATATATATATATATATATATATATATATATATATATATATATATATATATATATATATATATATATATATATATATATATATCCCTGGAAATTTTAATAAAAAATGTCCGATGAATAGAGCAAGTCCGGTTCTGTGTAGTTCATTGTTTGAACTGTTATCTAATAAAAAGTGGCTCTTTCTTCGAACGAATATTTAATAACCACACGCAGTTTTACAAAAGAAGGTAATGGAATTTTAGTTACAGGGATTTTCGACTAAACAGTGGAATTTGTCTATAGACCTTCCTATAGGACGCTATTGGCAATTTTTTTAAAAATTTTTATTTATTTAAACAACACACCACGAGGGCTTACAGCCTAAATACTATCGTACCGTGGGTGTCGACAAGGAGGAAAGAGGCAACTTGTTAATTCTGGACTTGAAGGTTTGGAGGTTCGGGGGAGAAGGAAAAACATGTGTCGGCAAGGAATTCCACAACTTGGAAGTCCTCGGGACAAAAGAGCGGGCATAACAAGATGTTCTATATCTGGTGACCTGGACAGTAAAAGGGTGCATTCGCTCTGTTCCCCTGGTAGATCTGTTCTGCACTGCTCCTCTGAGCAGTGCCGGTGCAGATATCTATAAAAGAGAGAGAGGTCACCAGCAGCACGTCGGTGGGCAAGGGATGGCAGCCTTTGGGTGAGGGTAGGGTCACCGATGAGACGTATAGCTCTCTTCTGAATGGAGTCCAGGATAGCGAGTGTAGAAGCGGCAGCAGCACCCCAGATGTGGGAGCAGTATTCGAGGTTTGGTCTTATTTGTGAAGTGTATAAAGTATAGAGATTATCTGGTGAAAAGCTTGGAAGAGGAAACCTAATTTCTTAGCAGCCACTTCTGTAATTGATGTGACATGTTGGTGCCAATTGAGATTTCGATCCACAGAGATGCCAACAAGTGAAAAGGACTCATTACTTTGAATAACTTGGTTGTTTATTGTGATGGGTCTAGGGCTGGTGTATCTCTTATGAGAAAGAAAGCAAGACTGTGATTTGGTGGGGTTGAATTGTACAAGATTTCCACTTCCCTGGTCTAATATTTTTTGGAGATCCACGGAGATAGAACCCTCCATGAGTCTGCGATCCTCATGTAATTGGGCTAAAGAGACAGGCTTAGAATATTGTATATTTGAGTGCTTGTCAACTAGCATATAAATGGAAGTCCTAGTTTTTATTAGCCTGCTTAGCGAAATGATCGTCTGAGAAATTTATTGTGGTTAATTGGGTGCTTCAAATTGTACTGATCAGTGCTCATCACATGCTCTAATCTTCACTAAGGAACTAAATAATCTTAAGGGCTACGTGTCAAATTTGAAATATATTGTCAAAATCTTGGTACCAAATAACTAAAGTTTTTTTTAAAGATCTTGATTATAAGCGCTTACTTCTATACCAAAAGAAAGGCTGATACATATGGCACCCGTAGAATTGGTGGAGAGAAACAAAACTGCAAGTAACCTACAATTTTAAGGAACATTTGTGGGTGACAGAACACGGGTTTAATTTGGCAGTAAAAGTTTGTGATAAAGAAGCTTTAAAATTGTGTTTAAATACAAGCACAAACATTAGCTTTTTGTATGACATACTCGACATTTTTAATATGAAATAAAGAAGTATAAATAAAGTAGGTAATTCTCTGGCTTACGCTATGAACTTCAACGTACCCTTGTATATTTAGAGATACACAAAAGATTCTTCTTTCAATTATATTTAACACACGGCTACCCACACTTCACAAATAATAATTATATTTCTTCTTGCTTCTGTGGGGCAATCATATACTTTATTAAGTAATTAAAATACATAAAAGTTTTGATATAATCTGTAATTTACTGACCACACATAATATAATAATTATTATTTAATAGAATTGCGTGAGAAGCTTCGTTGATATACACAGATGCATGCTTGCTAAAAGCAAAGATAAACAAACAGGCAAGTCACAGAGCTTGAGCATCTAAAAATGTTTGTACATGATGTTAGCAGCGCACCTATTTTATAATAATTATGTAAATATAGACATTTTTAAGCCTGGTACACACATGGGAAATTATATTAAGGAATAAGAAATACGTCTGAAATAATCATAGGAAACAAACGATCTAATCAACTGAGGAAAATCTGAAATAATAGTGACACAGTTTCTCTGTGTTGGAATAGAAACACCCCAAGGAAATGAATGAATGGAACGAACGAGGGACGTGAAGAAAAATTACAAAGACACGGTACACCGATAGAAAGACAAATAAAATTGTAGTGAAAGAAGCGAATGAAAGGTGCTTACTGAAAGACAGTGATAGAAAGGAGGAAAATTTGTTGGACATATTGTGGGATAAAATAATTTTCCAAGATTGTTTATTTAAAGACAGTTACTTGAAGAGGTGAAGAAAAAAGCCAGATCCATAGAAAATTTTATGTAAAAATTATACCAATTGATGAAGTGCGTAAACAAGAACGAAATAAAAAGTATTGCAAACAGAAAGTCATAATTACAACGACAAGGCGACATAGTTTTTAGGCTCTGATAATGATGAGTTTTTTGACTGGGCCCGCTAAATCACCTTGACTGCAAAATCAAAATAATTTACACACGAAATGCAATCGTTAATAAAGACCTAACACAACACTTTTACATGAAATGTGTATTGATTTTTTACGATAGTCTATCCAAAAGTATTTAAAAAATAGCTGCAACGTACTCGCAATACATTCCACGAACATACAAGGGTATATTGTAACTTTCCAGTAGGCAAAACTGAATTTAGTTGGTGTGGTTGCCTTTAATATTTCGGGATTGGGCAAACCTAGTGTTGCTATCTACGAACTGACGTCGTTATCTTAAAGACTGAGATTGTTGACGTTATATTTATTCCGCAGGTTTTGACGTACGATCGCTATTTGCGTTGTTTACAGTAACTTTAAAAGTTTATATCTGCCAAAAAAATAGAATTAAATCGTGAACATTTTCAGGCGATTACTTTTTACAACTTTCGACGTGGATTAACTCAACAACAGTGCATAGATGAACTTAATTCGACTTCTGGGGATGAAGCACCATCAAGTTTATCGATGGTTTACCGAATTAAAACGTGGCCGTATTTCACTTAAGGACGAATTTCATAAAGTTCGCCCAAAAGCGGTTGTGGTTCAAAAAAACATGCGTGGACTGATACTGCAAGATCTTCATGTGACGTATCGTGAGATTGAGGTATCCTTGGACATTAGTGTGACGAGCATACATTAAATATTGAACATTTACCGCAAAAAAATGTTCGCGTTGGGTCCCAAATAATTTGACAATCGCTCAAAAACAAGCTTGTGTCAATTGGTCGCAAAAAATCGATCGCGGTGCTTTGAAACATGTGGCGAATCCTGGATCTATGCGTATGAGCCCAAAAATAAGCAGCAGTCGAGTGTATGGGTCTTCCAAGGTGATCCAAACTGTTAAGTCGTTCGTGCTCGAAGCGCTTATAAGTAAATGGTCGCCTATTTCTTCGGAAAAACTGGACACGTCTCAACCGTACCATTAGTGCAACGTAGAACAGTCAATTATGAATGGTACACAAGCATCTGTTTGCGACAAGTCTTCGGAGAAACTAGTCACTTTTTGCGAACTCAAAACGTCAATTTGATGACTCATTTGCCATATAGTCCTGACTTGGCACCTAATGTTTTCTTTTTATTCCCGAACATCAAAAATAAATTGGGAGATCAACGTTTTTAGACACCCCAAGAAGCGGTTGTTGCGTTCAAAATGCATTTTTTTGGAGACACTTCAATCGGAGTGGAAAAAGTGCTTCGAAAACTGGTTCACACGTATGCAAAACTGTAGTGATCTTCATGACGAGTATTTTGAAAAACAATAAAGCCGTTGTCGATGATAAGTATTTGTTTTGTTCTCTAATCCCAAAATATAAAAAGCAATACTCGTAATAACAACTATGATGTTTTATAAATGAGCTGTCAAAGTTGAATAGTGACAAAACTTCAAACTTTTGAAAACGGCATGCCTAACAAAATTTTAATTTTAATCAAAAAGAGTTTCAGTCAGTTATTAAATATTTACTTTAAAGGGCTTATGGGGCAGAGAAATTTTTGCTGATATGGTAGAAACCTTAGGTGATCAGGTGATCAATGTCCTTGGTAGGGTACTATTAAAAACTGGGTTGCGGAATTCAAAAGAGACGACCAAATGTCAGAGATGAGTACCGTCCTGGAAGACCAATTTCTCTGGCCACTCAAGAAAACATTAATTGTGTGCAAGAAATGATCTAAGGAAGATCGATGAGTTGGGCGTACAAACGTAAACCAGAAACATTTCACATGTCCTATTAACTTGTGTTTCACAATGTTTGTCACAACTTCGCAATGAAATAACTTTCGGCAAAATAAAATCCAAAATTCTTAAACGTTGATCAGAGGCGCGTTTGACAATATCGAATGGAATATGTCACCATTTTAAAGAGTCCTCAAACCTTTCGAGCGCCTTGTCACTACCAACGAAACACAATCCAAAGACTAAAGAGCAATTGAAAGAATGGAAGCATTCAGGTTCTCCACGGACCAAAAAATTGTTTGTTGAAAAGTCGGCTAAAAAGATCCATGCTTCAGTTTTATAAGACAAATATTAGGTATATGATTTTGCTAGATTTTCTGTATCACGGTGAACGGTCACGGCAGCATACTATAGTGAGTTGTTAACTAAATTACGCGCGAATTTTTTGCAAGACAACGCGTCTGCTCACATGTCGCTGTTTATGCTGCAAACAATTCTTATTCTCTGGATTTAGCACCGTCATACTATTATTTATTCTCAAACCTCAAAAAAAAATTAGAAAGTAAAAGATTTTTTACAAACAAGCCATATTGAGGACTGTTGAAGATCAAGGTAATGATTTTTTGAGGGGTTGTAATTACTTTCTCTATGAACGTTCTACTAAATGTATAATCCTTAGAGAGTATTTGTAACTTCTGAACGTCACAACGTCTGGGTTAGACATATTACTGAATTTTATTAGGTAAAAGCCCATTTACTGAATTTTATTAGGTAAAAGCTTTAGGGCTTTTACCTAATAAAATTCAGTCTGGAGTACAGCCTTGTTCTGTTCTTTTCTACCCTGGAAATTAGAGAATATTGTATTGCATATATAAAATTTTGTTTTAAAGAATTATTGCGTTTTATATTGTAGGCTAAGTACTTTCAATACGTCATTGTACAGTATTTCAGCAAAAATATTTCAAAAAAGTCTGACGCAGCAAATGCGTTATGGCACGGGTTTTAAAAATATATTTCGAATACTTTATTTTACTTTAAAAGTTTATTTTTGGTACATTTATTTACACTTGTCTCACTGGGAACACCAACAAACTCATCCAAACCATTTCTGAGTGAAAATTAAAACGAAATATACCTAGTCATGACTCAAATATGCTGTCACAGCTGTTTACTGTAAAGTTGCTGCAACTTTCTAACAAGTATCTGTCAAGTTCTGTGTAAATAGATTTGTGTTTATGTTTTTTTATGAAGCTGTAGACGCCGAAAATCCTGGTCGAATCAGTTCAAAAGCAGCAGAAATGTCATTCGAGATGACCCCAAGAGTGGATACTCTGTGGATGCAGGGACCAAAGACAACATTCAGAAAGTAGAAAAAACGTTGTTACAGGATCGATTGATCAAAGCTTTTATTATCGCCAATTAAATAGGAATTTGTAAAGCATCTAGACAATTTTGCAGCAAGATTTGGCGATAAATAAACTGCCAACGCTCTGATTCCTGAACAAAAGTTGTTGAAGCAAGAAAATTTGGCAGCTGTAGCTCGAAACCAAGACCTTCAATTATAACGTGCGATGAAACATAATAGTTCCGCTGGGATATCCCAACAAAACTCATGCAAACGGTTGCACAAAGGATCTACACCACCCAAAAAAGCAAGGACACAAACATTTGCACGGAAGCTGATGGTGAGAATTTTTTGGGTAATGACGACATTATTTGGATTGAGTATATGCAAAAGGGGCCTACAATTACCTTATAAGTCTACAAGGAACCAATTAAAAAATTTGAAAGTTGCTTCTAATCTTTCCCAAAAAAACTCTATTGCAGATATCATAAGGCTCAAACAGTTCACAATAAAACCACAACTGCGATTTCGTTAAGTGATCACACACCCCTTACATTACTGAACTAGCTTCATCGAACTATTACCTCCTTCCTAAGCTATAGAAACACTTGCGAGGACGTCTATTTTCTTCAATTGAAGAACTAAAAGGGATCATTCCCGACTTTCGTCATAAGTTTATTATACAGAAACTTTTAGTTTTGTTTCTCTTTGGTCTGATGAGAAAGTATTGTTTTTTAAATTGCCAAAGCTTGATTTTCCATGAAGCTAGCAATCTTAAATGTAGTAGATAATAAGAATCACAATAGTCTTACTGATCCTAAAGAAAAGAAACCTTGCATTTATCAGAAAAAGTGGTCGATATATAAATATTAAAATTTATTTTGAATCTAAATGCTACCGATGCTGGTTCAAGTTTGTTGAGATATCTGTTATGTTACAAAGTAGCATAACACGACAATTTTTATGTCCATGACAACTAATTTCATTATACCACTAAATCGACTTCGTACGTCTGACAGAAAACCCTATAAGAATCTCCAATAGCATAAGGGTCATGAACAGCTGAACATTTTCAGTCCTCGGTGAATTTTAAAATTTGGTGTTATCACTCAATTAGTTTTCGAAAGAGTACTTTCTGAGTTTTAACGTTGTACTTCCCAAAAAAAATCTGAGGAAAAAAATACAACAGATCCACGCAGCACGAGTGTAGTGGCAAAAAATTAAACAGGTGGCCATCAAACTTAAATTAAGCAAATTTACAGACTTGCTTGTGAGAATCACAGTAACGATGAAACAACCCCCACATCTCTAACGGAGTCTATTCTGAACCTACATCCCTCCAGCCAACTCAACATGAATACGGACTAAATCACTCGTCGGCTGTGTCTAAAAACTCCTTTTAATGTTGTTATAAGGGATCGAGTGGAGGCGATAGACAACCAGCTACGCCTTCCTACTGAAAACCTAATTTGGTACTGAGGCGGGTACTGGTAGGGCATTGATAGTGTGAGGCCGAGGATGGGCCTTCTTCCCTCAAGGCCGACCCGCCACTATATTTCAGGCAAACGTTTATCCACTTTTAAAGAGCGCAAAAGGAAACAAATAAGAGGGCTTACTCGAATAAGTAGATCTATATCACAGAAGAGTTAGCTCTTATGTGTCTATTATGTCAGGCAGTTGCTATAGTTTAGGAATGCGGACCAAAACATCGTAAAATTTATCTGGGGTGTCAGGCCACTGGAATGAGAAAAACGGATGAATTAGCGATGCAAGGTATGGCAGCGATTCAACTGCCGTAGGAAAGATGCCGGATTTGCCTGTTACAAAATGCGACATTCGAGAGGAAGTTAACCATTGGATTCAAGGTTAACATGTTTTCAATAGGAGAGCAGACCAAGACATACCAAGAAGCTTATTAACAGCCCCTGCAGAAAAATCAGACCAGAACTGATATGCTTTAGTAGAACAAAACTCAGGATTGTTGTTGAATAGCTGACAGGACTTACTATTGTTAAGGTACACCTTAAGAAAATCGAAAAATTCAAAGGAGATCTGACATGTAAATTGTGCAAAGAATAACCTGAAACTACTATACACTTCTTATACACATGCAAAACACTGGATAATAGAAGCGTTTATTCGGGGAACCAATAATGGTACCGGATGATTTCCTTTCGCGTCGTTGAATAGACCTGTAAAAATTGATACAGGGTACTCCATTCCTCACTGTATTTGAAAAGGAATTTTAAGCAAGGACAAGCGAAGTGAGCCTTTAGGGCAACAGTGCATCTGAAATTATTTGTAATTACAAATAAAAATAGCTGTTGTTTAAACAGTCTTTACGGACAACATAATAAATAAAATAGCGCCCTGCAGCAAAACCAGACCAGAACTGATATGCTTTAGTAGAGCAAAACTCAGGATTGTTATTGAGTAGCTGACAGGACTTACTATTTTAAGGTACACCTTAACAAAATCGAGAAATTCGAAGGAGATCTGACATGTAAATTGTACAAAGAAGAACCTGAAACTACTATACAGCTCTTATACAAATGCAAAACACTGGATAATAGAAGCGTTTATTCGGGGAACCAATAATGGTACCGGATGATTTCCTTTCGCGTCCTTGAATAGACCTGTACAAATTGATACAGGGTACTCCATTCCTCACTGTATTTGAAAAGGAATTCTAAGCAAGGACAAGCGAAGTGAGCCTTTAGGGCAACAGTGCATCTCAAATTATTTGTAGGGAAAAAATATTTACAAATAAAAATAGCTGTTGTTTAAACAGTCTTTACGGACAACATAATAAATAAAATAGCGACTGTTTTATCAAAATTCGCTTGTAATGTAGTTGAAGCTAAAATACTCACAATGAGCTGAATAAAACAACAATGACTTTATACACTTCACAACGTATATCTAGTTAATTAATGTAATAATTTAACACGACGCTTGACCAAGAACTTAGCGTAAATCAAAATTGTATTCCGTTGCAATGATAAGTTTGAATCATTCTTGTTACTTTTTTGATTTGAAAGTCCTACCAGCGTTCCCTTATCAGCAGTACTTTTTATTTTTTATAATTAAAAGAACAGTTGCTTTTCATTATATAAAACAACTTGTCCTGGCATTCTTCTGAATACTTATGAATATAAGTTTAAATCGTCACTTTTAAACTATCGGTCTCATTCTTAATCAAAATTAAAAAGTGATACATATGTCCAAAAACCAGGCATGTGTTAATACGTAATCTGACACGATAATATCCCCATTCACTGGACGTCATCGGCGTTAAGAGTTAAATAATCTAAATCATGACTGAGATGGTCCCAATTTGGGACAAAGTTACTTAAATACTGCTAACCCTAGTTAGTCTATCGTTGAGGATGTGAATGTGTCATATGCGAGTGCGAGTGCGGGTTATGCGGGTGTCCGTATCCCTGATGCGGAGGGGGCAGAGGACTTGGACAAGCCTGAGCGTATCCACCGTGTTGGGGCGATCCCCCCAAACCCAGGTGTGACTGCTCCAGGTGAGAGTAGTGCCCTTGAGCAGATAACGAATGTGCATGCGTGTGTGTATGCGGAGAACCGTAAACCATTTGTCTTACTTTAGAATCCTCGTCACTGATGTTGTAGGTGAGCTCCGTCTCTTCGAAGCCTGTGGCTGACATCCTCTGGTCCCCTGAGGAGGAGCCAGCCGGGGGGTCCGGAGAATTCAGACAGGTCTGGATCAGCGCCTTACCCGCTTCGCTGGTGATCATCGGTTGCAGCTTTCTCGTCGCGAATGTGTATACATGACCGGTTTCTGAGGCCACCAGGAGCATCACTTGCGTTCCAGTTAATGTTGATAGCTCATAGGCCTGAAAAAAAGGAAACAGACGTGTAAGCGAGACTTCTTAGTACAATTATTAACGAAAATTCATTAAAAAATATTCGCATAGAGGTAGGGGTTATCGAATTTTCGATTTTTTTAATAAGCACGAGTAAGACCCCTAGGATACATAATATGTCCAATGGAAAATTTAAATGTTTATATACCGCGTGATCCATAATAAATGTCCACCATTGGTTACTTTGCTATTATACAAGATACTTATTATTTTATAAGATACAAAATTAACAAAAGTAGTATTTTTAACGACCTTTTAGATCGAAGAAACAATTAAGCATTGTATTTTAACGTTTGGAAGAAAAATACCACTTTTTTTAAAATGGAAACTCCAGTTATTATCTTTTGTGTTGAAACTTCAAATTTTTACAAAAAAGTATATAATAAATTGTCTTCTAAAGTCAAAATAACATCGATATTACAATTTCCAAATATTATTAGTATATTGAAATAATAATATGGCTAAAAAAAGGTAAGATGCTTACTGGCAATTAGGCCATTGCTGACCCTTTTTGCTCATCTAAACTAACCTACCCTCCACCTTGAGCTCGATCTCAACGACGACAGTGATTTTTGAAAAATATTTCCAAATATTATTAGTATATTGAAATAATAATATGGCTAAAAAAAAGGTAAGATGCTTACTGGCAATTAGGCCATTGCTGACCCTTTTTGCTCATCTAAACTAACCTACCCTCCACCTTGAGCTCGATCTCAACGACGACAGTGATTTTTGAAAAATCATCCGCCGCCGGTGAGGATCGAACCGTCGACCCCCGAGTCCGTATTGGAAAGTCTGAATCGACTTTCCCGCACGGCCACGGAGGCGCCCGCACGGCCACCGAGGCGCTATATGGATATAATATGGCTAACAGAACCACATAGCCTTTACAATAGCATTAGGAAGCGATGAATAGAAGGCCTTGGAAAACAAAGATAACTCTTTCTATCAAATAATATTTAATTTGTTATTAATTTAAAAGAAGAAATGGTTTTCACTCATGAAGGAAAGTGTGATATGTTAAAATGTTATTTAGTGTGCAGAAAACCATCTTAGATAACAGAGAATACTACGCTGAATGATATCCACTTTGCATTCAACCGTGTGGGCAATATTTTCTGAGGCTACTGAAAATTAAAAGGCACTGAGCGTTTTTACGAAAACCAGGGCAATTGAGAATTCCATAACGAGCGGAGCCATGGAAATTGCAGTTATTGCACATTTTGAAGCCTGCCGTGAGAATTCCTAATTTGTCTTATGGTAAGGTTCATAGGATTGACCTGACCTGACCTGACCTGACCTGACCTGACCGGTTCAAATGCTTTTGGCAGGGGATCCAAAGAGGAGACTTGTTTTTTGATTTTGGTAACTACTGTCGCCAAAAGGTAAATAAGTTTTGTTATACATAACGAAGCAATGAATCAAGTTCCCAAAATTCCAAATATAGAATAGAAAAAACGGTCATTACTGATCAAGGGAAAAGAGTTTGTTAGTACATACAACAGGTCCAGAGGTCCGTTCTAGTTTTAACGTTTGATGGAGTTTCATTGATTCATTAATTGTTGGTCCGTGTTTTTATGAGAACACAGTAAAAAAAGTAAAAGATACATGAAATTTATTACTGAAATTATTAATAAGTTCTTAGACGATCCAGATCTTATAAGTAAGCAAGATCTGCGTTTGCAGCAGGCTGGCGTAGCTGCCCACAACTACAGAGATACGTATCAACTTATCGAGTAATATTTTTATTGATCAATGGATAAGAACAAATGGCCCTATTCAGTGGCCTCCTCGATGATCAGACCTAACCCTGCTTGAATTATTATGGCGTTATATAAAAATCAAATTCACGATGAAAAGAGCGAAAACGTTGACCTGCTAAAGACTACAGTGGGGAGAAGATAAACCAGCTTGATGGTAGGACCATACTGACGTCAGTCCGAGCAGTTAAAAAATGTATGCATAAAAATATACTTAAGAACGGGGTGATACTTTTGGGCCTCTTTTAAAAAAACATTTTTGGTTTTTTTTTGCTTTGTTATAAGTTGATCAGTAAAATACAGTTTGTAAATGTACCGTAATAGTTTCAGTTTGGGCTTCATAATCTTATTAATTTTCATCCAAGAAAAACATACATTATGAGTTGTTTTGTTTAACATTTGGAGTTTTAACAGAAAAAAATTGTTTAATTTCAAACTCGAAAACACGATGCTCAATTGTTTTTTCCATTCTTATATCCAAAAGAGCGTTAACAATAGTACTAGTTTGATAATTTACACAAAAGACCGGGAACAGTTTCGTATTTTAGAAACCGCTTAATAATAAATATTCAGATTTGCTGCAGGAGTTATTGAAGATGCCAGATTCGGTATCGGCAATGCTGCCAAGTTTACCGGTTTTTTTTTTCAGATTATTTAGATAACTTTACGTTTTTAAATGCAACGCCCACTTTATTTTTACTGCAATGAATTCAGCACTCTACTATCACTACTATTTCCAACCATCAGATCTATATCTTATTTGGATTTTTAAATATCTCAACACATCGTTTTCCTTCGGAAGACCTGGGTCTCGTATTTCAGAAAGCGCTTGATGAATTATTGTGGATATCCGATTGAATGATGGCATCGGCTAGCATCGAAAAGACTTGAACGCTGATCAGAAAAGCGCTATTTTGACAATATCGAAGGAAATGCGCCACCGTTTTGAAGAGATTTATCAAACTTTTTGGGTCGCCTTGTCACTATCAACAAAACATGAGTCCATTGTTATGCTCCGGAGACATGAGCAATCAAAAGAGTGGACGCATTTCAAATCTCTACCAACCAAAAAATTTCGTAATCAAAACTCGCCTGGCAAGGTTCTTGCTTCAATTTTCTGAGATAATTCCGCTATATTTTATGGAACAAGGTAGAACTGCGAGGACAGCATACTATAGTGAGTTGCTCACTACATTACGAGAGAAACTTGTACAAAAAATGACGCGAACAACTGGCCAAAAGTATGCTCTCTTTTCAAGACACCGCCCCTGCTCACAAGTCGTTGTACTAAAAGCAGTTGATAAAATTGGTTGTGAATTAGTTAACCATCCTCCTTTCTTTACGGATCTAACACCAACAGATTCTCTTTTTTTTTTCAAAGCTCAAAAAACATTTGAAAGGTAAACTACTTTCGACGGACAACGAAGTCATATGTGGGCAGTGGTTGGAAGACCAAGATAAATATTTTTAAAGGGGTTAGAAATGCTTTATGAACGTCGTGTTAAATGTCTTAAGCCTTATAGGAGATTATGTTGAATAAATGAAATTTTGTTTTACAAGCTTATTGCGTTTTCTATTGTAGGCTAAGTGCTTTTTAATACCTTCTCGTATATGTGGAATTTCAAGTAAGGAAAATATATTAAAAAATTAATTTTTAAAAGTTGTCTTACTGCATAGTTTATTATTCATAATAACTCAGCAAGCTAGTTAAAGCATAAATTACTTTTTCCGGCGTAAGCTCAGTTGCATACATTACCGAAGAAAACACTGTTTTAAACAAAAATATTTATGACTCGCCTACTATAAATTCTACCGCCACAAGACAAGATATTTAAATGCATATCTGTTAATAAGTGTCCGACAATGCCATACTGTTTTACCTGCTGAAAAATTACTACTAATTTATTTGAAATAAACAATTCTAGACAATATGACTTACAAGATATTTAATACTTTAGGTTTTTCTTTCCTGGTATACTATACTAAAATATTAACACCCAGACATAAATACCAATTTTTTGACTATATTACAAATTTACGTGAGTTTAACGACAAACAATTTTCATTTAAATTTATTTTACACACTTTCTCAAATAATTCTAACAGCTTGGCACAAAACAACTCTATACAGGGTCCCACCGGGAATGGCATTGATTTCTCAAAAACTAGCCGTTAAAAATTTTTGAAAATTTGGTCATGTACTAAAGTCAATAGGGGCAACTCTGCTAAAATATTTTCATAATGGTGGCGTTTCCGGTTATACCGGAAGTAGACTTTGTTATTTCAAATAGAAAACCCCACATATTCTTGCATTTTTAGATTGTACGACAAATTGTGGATACATTTTATGTATAATATCCTATATCTAAGTCTTACCATTCTTAACATATTTCAAATTTTATGTCAAAAATTATATTTGCAGGCGAAAACATTATTATTAAATTTTCCTATACGGAAGCTTTGATTAGTTAGCTAGAGTTGGTTTCCTTTAGTAGGCTTCGTATCATATTTTGATAATTATTATGACACGATAGTCAAAAAATTAGGTTGAGATGAAATTTTAAAAACCGCCAAAAGTCACTTTTTTGAAATGGAAACCGCCTATTTTTCAAATATTATCTTATGCAGCGTTAAAAATATGGATAACTTTGTATAAGGTTGTCTGGTCCAAAAATTAGTCGTTTTCGAAATAGATGTCATTTTCACATTTTTCTATTGCAAAAATGCTACTCAGATGGCTATGAAGGCGTCGGAGAATAATCAAGTGCTACAGAAATGTCACCAATTACTTTCCGTTTGACAGTTATCAATCCGAAATGCTCCTTTAACAATGCACTAGCGTACCTCAGAACAATCCATATGGCAAATCTTTGAAAATGAGCTTATACCGTAATTTTTTGTAGTGCTGAATTTTTTTCCTTGATAATTTTTAGTGATTTTTTTTAATTCACTAATAAAACGGATCCCGACTTTTGATATTTGACAAAATTTCTTGAAATGAGCGCGAACTAGGCCCCATAGAGCTCACATCCAGGGTCAGTTTTCATTTTTATATGTTTATATATATATATATATATATATATATATATATATATATATATATATATATATATATATATATATCGTATATATATATATATATATATATATATATATATATATATATATATATATCGTATATATCCTCACTAGTGATTTTACTAAAAGCTTTTTAAAAATAAATTCGTAGGTGTCTGCGAAGCCCATTACGTTATATTTTTTATTTAATACCCATGGTGCTTCTATATGGGTTTAACTATGTATCAGAATTGAGGATTGTAGCTTAATGAGAAATTGAGTTATCAACATTTGAAATATTTTAATGGAAATTCGCTACCATAACGTACTTGCAGCCTTTTTTCAACAGTTATTTGCTACTTAACCAACAATTCTTTGAATAACAGTTATTCTTATTGAAAATTCGCTGCAATCACGCACTTACTGTATGCATACTTTTTGAAACTGACTAAATATTGTAGCTCTCCATATGAGACTGACAAAAAAGACAACCTCAAATTCATTTTTTGCAAATATTTTAGACAAATGAAATGAAGTAATACTTTAAACATAATTTAAGAACTTATCCAACACATGTCAGGCAATATTTTGTTCTTAAAAAGACGTATTTGTTTAAGAATTTTTGTTTGGAAATGATTTAATGTGACATTTATAACCTGCCACCTCTCAAAGTATAATCAACTGGTCCGTCGCTTCATATTCAAACTTGTAAAAAGATCTATTTCAAATAAATTTTCCGTAAACATCCTAATTAAATGAACAAATGTAACTATTGAAGTAAAAACTTAAAGTTAGTGAAACAACATTCATGCAACGCTTGTTAGTGACATCAAAATCTGCGCCAGAATCTTTATTTAAAAATTGACAATTTTGACACTTTTTATTGTGACAAAATAAACATTTGCTTCTTGCCTTGTGACTGACAAGAAGCGTGTGTTTTGTTTATTTCACGTCGGCCTATTTCCGCGACTATGGCCAATCACCGACGCCAGGGAGCAGTTTCACCTCACTATCCTGGAAATTTTGCCGAACCCCTGCCTTTCTGTAATGAGGGTAGGGATCTTTAACGTGCCCAACATCGCATGGACACGGGACCGACGGCTTTACGCCCCCTCCGAAGGGCGGAACGTGCAGACATTCAACTTGCTCAAACACAATGCCAGAACCTCGGTTGATGTTAATGTTACAGTTTGTACTGAAAAAGTGAAAGGAGTACCCTGGGATCGAACCCAGTACCCTTCGGTACAGAAGCACACGTTCTTACCCCTGAACCGCCGAGGTTCTACTGACAAGAAGCATACTGTCGACTATTTTAGATAATTTAATTTATTATCGTTTTAACCTTGTAAAATGAGGTTTGTAAAAGTCCAAGCGCAGTATGTACGTTATGGTAGTGCATTTATTTCAAACTCTAATAACCTAATTTTCTATTTTAATGAAAACTTCAATTTTGGTATGTGCATATTATGCTCCCTCCAATGCCACATATTTAATAAATTTCATCAAACTAGTTTTATTGTTTTCGGTAATTCTTTGTTCAATATTTCGTACGGAATACGTCTAACTGTATTAAAAATTGTGGTAATGATGTGATGAGCTTATGTATGTTGATATTTTCATTATATAGAACCTGCTTCTATTTATGTTATTGGTAATTTTATTAATATACTTGTTTTATGGTTATTACTGTTGTAAGTCGATTTTATTTTCATATTAAGTATTGACATACATCACATGTCTAGATATTTTAAAGACGTCATCTGTCACTTTCATTCTATTTTACAAGAATTTTTGATCAAAATTTCCTACCGTATTTTTATTAATTATTATCATGAATGCGTATAAAGAAAATAAATTTTTTTCCTAAAAAACCAAACCGGTTGCAGACAGACTTGTGAAGCCAGAGAAGAAGTATCTACATCTGGATTCAGTATTATAAGAACCAGTAGAACACGTGTTCTGTAATATTTGTTCTCATTAAACCACATTCATCCAGCAACTAACACATTCGGCGGTGCTTAATTTCGTCGGTATTAATCCGACACTGCTGCGAAACATCAGAGAAAATGACTATTTCAAATGTATTTTCTGCAAATATTGAAAACAAATGACGGAGAGTAACAGTAACAGTCGAGATAGACATGTTAAAGATAATTCATGCAATACTCGTTCACAACCGTATCAGTTCCAAAATCTGTGTTAAAATATCACCAATTTGGATTTGTGAACATTCGAAAAACATAAGAATTGAGGCACAGTTTTTCAAATGGGATAACTTTAAATTAGAATACAATATAATTTTATATAAGTAAATAATAACTAAATTAACAAAAATAATTGTCTTGCAAAAAATGATAAATTTTGGCACAGAAAAAGAAGTAATGACAAAAGTATGGTGCTGGTCTTTTCAAAATATCGCAATTGTCCAATAAAAAGGTAATATTTTGTTGTTTTCGAGGGACTGGCAAACGGTCAGTGCTTGCTTGAATGGTGGCGTTGCAAATATGGTATTTACTTTATTTATTTATCGATTTATTTGTTGGTATTATTTTGTACATCGTGCTATAAAAAAAACTAAACTTGTGCTTGTAAATAACACAATTTGGTAACGATCCAAAAATATTTCTAAATTTTTAAATGTAATTTCATGCTATCACTTGTTCAATTTTCTAAAAATTCTCTATAACGTCTTCTTTTTTCTTGTCCTCAACGCTTCCATAATGGTTTCTGACAATTAGTTTCACTTTCTCATAAGTTTATTTCATTGCACAACCAATTCTTTAAAGCGATATATAAACCAAGGCATAATAATTTTGACGTGTTACTTGGCATATAAATGTTCTTCATATGTTTTGAACGTGAGTTTGACTAGTGTGTAAATTGTTTAATAATTATTTCAAATGGGAGGCAAGTGTTTCAAATGTAACTTAAAAGTTGGGCAATTGTTTCAAATGTCAAATAAGTTTTTATCAAGTGATGAATCCTTCTCTTGATTTAGATCAAATTCCTAAATTCAACGTTATATAACCTGCGAACGACTGAAGCAATTATACGACTTGATATATTAGCGCGATCAGAAAAAATAGCAGATTACATAAAACTAACTATATACAGATGTTCCATTTAAAAAATATGTTTCGTTTGTATCTCTAAAACGCGATGCCGGATTGGTTTATAAAAATGTGGATTAAACTAAATTAGGTTTTCTACATTAAAAGTAATTTCAATTTTCCTTGCTTTCTCCAGACTTCTATGACTGAATATCTGAATTTGCCACGACTGGTTTGGGCTTCATCCACATAATTCACACCATCACAAAATTAAATTACTAACCATTAAAAACACGAATCCCCAGAAATTTGCAGTATTAAAGCTTTCTTAACTTATCAACAAAAAAAAAGCATAACTGTATATAAAATATTCTAAATACAAATTTTAAATTACAGTTAACCTTTCTAATTATTTCTCTACTTTCTACCAATTAAAACTTTTCACCTGCAAAATATCGGAATTAAAAAAGTCTGGACGCAGCAAGTGCGTTATGGCAGTGAATTTTTATAAAAATCCTTTGAATATCAAATATGTCTTTTTAATGCAAGCAGTCATCAATTTGGTTACCGGTATAACCTATATAGTAGAAACAATGTTCCATATTTTATCAAAATAACTTATTGTTTGAAAATGTACAAAAAATTTCCGACAATAAACTTTAAGCGTTGGTTTCTTAGCCAACAAACCTTAGGTTAATAGCAAGTTGAGTTATTGGAATTTGAAGCATTCAATGAAAATTTGCTATCAAAACGCACTTACTGCGTCTTGATTTTTTTTTCTTACAAACATATTTCGATAAAAAATGCAATAAAATAAGGCTGTTCGAAAAAAAATTATTTTAGGGATCACCAACGACTTATGGGCCAGCCGGTGATTGTCAAAATAATTTTATAAGATGCAGCTTAAGATACCCTATAATTAACTTATACAATTTTTTCTCGTCTCTTGTATAATAATAATTATATTGAGCTTTACCGTAGAACCGCGTCACCCTGTATATATGTAAGCAGATCAAAACTGAACGTAAACCCGGATATGGATTCCAGGGGGCGTAGTTTGCGCTCATTTGAAGAAATATTTTTAAAATTCTAAAGTCGCGGTCTCCTCATTGACGAATTTTTTGTACGAAAATTAGCTAAAAATTATAGACCGTTAAACCATAAACTTGACTAAAACTACCGCCAAAGCATCAGAGAGAAAATAACTAACCTGTTGCATATCAGCCCCTTTTGTAAAACTTCGATCCTTTATATGTGTTGATAAAACATAACAAACACTGTTTAGTCCACCCACTAACATTAATAAAGGAATAATTTGCACTTGTATATAAAAATTTCTAATAATTTGTCGACTCAAACAGATAAATATATAAACAGTCTCATACCATACGATAAACGTCAGTTACAGCGTCTAACAGACCTGCGCAATAATATCAAATGTTTCGTTGCCAGGCAACGATATATTAGATCTAATATAAGCCAGGTTTGCCATTGTCAATGAAACGCGGTGATATTAAAAATAAATGTTTCAAATTTGAATAACTCAATTTTCTGTAAGCCTAGAGAGCTGAATTTTGCACATAGTTAAGTCTTTCCCAAGGCAATATATACACCAAATTTCATCGAAATATCTTTGTAATTTTCGGAGAAAATTTTTTTCTTGAAAGAAAACTCAAAATTTTCCCGGAAAACCTTATCCGATTTTCCAGACTAACGAACTCATCCAAGCTATTAATAAAAGAAAGGCACTTGCCGAGTTTAATCAAAATCGGTTAATTATTTTTTGAGTTATCGGTTGGATACATATATATATATATATATATATATATATATATATATATATATATATATATATATATATATATATATATATATATATATATATATATATATATATATATATATATATATATATATATATATATATATATATATATATATATATAAACCGAAACTGACCCCGGATATGGGTTCTAAGGGCCCAAATTCGCGCTTATTTGAAAAAAATCTTGCAAAGTCTCACCATCGATACCTCTCTATTAGTGAATTTTTTTAAATAAAAATTCACTAAAAAGGGAAAAACGGCCGAGACACCTCGACTTTGTTTTCAAGGGGAATACATGATAGCGTAAGTTTTGGTGTCCTGGAACCTACCGCTTAGACAGGAGAGTAAAGTACCCGTAAATTCTAAATGCCACTCTATATTGAGTGACACCCCATTTTAAAACTTTCTCAATTCTGCTCGCGACAGCACACGACTTTTTAAATTTTGGTTTGGACATGGCAATAAAATCATCCATTAAAAAATAAGACAAAATATCAATGAATGAAAGAATGTTATGTAATTAAATGTTCAAATTGTTTTCCCTCCGCTTCCATAGAATTATAAAATCTTACTTTCCTTCCAAACGAACATTTAGAAGCATTTTGGGCGTTCTTTGACGACATTCTTCAACAATTCGCCGACGAACCTCCACTAGTGAGTTTGCATAAATTTTGGACTTCAAGTGTCCCCATAAAAAAGTCTAAGGGTATTAAATCTGGAGAGCTGGAAGGCCACTTAATTAACCTCTGCGTACTATCCAGTGATTGAAAAAATCACGCATATCTGCGGCATAATGTGGGGCAGCACCATCCTGCTAAAACCACACATCCTCTTCTGCCAAAGCGTTGTTGTTTTTCAATACTTTCATAATCGTCGGGTAGATATGCATTGCTAGTAGACCCAGGCACATGTTTCCATCCAGATTTCGCGGTAGGAAGAAAGGCCCTGTGAGGTGGTCTCCCAGTATGCCCGTTTAACATTCAATTTCCTTGGATGCAATTATAAGGGTTGACTTGGCCTTCCAGTTGGAACGTACATTCATCGGAAAACAGATTGAGTGCAAAAAAGGTTGAAGTCCTTCTTTCACGATCGCTCTTTTCTTCACAGAACTGCACGCGGCGATCAGGATCGTCTTCTTTAAGTTCCTGTACCAAATTAATTTTGTATGGGTGATACTTATTACTTTTAAGATTCGGCGGCAACTAGCTACAGAAATTCCTGAAGTACTTGGAGGTTTTCTGAGGCTCAAAGTTGGTTCCCTTGTGATATGACCTAGGACAGCTATATGATTACCCTCATTATCTACGACCTGCTCACCTTGATGCTTTCTGTTTGCAACCAATCCAAACTTTATGTATTAAATCGTGGACGTACCGATGCGAAGTGTTTTTCTCAGGATGACAATCATTAAAAATATGTGGTGCCTGTCGTGAACAGCTATCATTCTTGTAGAACCAAATTAATTATTTCCACTTTTTCAGCAATTGTATATACCATTTTCAAGAATTGGAATTCAATAAACTTTGGAATGATTTTACGGAATTTTACTTGTCTCGTTTAAAGTAAAACAAATAAGAAAGTTAAACTGATAAAGTTTATTACGAAATAAACGAAAAATCTTAAAAGGAAATATTTTTATCGAGAAATTGTTTTAAAAAAGTCAGATAACGCCTGAAATGCTTCAAAATGTTCGTTTGGAAGTGGAGCAAAGATCTTATATTTGTATGGAAGTGTAGGAAAAACAAGTTGAACATTTAATTAAATAACATTCTTTCATTCATTGATATTTTGCCTTATTCTTTAAATCGTGATTTTATTGCCATATCCAAACCAAAATTTAAAAAGCCGTATGTTGTCGTGAGCAGAATTGAGAAAACTTTAAAATGAGGTGTCACTCAACATAGGGTGCCATTTAAAATTTAAGGGTACTTTATGCCCCTGCCTAGGTTCAAAGACACCAAAATTTACGCTATCATAAGTCCCCTTGAAAACAAAGTCGGCGCGTCTCGGCCTTTTTTTCTTCTCTTTTTTAAATTCGGATATTTTTCAGGTGGGAACTTTTAATTGGCACCCTGTATAGTTTTGCAGAGTGGGTTTTTTCAAGTATTACAAGGGGATATCTCGAGAACGGTATCATTTTTTATATACTTTGGGTGAAGTAACATAGATACGAAGGGAGGGACATATGTAAACATATTTTTGGCATTTACCCCCCTCTCTCTCTATTTTGAGTGGCGAGGGGTAACTTTGGATTTTGAAATGGGGTGACTTTTTGTATAAAGTTCGAATCTACGTGAAAAAACTAGGTATGTGTGCAAAAACTCTTAAATTTTTTTTCTTTTGGTTAAAAAAAACAATTACAATTTATTTATCAAGTTTGTTATTATGGACGCTGATGTTGGTTATTATTTGCTTCTATGGAGACGTGTTATTTTTATTTAGGCCAATTAATTGAGAATTTTGACATTTTGAAGATTATTTCCCGGTTAATTGCTCAAATAAACATGGAATATAATTTTAATATACAATTTGATACGTTCTTAATTTTGGTGCAGAAAAAAACACAAATTTTGTCTGCTGATATGTTAATCCCGTCTCTCCGAGCTCCCGTCGTTTTGTTTAAAAGAAAAGTTGCCATGAAGCAAGAATTTAAAATAATGATAATAGTTAACTTTTAGAACATTTATAAGACTAGGTGTATATTTACGGACATTCCAAAAAAGTCGACCAATTGCAATGAAATTTGCTATACTACCTTCTTTTGTCTCTGGTAAGAAATGACAACAATATGGACAAACAATTTTAGCACGTGTACACTTTTTAAATTTTATTTTATCAAAAAATTATCTCTTTCAATTTGCGTTTCCTTCAGTTCGAAGCAACATTTCGTAAAGATTTGTGTTCGATTTGTAAAGTCTTTAAGTGAATATGCATAGGCCAGGCGCCGTTCACGTAACAATTACAATCATTTAAGTGAATTTAAAATGGGGCGCATAGTTGGTATGCGAAAAGCCGGTTTTTCAATCAGAAAAATTTCCGGCCGCATAGGCCGTAGTCTGTCAACAGTGTATTAGTCCAGATGGTCTGAAGAAGGAATCTATAACCGTCGTTTTCGATCCGGACGACCTCGAGCAACGTCATCACGGGAAGATCGTCATTAGAAGACTGCGGCTTTACAAGGCAGAGCTTCCACAACACGATCGATTGGAAATACTTGTTTCGGAATTTTACAACATAGAGTCTCTATGCCAACGATATGTCGCAAAATACGCGCTTTTGGGCTTCGTTCGTATACACCATTTTTATGTCTCCCACGGACATCTCGACATCTTGCTGCTCGGCTTGAGTGGTGTAACGTCAGATCAAATTGGGATGGTTAATGGAAGCGTGTTATGTTCTCTGAACCCAGAAATGTAGAATTTGCTGTGGAACGCCACATGGCCCTTACAGGGGGGGGGGGGTAATATAAGATACGGTAGCAGGTCACCTCTAGTTTTTATTCACAGAAATTAGATTGCAAATGGTTACATACGAAAGTACTGCAGCATGTCGCACTGCCATAGCTACGAGGGTGAATTGAACCCATTTTCCAACAAGACAACGCACGTCCACATACGACAAGGGTTACTACAAGGTTCTTACAAAAAAATAACGTGACCCTGCTTCCATGACCTTGTCGCTCTCCAGACTTTTCACCAATTGAACATTTGTGGGCTATGATTGGCAATAGACTGGGTAATTTATCCTAAACCAAATAATCTAGTTGACCTTCGTCACCGAATTCAAGAAGCCTGAGATGACATTCCTCATAAATTATTTAATTTCAAGCATGCCTCGAGAAGTAATCGAATGTATGAGAAACCTCGGCGGATTAAATTCACTCATTATTAAATAACTTTGTTATTTTTTATATTTTAGTTTCAAAAAGTAATCATATTTTAGGTTTGGTTAAAGACACATGTATAATTTCCAAGGTAAAAAAGAACAGAACAAGGCTATACTCCAGACTGAATTTTTATTAAGCAAAAGCCCTACGCGTTTCGGTCCATAAATCTGGCCATTTTCAGAGGCTTCCTGTAACATTACAAAAGGTGGTTGTGTCAGAAACAAAGTCTCTGGTACGTCGGCAAGTATCACACGATACCCGCTGTTACAAAATTCTAAACAGTCTTATAAGCAAAGTCTAAAACACAAACTATAGTCAAAGCTAACATTCTCTACAACAATTACACTAATAAAATCAAAGCTAAAAGCTAAAAGTTAAGAAGTTAAAAACATCAAATGTCCAAAGCTCAGTTGAGGTACCTCCAAGCAGCAAAATAGCAATGCAAAAGCAGTGAAAGTTACTAAAACAAGTAGAAGCCCGTGTAAATTAAGATTTAAAAATGCAATGACACACTACAATGTAAGGTCTCTAAACAAACAGATAAATAAGCTGCAAAGGCAGGCTGCACAACCAGAGCCGAACTTTCAGAGAAAACACTGAGTTAAACCTAGGATACCTACTAAAAGTAAAACCAAAATGGCCAAAAACACTTACGTTCTGTTTTTTATATAACAGGAACTGGACTTTACAAAAAATCTATCATAGTGGCTATTTTCATCGACTGTCGCTTTTGTTTTCTTGCACTATATGGGTGAAGGCGGAATTATAAGCATTAAAACCTCAAATCACAGCAATGGACAAACGGCGATACAAATAAAATTTCGCATTTGAAATGGAGGACAGTTAAAATCCGAATAGCTTAATAGACCGGGAAGGGGCAAACAAATGAGCTACGATTTTTAGCTAAAATTGACAAGTGGCACCTGACATTTCACTCAGCCGTGCCGAGCAGCACAGAACACGTAACATTTCCGGGCTCCTTGACTCCACAGAATACTTAGCTTTTTCACTGTAGATGGCACTAGTTAAGTATATTTCTATAAATTGATGGAAAGTTAATTTCACTGGTATTAGAAGCATTTAGAACATTGCTGTTGGAGTTGTAAGTGTATCTGTAGATTTTCATCTCTTCAAGGACGAACTGCTCAGTACCAAATGTGGATGGAGGAAGGATTTTAACATTGTTTTCCTTATCAAAGACATGACCAGTCTCTCTGAGGTGGCAACCAAAAGCTGAAGTGACGTTATGAGCATTGTTTCTGCTCCTGAGATGTTCTGAAATTCTGGTGTTTAAGGCTCTCCCAGTTCTGCCAATGTACACAGTGTTGCAATCAGGATGTACACAGTGTTGTAATCAGGATCTCCACAGCTAAGGCAATAAACTCCTGACTTCTTCAAGAGGGGGATGTCGTCTTTATTGTGAACTAACATCTTGTTCGGGGTGTTCTTAGATTTGTAAGCAAATTTTAGATTTTCTCTCTTCAAGACTTTTGTGATGGCATTGGTAATGGGTCCACAATATGTCAACGGAAAATAGCAAGTGTAGTCAGCCTGATAGGCTGAAATGACTGAGCTGTCTTCTCTTAGAATTTGGCGACTTTTCTTCCTGATCAGTCTATCGACAATGGATAATCGTTGTTAGTGGCTAGTTGTTTGATAATATTTAGCTCATTATCAAACTTTATCTGTGACATAGGGATTCTAAAAAGTCTGTCTATCAAAAACCTCAAGGAAGCCAGTTTGTGAGAAACGTGATGACATAATCTGAATGGAATTAAGTGGTCTGTTTAGGTTGGTTTTCTGTAAATTTCGAATTCAATGTTGTTGATTGATCTAGTCAATTTTAGGTCCAAAAAGCTAATGGAACCATTTTCTTCCAACTCCATGGTAAAGTTTATGTTGACATGTAAGCTGTTTAGCCAAGTCAATAAATGATGTAACTGCTCTGTGGGACCCGACCAGACAACAAGTATGTCATCTACGTAACGTGTCCAGGTGGAGATAAAGTCTTTAAACGGATTATAATCCTTGAAAATAAGATCCCTCTCGAAGAAGGTCATGAAGACCTCTGCACAGAGGGGGGACAAAGGGTTACCCATGGGAAGGCCATCCTTCTGCAGGAATATTTGATTATTGAAGGAGAAGAAGTTCTGTTCAAGACAAACCTTGACCAAAGCATTCAAAGCCCTCTGCACATATTTACCAAGTGAAGAAGATAAAAGCAGATTTTTGAGTATGAGTAGTGTCTGGTGAAAAGATTGGAAACGTCGAACGAAACCAACACCGAAGTGTCATTTATTGGGACATCTCTAAGTCTGTCGACTAGAGCAACTGAGTTCTTAATGGAAAATGGGGAGGTGACATTTACATGTGAAGTTAAAACGCGCAGTGCTTTTGCTTAATAAAAATTCAGTCTGGAGTATAGCCTTCTTCTGTTTTCTTTTTTTTTTTTTTACCTTGGAAATATGTCTAACCCAGACGTTGTGACCTTCGGGAATTACACATGTATAAATTTTATTAAAATTAATCAACTCTTGCTGGGTGTTCGGATTTTTTTTAAGTCAGTATATATATATATATATATATATATATATATATATATATATATATATATATATATATATATATATATATATATATATATATATATATATATATATATATATATATATATATATATATGTATGTGTGTGTGTGTGTGTGACCTAAAACGCCCCTAAAATTTGGCAACGTTTTCCAAAATTTCCATGGCCATTTTTAACATCGCTGAAATTCCGTAACTTTTCCTGGTTTTCTAAGTTTTACAGTCAAGTGGGCACAGCACCCATGGAATCAAAAAGAACTCCCTACAACTTTTTTTGCAACTTTTTTTATCGGCTAAAACGAAATGAAAATATTATGTGGATCTTCCGTATTAATAACGTTTTATCTTCAGAATACGGTACAATCTCCACGCAAGAATGTCATTATTTTTTTGTTAATTATATACTGCGCACAAGCCACCGAGTTAGTTAATTAAGCCCAATTACTAAGTAATTAATGTATGTAAATGAATACGATTGTTCTGAAATTAATCCCAATAATAAAGATTGATTACCTGGTGTTTCAACATGAATTCAAGAACGATGGTAATGCAGAGAGAGTAATGCGGCAACATTATGTGTATTATGAGTATCATTTTTCTTAACAAGCACATCAATTTGTCACATATGTAAATACGATAGTTGTCACGTTATTACCTGTATCATACACGCATATAATTTTTGAATTTACCTGGTAAGTCGTTATTTATAAGTTATATGTTTCCGTAAAGTATATCTACAACAGGCATATTCTATTTTCAAGGGATTGGCTTTCATCGAACATGAACACGAAATAACACATGTTCTAGTGCAAGATGTTAAAAACTTATCAGCTAGTGTTAAGGAATGATACGCTTGGCAAATGCTGCTAATGTACAGCATGGAGATTTGTAGTCAGCTCAAACTCACTAAAGAAAAGCCTGGACGCAGCAAGTGCGTTATGGTAGTGAATTTTCATAGAAATGATCTGGCACAAAATATTTTATTATAACTTTTTGTTCTTGTAACATAGAAATCTAAATATTGGTGTATAGTTTACTTTTTATATCGTAAACCTACCTACCAAATTTGGTTTCATATCTTTTTTATTTTTTGAGATAAAAAAAAATTCCGAATGAAAACTCAAAATTTTCCAGGAAAACCTCGTCCGATTTTCCTGACTAACGAACTTATCCAAGCGATTTATAAAATGAAGATACATGCCAAATTTTATCAAATTAATTTTTTGAATTATCGGTGTGATACATATACATATATATATATATATATATATATATATATATATATATATATATATATATATATATATATATACATATATACATATATATACATACATATATATATATATATATATATATATATATATATATATATAAATTGAAGCTGACCACGGATATGGGTTCTAGGGGTCCTAGTTCGCGCTCATTTGCAAAAATATTTTCAAAATTCAAAAGTCGGGATCTCCCAATTAGTTAATTTTTTTTACGAAAATTCACTAATAGATCAAGATTTTAATGATCGCATTTCGAAGATAAATTAGCTAAGAATGATTAAAGTCTGGACGCAGCAAGTGCGTTATGGTACTGAATTTTCATGAAAATGTTTTTAATGGCAAGTATGTCTTTTTTAAATAAAAGGCATGGAACTTGGTATAACCTACATACAGGTTAGTAAAAAGTTCCGAAACGTTCGAATATCTCTGTGATTAATGACGCATTTTTTTTACGAATAGTCACAAATAAGCCTTTTTTATAACACATTCACATTTTTTTCACTTATGGTTTAACAGGAAATGACTCCGACTTATTTTTTTTAATAGGACACCTTGTATAATTTACCATTTGCGGATGCAGCATAAAAAAACTACGTTCTGAAACATCCACATGTTTTTTGTAATTGATAAGATAACACCACAAAAAATGAATAAATGATAACGTAAAATCAAGATCTGCATACCTATTTCAATGTACTAGTGTCAATAAATCAGACAATCGGGTGCTGCATTGACATTGTCACCTGTCAATTAATTGTGGTCGTTGTTTTGCTTTCTTTGTTTAATTTTAAAAAATTTAAATGGCAGTGAAAGTCACAGAAGCGGATCGCATTGACATCGTGATGATGTACGGATATGGTGATCGTCAACGATCGCTGGAAAAAGTTCGCACTTTATTTCATACTGTTCATTCGGATAGGCGAATTAGTAAAAGTACGGTGCATCGGGTTATTAAAAAGTATGAGGAATTTCGCCAAGTAAGGAATTTGTCAAGAAGTGGACATCAAATAACAGTAAGTCGCGAAGACAGAAAACTGAATGTTCTATTATCAGTCCAAGAAAATCCTCATGTATCTACAACAGAATTGGGTCAAATTCATGACATATCCCAAAAATCTGCTCACAAAATTCTGAAGTCTGGAAAAATGAAACCCTTTAAAATGCATGTGGTTCATGAGTTGACCGAGGATGACCCAGATTGCAGACTAAATTTTTCTGAAATAATGACAGAACTTATTCAAGCTCGGCCTAACTTTGTGAATGAAACACTTTTTTCAGATAAAGCAACATTTCATCTGAATGGTACGGTTAACAGGCACAATTGTCATTTCTTGTCAACAGAGAACCATCGTTGGATGGAAGAAGTCTATACGCAGTATCCTCAAAAAGTGAATGTGTGGGCTTGTTTGTTCGCAAACAAATTAATTGGACTTTTTTTATTAGCGGAAGTTTAAATGGTGATGGCTACTTGAATTTATTGAGGAACCGTATTGTACCAGAACTTAGAGCACTCTTTCCAAATCAAAATGAGACCTAATCATCCAAGCGATAATATTTGTTTCCAACAAGATGGAGCCCCGCCACACTTTACGAGTAATATCCGTGATTATTTGGACCAAATGTTTCCTGGCCGCTGGATCGGGCGTAGAGGAAGTCATCTTGATTTTACGTTATCAACCTAAATCCGAGGGCGGGTTCAGACTTTATATATATATATATATATATATATATATATATATATATATATATATATATATATATATATATATATATATATATATATATATATATATATATATATATATATATGTGTGTGTGTGTGTGTGTGTGTGTGTGCATCTTTGTTCATTTTCAGTTGTCTGAATGAGCCAGTTCTCAAAGTCAAAACTTTAATAAAAAATTAGAAGCACTTTCGCGAGCTTGAAGATATAAAACAGATACAAAAAAACCTGCACTGAATACTGATACCATATTTAATGTAATGCTTGAGTTTGAAGAAAGCCCACATACTCCAACTCGACAAACAGCCACAACATTGGATGTTAGTCATTCATCGATTATTTGAATATGCAACAAAATGCAACCTTATAAATTGATACAAACTCAGGAGCTCATGGAAGACGATTTTGATGGAAGAACGTCTCTTTGTGAACAAATGACGGAAATGTTAGATAACAATGTTATCTAACTACAATATGTTTTGTTTTCTGATAAGTGCAGTCTTACACTTCACGGCCATGCTAATCGGTCAAAATTGTCGCTACTGGTCTAAAGAAAATCCACACTGGATGAGAGAACATACGCAATACCCTGAAAATGTTAATGTTTGACCAGTAATAGTTGGAAACTATGTCATTGGTTCCTTTTCCATTTGTGACAATTTGAATGGAGAAAATTATTTAGCTCTGCCTCAAAACAATGTGGTGACAACTTTGACAAACTTATATCCTAATCAAGCAAACCCATAAGTTCCAGCAAATGTGATATGGTTCCAGCAGGATGGAGCACCAGCACACTACTAAATCAATGTCCGGCAGTACCTCGACTTAATATTTCCAAATCGATGGATAGGGAGGCGAGGCTCGTTAGAATGTCCAGCACGATCACCCGATCTTACGCTATTAAGACTTATTATGGGAATATGTGAAAAGTACTATATATAAAACTAGACCGCGCGATTTAACTGACTTAATAAGAAAAATAACGATTGCCATTGGGTCGGTTGCACCTCAGATGCTGATTAACGTTAGAAGACATGTTTATTTGCAACTAGGGTGCTGCCAAAGCATGCATTTTCAACATCTACATTAAGAATGATGAGGCTCTAATTTTTTCTAATTATCAAGAATGAAACCCGATAAGTTATAAATTTTTTAGTGTGTTGTAGCGAAGTTCGTCAATTAGATGAATTTATGTTTTCTTGCTGTTAATTTTTGCAACATAATTTAAAACCACAGCATTTTTGAATAGAGAATGAAGAGATCTTTCATATGAGGTATCACAACTCCCTACTTCCTATTTAAAAAATGTAGGGTTGCAGATGTCACTCGAAGGGGGTTGAACGTAGGGGTGAAGTGTTTACGTTGCAGAATGCCATTTTTTAAATCTAGTAGTAATAGTAGCAGTGGTGGGGAGGCCAACGCCAAGCAAGTAGGCCACAATGGGCCCTTTTTGCCAACCCCAGCAACCATGCTCTACTCCTCCTTGGTTCCGTCGCCAAACCGCCTCGACCTCGAAATGAAGGCCGTGACGGTCTTCAATCGGACGGTACTTACCTGATTCCTCTGCAGAGTTCTTAATCCGAACAATTCTGCTCGAAGACTCCCAAAAGCCTCGCATTCACACAGGTGGTGGTAGGACGTTTCTTCATCCTGGCCGCATTCCTGGCAAATGGGGTCCCTCACTACGCCTATCAATGTAAGGTGTCTTCTAAGGGCGCAGTGGACTGTCAGAACCCCAAGGATGCGGCGAAGCGTAGGCCGACTCCTACCGTGTAGCCAGACAGCTTTATCTTTGTCCGGCCCCTCCACGAAGTCCCTCGTCTGCCTACAACCACCAATCGACCCCCAGTGCCTTTCCATTGCTTCCTCTGTCCACCTGTCTAACGCGACAGATACCGTATTCCTACTTATGCATATCGCAGGCTCCGGGCCAAAGAACGGCCGCCGGGAACCAAGCGTTGCGAGATTATTCGCCACCTCATTCCCCGCTACGCCACAGTGTCCCGGAACCCACACCAGTTGCACCTCCTTTGTCCTGGCTAGTCCTTTGAGGGCGTCAGCGCACTCCAGAACCAGTGTTGACCTGATTCTGGCCGCGCAGACTGCCCGGAGGACCGCCTGGCTATCCGAGCAAATGTTTTTTAATCTAAAATTGGTGTGTTTGGGGATTTTCTTTAAATATACACAATAACTGAGATACTGAATTTATTTAATTTCGCTGTTCCACATATATTATGTTTGGAAAGGTAATGAAATTATCTGTGTGCTGTTCTGTATAAAAGGTACAGCCACTTTTGTAGTTCAAGGAATCCATTCAGATATCTAAACAATATGGTTGATTTGCCCACACGGACTTTAATATTTTAATATTCAATATAAGATTATGTACTTTTATTATGATATATCTATACTTCAATATAAAATTTGAATTATGGACGTCACATTGCTATATCACATTTGATTTTATGAACTAGATGATTGAAATGTCATTAACACTCGAACATCTAATAATAGGCGAAGATACATGTACAACAATAAATAATCGTTGTAAAATCACACAACAATGATACAACATACATAGAACATCAATAACTAATTTGATAATAAAATCGTAAGCTCAAGTTACTATGCTCAATAAACCATCAATAGAAATTTATTGCATGCGCATTTAAGAGCTACACACGTGTTTGTGCGTTAATCTTTCTTTGACAGATTATACTTATACTTTGTGTAAATACTTAAATTACAGTGCACTTGAATATAGGCATATCTACCAAACTCGCCACCCTGCCGCACCTGACAGACACCTAAAAGAACAGGAAACTTTTAACCATCTTCTGTTGTAGGGTGGGGCGAAAAAAATAAACTTTGAAAAATCAAATAGTATTACCCCCCAAAACATATTTTTGGCGGTGGTGGTGAACTACATTTTTTTTTTTCACAAAAGGTTAGATGGTCTGCAAGGAGTGAAGACGCAGCAAATTTCCGCACGAAAAAGTAAGTGGTGTGTTAACTAGTTGTGAGGTCAAAATAAAGTAATCATCCAAGTTGATTGTAAAGAAATGTAAATTGCCAACGTTTTGTAAAAACAGCAACTCAAAAAGAATCTCTGGTCAACAAGAAATTTGAAAATTAATTGAAATTCTGTAGTGGTCCGTATCAAGTTTGTGAAATATAGCTCACCCAGTAAAATAAAATGCGGATTACAAAAATCGAAACTACAGAAATTAAAAATATTGTAAAGGAAGAATTAGCAGAAAGTCTACGCAATACGAGTTTCATTGACAATATAACTGATAAAATTGTACATGTGGTTATGGAAAAACTGGATAAAAAAATTAATGAAATGATGCTGAAGTATAAAAATTTTGTATGGCAAGTACAAATATTAACTGAAAAAAAAAAACGAAGAATTCAAAGAAAGGGTCGACAATTCGGAACAACCTATATCATATGTAAAAAATACACTTAGGATGCAGCGAATTACCGAAGTTTCTACAGAAGATGTGAGAAATGCTGTTGCCACTATATTTACAAAAGATTTAAAATTACAAGTCCATGAAAAGGATGTCATCAAACGTTATCTATTGGGTAAAACACCTGAAAAAAAAACTCGGCGGCATATGTTGGTCAAACTTGGTTCACATGAAGTATTTAGTGATGTTATAAACAATAGAAAATATCTCAAGGGAACCAATATATTTAGTATGGAGGAACTCACTAAACCAAAGTCGGCACTTCTGCGTTGTGGCAAGGAAAAGATGGGTAAAAGAAATGTCTTGATTTGGAGAGGTAAAATTTATATTAAGAACGAGGATGGGAAAAATGGAATAGAACGAAATGCCGACCTTGAAAAACTGGTGGTATAATTCGTAGTTTTACATTGCAAAAAGAAGTAGCGTATTTTGTCATTGAAATTAAAATAAGGGACAGTAAGGCTACTACTAAATTTTGTGTGTAGAGCTACAGATCAGTTTAGTGTAAAATAGGTAGATATTTTGAATTTAGGTTTATATATTTATCCTTTAATTGTGGAATTATTATTTGCATTTCTGTATCGGTTTAGGATAAGCGGGAAATTTATATGGAGATTTAGTTTCACCTGCTACAAGTGTATATTGTAAACCGGTTATCTTTCTTGTTAGTGAATATATTAAAAAAATCACTAATGAGGAGATCCTGACTTATGAATTTTGAAACATTTTTCTTCACATGAGCGGTAATTAGGCCCCCTAGACACATATCCGGGGTCAGTTTCAATTTTTATATGTTTGTTATATATATATATATATATATATATATATATATATATATATATATATATATATATATATATATATATATATATATATATATATATATATATATATATATATATATATATATATATATATATATATATATATATATATCACACCGATAACTCAAAAAATCATGGCCGATTTTGATTAAATTGGGTGAATACCTTTTTTTTGCAAGTGGCTTGGATAAGTTCATTAGCAAGGAAAATCGGCCCAGGTTTTTCCGGAAAGTTTTGTGTTTTCTTTCGAAAAAAGTTTATATCTCCGGAAATAACAAAGTAAGGGCAACCAAATTTGGTACGCGGGGTTATATCATTCTAGGTAAACTACCTACCAACTACTACTAATTTAGCCTTGCAGCTTAAAAGACAAAAAAGTTATAGGCATTTAAAGAAAAATAAATTGGGGTTTTCCCCAAAACGTCAAAGTCGCGATTTAAAACGTCAAAATTGGCAACATTTAGGCAAAGAACCTGAAACTAATACGAGCTTTGAAAAGAAAATGTCTCAAGAAGAATGTTTTACAAAGCCTGAAGTTAGCTTCAACCGTCCTTCATTTTACTAAAATACTTCTAGAAAATTAAATACAAATAGACCCTTTCTCTGATGCTTTGACTGTAGTCTTAGCTATATAGTTTATTGTTTAATGGTAGATAATTTTTGTCGAATTTTCGTAAAAAAATCAATAAAGCTCAATATATCCGTTATTATAGAAGATACGAAAAAAATTGTATACATTCATTATAGGGTGTCTTGAGCTACATCTTTAAAAAATATTTCTACAATCACAGGTTGGCCCATAAGTCGTTGGTGATACAATTTTTTTTAATCGAACACGCCTTATGTTATTGCATTCTTGCATTTTCTATCGAAAGATAATGCATGTTTGTACGAAAAGAAATTCGGGACGCAGCAAGTGCGTTATGGTAGCGAATGTTCATTAAATGCTTCAAATTTGAATAGCTCAATTTGCTATTAACCTATAAGGTTGACCAAGAAACCAGTTTTTTCGGGAACACTTTAAGTTTACTTTCGGAAATTTTTGTACATTTTCAAACAATAAAGCTATTTTGATGAAACATGGCACATTATTTTTACTATATAGGTTATACTAGTAACCAAATCTGATGCCTGCTTTCTTAAAACAAACACATATATTTGGTATTAAAAACATTTTTATGAAAATTCACTACCATAACGCACTTGCTGCATCCAGACTTTTTATTGTTATATCTTCTTCTTATTCATGTTTTTTCGGTTTTGTCGCCGCTTCTTCTTGCAGTTTAGACCTCATCATTTGCTGATTATGTCACTAAATGTAAAGTTCACTGTTTTGCTGACGACACGCAAATCTACCATTCGTTTGATCCCTTAGATACTGCCAACGCTTGTCGAACTATAAATTCTGATCTCGAAAGTTGAATTCGAATTTCCGAAAAGTTTTGTCTTGGTATCAATCCAGGAAAGGCAAAGATTATGCTATTTGGTCCAAGACTTGTAAAAGAACGATTGAAGAATCGAGTATGTATAGAAATTAGGGGTCAGCAACTGGAACCGATAAAAGTGTGCCGAAGTTTGGGTTTGGAACTGGATGATCACCTGACATTGACTTTTCACATCAATAAGATCATTAAACGAACGTTTAGCAGCTTAAAACTCATTTACCCTAACACGGGCTACTTGAGTTATATAAACAAGATTGCTTTATGCGAGTCGTTAGTCCTAAGTTATTTTAACTTTACAGATGTTGTATATGTGGCCCTACTTAACCAACATAAATAAGCTGCATCTGCAACGTGTTCAAAATTCTTGCCTAAGACTTATATGTGGATTTCGAAAATATGATCATATATCGACCAAGTTAAAGGAATTTAACTGGCTGAAAATTGAAGACCGTTTTAGGTTGCATAGTTGTAGTTTGTTTCACAGTGTTGTTATTAGTAAGGCTCCTCAGTATTTGTACAACAAGCTTACCTATCGTACTGATGTCCACAACATGAATGTAAGACATAAGCACTGTATAACGCCTCCTAGATATCGTACAGCATTATATAGGAGTTCTTACACTTTTTTGATGTGCAAAGATTATAACAAGATACCACTGCACCTGCGAAATTTTAGTAGACTAACATTCAAACGAAATCTTAAGCGATTGCTTCTTGTGGGGAAGTTGATTTTTCGTGAACTTGAACGCCAGTGTGAACTAAACTTGGATAGGTTGCATGTATTGTGCGTATAATGAATTTATAAAAGGTTTGCATGGCTGTGGGTGTGTCGGTGTGCTGTTTGTCTGTATAGGTGTGGGTGTGTTTTTTTGTATTATAGGTGAGTGCTGGATGTGAGGAGTGACTGAGCTGAGGATGCGTGACTTAAATGTCTGTTGACCGAGTTTCTTGTGGCTGCGTCGTAAGTTGCCTGAACGATTGCTAGCTGATTTAAGTGTCACTTTGTTTATACCACAATTTTTTAGAATTATTTCAATTTTTTCCATTTGTTGCATTTTTTGTTTGTTACTTCTAGTTACCAGGTCGAGTGGAAGAGCGGCTTGTCCAAACTCTACCTATTATTCTCATAAAAATTATATTGTTATTATAACTGTATATATGTATGAAAAGAATTGGGACAATAGAAGGATAATAATAATATGTCTTCGGAAATATGTCTACTGGGAGGGCATTCCAAAGCTTACATGCTCTAAAAAAGATCGAGGATGCATAACAAAAAAATCGAAAAGTGGTAATTTGACACTAAAACAGCGTACTTTTCGACTAAAACGGATTGGGCGATTAAAGGTCGCAAGCGGAAGTACTAAAAAAGCATGTTTCTAAGAAGCAATGTCGATAGTAAAATCGATAAAAGAGGCATAAATCGCCAACATTTCTCCTGTGGTAGAAAGAAGCGAGATTGACTAAGATATATGAATCTCCTATAAGACGAATAGCTCGTTTCTGAATAGAATATGGGAGGGAGTAGGTTGTCTTTGGAGCAGCGCCCTAGACATGAGAACGATATTTCAACCGTGGACGTATATGTATTTTATACAGCGTCAAAAGCGACGATGACAAAGTTTTAACGCGAAACAGAAACCCCAGCTTCTTTGCTGCTGCTCGAGCAATATTTATGAATACATGTGAGTGCCAGTATTTGGGCGCTGCAGGTCACTCTTCTCAGAGAAGAGACAATTCTGTGTTCTTGAGATATTAAACATAGCCAGATTTCCAGAGCCCCAGCTGAGAATTTAGACAGATTATCATTTGGAGAGCTAATTACTTCGACTCGCATTGATAAAGAGTTGGAAGCATACATTGGTGGAGGCGACGAGAACGTACTGGTAAGACTGCTTTTAAAAGCGATGCTGTGGATCAGGTTGTTGGTTAATGAGAGAAGGTCAATTATATGCAAAAAAAGTGTGGGAGCCAAAACGAAAGCCTGTGGGATACCTGCCAATAATTTTTAATGTATCTGATGAAACACCATCGACAACATGCAAGGAGCGCTCCTTCAGACAACTATATTTAGATAGTTATCGTGGATACAAATTTTTTGTAGATTTTTGTGAGAAATATTTTTAAGCGCATTTGTGTAGAAAAAAATTACTTTTGACGAGATCACGACTTCGAGATTTTAAACACTGGTTTCAAGCGTGAACTAGAGTATCTAGAATCCATAGCCGAGGTCAGTTTCAATATATATATATATATATATATATATATATATATATATATATATATATATGCCTAGTCTCAAAGGCAATCCGTATGATGAAAGATTGAGGATTTCCGCATGACAATGAAATTGCATGACCTTCTCCAGATTTTTGGAGAGCAGAACTAAGCATCGCCAGTAGATCGGTTTTGACGAAATCCGTGTTAGCAATCACTTAGGATGTTTGATTCTGCGATTTTATTTCATAAGCTTTATATTGATCACTTTTTCGATAACTTTCCAATAACAAAACTGATAGAATGGAATTTGGACGATACTTCCCCACCTCGGATTTGTCTCCCGTCGTAACGTTAAGCTTAAAGATAAAAGAACAAACGGTTTTAAAATCATTTTTATAGACTTGACTTGATTTTGTTTACATTTCCACTATATTATGCTACACTTTCAGTCTAAAACTGTATTTGGGGCCGTTCATCAGGCTACCAATATAGTGTATTTTAAAATTTCATTGAATCCCACAGTTGAAAAACAATCACTTTGCATTGGCATTATTAATTTCATGTCTATTATTTACGATATTTGTGGCCGAGATTTCACGATTGTTGTTTTATGCCTGTTATTTATTTTGTGTTGTTTACGTTGATGTATGGTTTATACCTGTTGTATGAATCAATCTACGTATGGCAGTTACCTACCATGTCAGCCAGGCATTTGACTTTAACCACTTAGTGAGTCAACGCAAGTTTTTCAGATTTAATTTTTAATTTGGAAAAAACTCTAAATATTGTGAACCAAATTACTTAAAGTTCACAACATAGGTTTATTTACACAATTTCTAGCCACATGTAAAGTCTCATTCCAGTTACTTTAATACTTACAAAAATATTTTTGTATATTTTTGGGGAAAAATGTCCATTATAGCTGATTTACGAACTCGTCCGCTGTGTTAATACTATGGATATGTGCAACGTTTAGTTCAAATCAGTTGAGTATTTTTTTGAGTTATCGCTCGGATACATATATATATATATATATATATATATATATATATATATATATATATATATATATATATATATATATATATATATATATATATATATATATAAATAAATGAAAATTCAAACGGACCTTGGAATTGGGTTCTAGGGGCCCTAATTTGGGCTCATTTGAAAAAATTTCCGAAAGTCTTACCATCCTTACCTCTTTATTAGTGAATTTTCTTAATGAACTTTTCAAATCTTTGCATTCTATGTATTGTTTTAATTTGTGCACTTTATCCCGATAGCTTAAATTAGACAAATTGTCTTAGTAAAAGTCTTAGTAAAAGAATGTTATTTAGTTGATCTACTTAAGACATTAAACATTTTAAAATCTTATTTGCCATAAGTACATTAGATTAAATAATGTTTTATGAAAATAGAACTCTTATTTTGCTCCAGAATAAACTCATCCAACCTATCAAGTAACACAATGTCAAGTTTTACCAAAATCTATAAATTATTTTTTATACAGTTATACATTTTTTCTATGAAAATTCGCTAAAATATATTTCTAAACTATCAAGATTTCAAATATTTATTTCAGTTCTGCACCCAGTATATTATTTATATATTATAACCGTATATGGTTTTGTTAAGATACAATAATACAGAATACATCACAAACCGACTCGATAAGAAGAAGAAATAGATTCATAGTCTGTGTCATTTTTATTTGTGTATGGTCAAGGTCGCCCTCGTTGAAGTTTTTTATAATCCTGAAAACACTGCCTATTTTTCAAAGTATTAAATATGTCAATTATTTGTATCCAATGCTGTCGCCATCTCTAGATAGTTGCGTAAGTTTTCATCCCCAGAGAAGTGAAATTACAGTTAACGTTTCACTGAATTTGCACTGTACGCAGACGACACGACCATCCTCAGCAGCTCCACTCAGCCGAGGATAATAACCGAACGACTTCAGACTGCCGTAGTCGAGCTGCAAGCATGGTATAGAAAATCATTTCTAGCCATAAACCCCGATAAATGTTCAGCTGTCCTATTTTCCAAGAGGAGACACACATCTCACGAACACGTTTCATTAGACAACTGTCTGATTCCCTGGCAAGATTCCGCCAAATACCTCGGGGTTTTCCTCGACAAACACTTAACATGGCGCCCCCATGTCGATCACGCCCGAAAAAAAGCCTTGATGTTCATCTCGAAGCTGTTCCCACTTCTAAATAGAAATTCCAAATTGTCCATGAACTCATGTACAAAGTCATTATCCGGCCAGCCTTGACCTATGCATCACCTGCATGGGCCACCGCGGCCGCAACACACATCAAGACCCTTCAAATCATCCAGAACAAAATTCTGAGAATGATTACCGAAGCGCCATGGTTTATCCGAAACAGTCAGATGCACTCTGATCTGGAAATGCCTTCGATACTTGAGTTTATAACTCAACTATCCACAACTCAGTTCGCAAAAGCTGCTTCTCACCCAAATGCTCTTCTCGGTAGTGCCACCGACTACGACGAGCAACTTCCACATAAGCATAAGCGTCCAAAGCTTATACTTACCCGCTAACGCGCCCGCGGCAAAAACAGAATGAAAACATTCATACCCAAAAAGTCATTGTGTGTAAATCTTTCCAACGGAGGTATGGACTAAGGTCCGGCACTCACAGGGAGGGGGTTTCAGTGAGTACAGTCTCATAGTACCTCGATATCCCACGCACCTGTATCCAAAAAAAAAGAATTTGCCCGAGGCAATCGTAGCAAACATTATTTCACATTTAATACAAACGTAATTTGCTATAAAAAAAAACTAGAAGTGTTACATATTTAGATTTTATTGGAATCAAATCTTTACATGTTTCTACAGATAATGAATAATCAAAGTTGTCTCGTTTGGCACTTGTTCGTACATATATAGTATCTTATCCAAATCATTGGACTATTTAAGAGAATTTTAATTAATTATAACTAATAACACAAAACATTTTATTTAAATTTGCGAACATTCATCCCCATTTGTGATTCGTCTAGAATATGCAGCATTTTAAATTGTTCCCGTAGACTAACTGTTTCTTGAGATAATTACAATTTAAGGAGGCTGAATTTTCTTATACTAAAGTGATACTTAAATGCCACCCTTAGAATCATAAAAGCGACATCACTAAATACATATCGCTAAATTTTATTGGTTACTATTACAACACTCATAACAAAACTGCAGTATTCGATTTTTACACCTTCTGATTCATTCATATCTTCAGAAGAAGCGAGTTATTCATCCTGTAGAATGACTTTCACCGCAGACAGCTTTTATATTTAGTGAAACTAACAACATTGTGGCGAGCTTATTTAGTCGATTAGCATAAAAACTGTAGGCACACGCCGTTGATGGACCAGCGGTTACTGTTAACGCGTATAACGCTTCTACATTGTAACATTTAATGTTACTTATTCTGCCCATATGAGGATTCTTATCTTTGATACATCATGACTTAAAGTAGCAATGTTTATTGTCGTAATTAATGTTACCAGATGATGAATGTACTCATTTTCCACATCTATGTGATTTTATTAGTGCTAAACATGAACGAGAAAACATGACAGTTTATCCAAGGTATTAATCGAATTAAGAGTTTTTTCTCAAATATTATCTTAAAGCACGATACTTTCAGACTGAACGACGAAGACCTCATCTCCAAAGAACATTCCACTAAATCGAATACAATTTAAGTTTTAAATCTCAGATGCAACACTATATATTATAACTTACGTCTATTGCTCACAGTCCGGGAACTTCGATTTTTTTCGAGGTGGGAAAAAAACGTAAAACATCACTTAATCTCCTTTAAGTTTTTCTATCAAGTTCTCATTTTTTAACAAACGCGACCATATTTAAGTAGGGTAACATTTTTGATAAATCGTAAAATCCATGTTATATTGTGTTTTAGTGAATTTTCGTAGAAAGAATTCACTAATGGGGAGATCTCGACTTTTGAATTTTGAAAACTCAAAAAATAATGGGCCTATTTTGATTAAATTTGGCACATACCTTCCTTTTGTAAATGGCTTGGATAAGTTCGTTAGTTAGGAAAATCGGACGAGGTTTTCCGGGAAAATTTTGAGTTTTCATTCGAAAAAAATTTATATCTCCGGAATTAACAAAGTAAGGGCAACCAAATTTGGTACAAGGGTTCATATCATCGCAGGTAAGCTACCTACCAAAATAGCTCTGTAGGTTAAAGGACAAAAAAGTTACAGGCATTTAAAGAAAAATAAATTTGGGTTTTCCTCAAAACATCAATGTCGCGATTTCAAACGTCAAAATTGGTAATATTTAGGCAATGAACCTGAAATTAATATGATCTATGGAAGGAAAATGTCTCAAGAAGACTGCTTTACAAAGCCTGAACTCTTAGTTTCAATCGTCATTGTCCTTCATTTTACTAAAATATTCCCAGAATATTAATTTAAAATACACCCTTTCTCTGATGCTTTGGCAGTGGTGTTGGCTATAGAGTTTATCGTATATCATTTTTGTCAAATTTTCGTAAAAAATCATTATAGCTCAATATATCCGTTATTATGCAAGCTACGAAAAAAATGGTATACATTAATTATAGGGTGTCTTAAGCTATATCTTAAAAAATATTTCCACAATTAGAGGGTGGCCCATAAGTCGTTGGTGATTCAAATTTTTTTAATCGAACACCCCCTATGTTATTGCATTTTTGCATTTTCCATCGAAATATAATACATCTTTGTAAGAAAAGAAATTCTGGACGCAGCAAGTGCGTTATGGTGGCGAACTTTTTAATCGAACACGCCCTATGTTATTGCATTTTTTTCATTTTCCATCGAAATATAATACATCTTTGTAAGAAAAGAAATTCGGGACGCAGCAATGCGTTATGGTAGCGAATTTTTATTAAATGATTCAAATTTGAATAGCTCAATTTGCTATTAACCTATAAGGTTGACCAGGAAACCAGTTTTTCGGGAACAATTAAAGTTTACTTTCGGAAATTTTTGTACATTTTCAAACAATAAAGTCATTTTGATGAAACATGGCATATTGTTTCTACTATATAGATTGATGCCTGCTTTCTTAAAAAAACATGTTAGCTATTAAAATCATTTTTATGAAAATTCACTACCATAACGCACTTGCTGCGTCCATAAGTTTTTTAGAGGTACAGACCTTTAAAATAAAATAAAATAAATAAAAATCTTGGGAATCACCATGGTATTAGCTTTATTGGAAAGATAATTTATGCCATTGTTGTTTAAATATGATTTCAGGTATATGTTGCCGCTGCTGCCTCGAACAAGGCGCAATCTGGAAGTCCAATTTTCGGCAAGTTTTTCCAGCATCTGGGGCCGTATGTCGGCAATAACGTGGCGAATGTTGACTTCAAAATTGTCCATGGTCTGTGGATTATTGACGTAGAATAGCGACTTCACATATCCCCACAGAAAGTAATGTAGCGGCGCCACATCGCAAGACCTTGGAGGACCTCACAGGTCCAATACGCGAAATTATCCGTTCATAAAATGTTTCCCGCAATAAATTGATTGTGGCGTGCGCTATGTGACATGTTGCGCCGCCTTGTTGAAACCAAAGCTCTTCCACATTAACGACATTCAATTGCGAAACGAAAAAGTCAGTAATCATGACTCTGTAGCGCGCTCCATTGACTGTAACATTTTGTGCGGCATAATTTTTGAAGAAATATGGACCAATTATTCTACAAACCCATCAAGCTTACCAAACAGTGACTTTTTGTGGGTGTAAAGATGTTTCAATAATGGCTCGTGGATTTTCTTCACTATAAATTCGGGAATTTTGTTTATTGACGTAGCCACCGAACCAAAAATGGGCCTCATCACTGAACATTATTTTGTGGTGAAAATGAGGATCAACAGTATTCTTCTTTTCAGCCCATTCACCGAACGTACGACGCACACGATGAACAAGCGGCGTCTATTCCTGCACGAGCTGTATCTTGTAAGCTCATAAACCAAGATCTTTCCGAAAAATCTTTAATAAAGTGGATGGGCACAGCTGTGCACGATGGCGAATCGACTCATTTGGGCCCTCCTCAATACTACGCCACACAGCAGCACTTCTTCGGTGTGCACTGTACGACGTCTCTGCGGATGCGCAGTATCAACTAAATTATGCTTGGTGCGAAAACGATCCATGGTTATTCCAATTATTGCCTTGGAGGGACGATTATGTCGACCGTAAAATGGACGTAGCGTCCGGTACAAAAGTGCTGTCAGTTCGAAAAACAAACCTCTAAAAAACACCTTAAGTTATTTCTTTGTCTTTTTTTTGTTCCAATGGAAAGATACATACGAAAACAAAAGGTATATTATCTTAAAATATTACGAGGTCAGTAAAAAAAATAACAAAAAAGTCAGGTCGCAACAAATGCGTTACGGTGGTTAATTTTCATTAGAGAAAACGGGCATCAAATTTGGTCACCAGTATAACCTGTATAGTAGAAAACATATACCATATTTTATCAAAATAACTTCATTGTATGAAAATGTACAAAAATGTTCCTAAAATAAACTTAAGATGTTCACGAAGAAACTGGTTGTCTGGCCAACGAACCTTAGGTTAATAGCAAATTGAGCTATTGAAAGTTGAAGCGTTTAATGAAGGTTCGCTACCATAACGCAATTGTTGCGTCCCGAATTGCTTTTGTTACACACATGCATTATATTTTGATTCAAAATCCAAAAACGCAATAATATAAGGTGTGTTCTCTTTAAAAAGCTTTGTATCACCAACGACTTATGGGTTAGCCTGTGATTGTAAAAATAATTTTATAAGATGCAGCTTAAGACACCCTATAATTAACGTATACAATTTTTTCTCGTGTCTTGTATAATAAGGGATATATTGAGCTTTACCGTAGAAAAACGTCACCTTGTTTATATGAAAACAGATAAAAACTGAAACTAACCCCGGATTTGGGTTCTAGGGAGCCTAGGTCGCGCTCATGTGAAAAAATATTTTCAAAACCTAAAAGTGGCGCTCTCCTCAATGGCGAATTTTTTCTACGAAAATTCGCTAAAACTTATGGGCCATTAAACGACAAACTCTATAACTAAAATTACTGCCAAAGCATCATACAAAGGGTCTATTTGAAATGAATTTTCTGGAAATATTTTCGTAAAACGAAGAATAATGGCGGTTAAAACTAGGACTTCGGGGTTTGCTGCAAATTTTGAAGTTTCAAATCGCGACTTTGACGTTTTAATTAGAGGAAAATCCCAAAATATTTTTCTTTAAATGCCTATAACTTTTTTATCTTTTAACGTACAGATCTAAGTTTTGGTACACAGTTTACTTTTGATTATATAAACCTAAGTACCAAATTGGTTTACATAACTTTATTTCCGGATATAACAATTTTCCTAAAGAGAACAGAAAATTTTCCGGGAAAAACCCGGCGGTTTTCCTGGCTAACGAACTTATCCAAGACATTTGCAAAGTGAAGAAACTCACCAAATTTGATCAATGGGCCCATTATTTTTTTAGCTATCATATATATATATATATATATATATATATATATATATATATATATATATATATATATATATATATATATATATATATATATATATATAACTCATTTAAAAAAATATTTTAATTTTTTCAAAATTCAAAAGTCGCGATCTCTTCGTAAGTGAATGTTTTAAAGAAAATTCACTAAAAATAGAATTTTACTCTTTTAGTCTTTTTGTTCTGCATCTAAGTCTATGACCTCGTTATAATTAATTTAATGTGCGATTTAGTTTTAGATTGTCAGAATCGAAAGAGTTGGATAACATTCCTTGCTTATTGATGAATGCAGATAATTTTTAATAAGTTTTAGTTTCCTAAAACTTCGCACACAGCTTGCGGATGTGGTTGGAAGTGTTAAGTAAATCCACAGTGCAATACAAATATTAAGAGTATTCTGAAAATCATGGGTGTGGATCTGTTGCAAGAGATGGACAGCGCTAGCCTTATTTTTCATGTCGCCAGGAAAGGGGAACTTGTTCTTTAAAAACGGCGAACTCCTAGCAGAACTCAAATGTATTTAACTTTTGCTCATATTTTCGTACTAGACCTACTCGATTCTTTTGCAGTTCTTCAGTCGACATATTCAATACTTCAAGACCATTGAGAAATGCAAAATTTAAATTTAGTGTGGTAGCCCCGCCAATAATTGGCGAGTTGCATGGCTACTTGAGCTCTGCCTTCTTGTTCGTTTCCCGAGATACTACCACAGAACACTCCCTATAGAAGTTTCACCTAAATGGAGCTAACCTGGACTTTATTAGGGCTCTAGTTCGGACATCGCATATAGTAGATGTCGCTAGTAGTGCTACAATTCTACTGAACAAGCTGTTCAGTGCGCCATTTTATCATACATTCAAAATTCAAATGTTTTCAATGCAAAAAAGTTTTTGTTCGCTTCTAGTTCTTTCATTGTATAATTATAATACAAGTTTGTTGCTAAACGTTTCTATTAATTAAGTTTTACCTATATTAACTTTTAGTGGATACTTTACAGTGTTTTCATTCTTCGTCGGTTTTGTGTTTTAGAGGTGCGTATTTTTTTGTGAATCAAAATATGATCGTTATCATAAGCTTTGTGTTTAAACAATCATGTAATTTTAATTCTATTTTCAGTTCTCTTATCAAAAAAGCAAGGTGCTTTCATAGTTCAAGGTGTTTTGGTGAAACATAATTACAACTGTTTTAGTTTTCAGGCAAGTTTAGAACGTTTTAGTAGTTCATAAGTTATAAGTAAATAACGTTTTCTTACAGAAGCTTTGTGGATATAAATATGATACCAACCAAGAAAACGATTTATTGTTAATTGTGTTCCGGGGTGCCTGGAATTATTTAGCAAAAGACATCGTTTTTGGTTGAAATCATCTGAAGACCATTTTGATGACTGGGTGAAAACTGTACAAAACCCTAAGATGTTTGGTTTATATTCACAAGCCATTTACGATAGATTTTATATTTGTGATCGTCATTTCGTTGATGAGGATAAAGTACCTGAAATGAGAAGAGGCCTGAAAAGAACTGCTGTTCCCATATTTTTTTTTTGTTCCCTCAGGGCTCGTCCGCGGCCTTGCCGCCCCGATAGCACCGCAATGTTCCCATATTACATCTTCCTTTGAGTAGGTATTCATATATTTTAAAGTGCAAATAAAAATTTCTATTTCTATTTATACAACTCAGAAGTAAACAATGGATCGGGTGGATTCGGAAGGCGACCAGAAAGCCTGATACTGTACACTGTTGTCAGATGAATATTACCAAGTGTCATTTTAAATAAAGAAGGAAATTAAAGGGTGCACAAATGTTTTTCTAATAAATGACAATATGACGTCATTTATATATACCCTAAAAGAAGGAAAAACCAACCTTGCCATACATTGTGGTCATGTGAGCATATAAATGTAATATTGTATAAGCACCAGACTGCTGTAATATACCTACCTATCGATAAGAAATGGCAATATATACTTCATCTTACTTTCAGAATTAAAATGGTTTTTAAATAAATGTAATAGGAATACTGTTCTAATAAAACACAAGTGTATTTTATCTTGTTTGATTTTCCATTAATCATATCGATAGTACAAACTGAAGCTGCAAGTGTTAGAAGGTTCAAATTGCCAATTAATTTTTCCTATGATTGCAAAGTTTAAAACAGGCGTATGTGTGTTATTAACACATAACTTGTTTTGCTTTCACTATAAAAATCATTAAAAAAATATTTGACCAATTTAACCTCTTTACTGGCAGTGGTATAAAATTAAATAGAATTTATTTGAATTGGTTAAATGAAAATGAAATCAAATTTCCCGCGTGTGACTAAAATTCATCGCATCCACCAGAGGCGCTGCAATATTGTTCAAAACGTCAGCATTGGCGTTTCCATTCTATAGGGGGTGTTCTGTGGATACTACTTATTTGGAAAATTGAAACGTCAATGTTATTTGTCACGAACGGCAAGCTTCTGTATTTAAAAATGTTAACAACAGAACAAAAAGTGTTTATTGTGCAGTGCTATGGTTTGGGCGAAGAACATTCTTATCAGGGAGTGATAAGAAAATTCCTTGAACGCTGGCCAAATTATTCGGTTTCCGCTACAAGTGTAAAAAAATTAGTTATAAAATTTATGCGTACTGCGAGTGTTTTAAATGTTAAGAAGACAAAATCCGACCTAAATGAAGAAGACAATGCTGCAGCTGCATTAGCTATGGATTCTGTTAGGCGTTTTCCGAAATTATCATTAAGAAGAAGGACATTAGAAATTGGCAATATTAGCAAATCGCATTTGCAACAAATTTATCGTACCAACAAGGTGAAACCTTTCAAAGCAAAACTTATACACACTTTGGATTAAAATGACGAGTCAAAACGATTAGATTTTTGTTTATGGTACGGCAAGCAATATCTACAAAATCACAATTTTGGCAGAAGTATTATTTTTTCGGACGAATCCACTTTTACCACCAATCGGGTAGTAAATTCCCAAAATGCACGGCATTGGTCTATGGAGAATCCAAATTATAGAGTTAATTGCAGAAGACAATGCCATAAAAAAGTAAATGTGTCGTGTGCTGTTTCTTACACTAGGATAATTGGGCCATATTTCTTTGAGCGGAATATGAACCAGTACAGTTATCTGAAAATATTCTTCAAGACCATTTGCGTAACATGTCACTAGAAGATAGACAAACAGCATACTTTCAGCATGACGGCCACCCAGCACATGCAACTGGAATCGTTCGAGAATGGTTAGATCGCGAATTTCCTGGGCGGTGAATTGGTTGGTATGGGCCAATACCTTGGCCTCCCAGAAGTCCCGATCTTACCTTAATGGAGTTTTATTTATGGGGCTATCTCAAACAGAAAGTCTACGCGGCTCCATTAAACAGCGATCTTGATTTGTTGAAACTGAGGTTGAGAGAGGCAATTGACGGTATTCCAATTCAACATATTCAAAATGCCTACAAAGCATTTACTAAACGGACTGAGTTATGTGTATCGGTTGGTGGCAGCACATTTGAATAATTTCTTTATTTTTCCTTGTTTGTTTTGATTTTTGTTAGCAACAAACGTTTTGTATTTTACTAATAAATTATTATTTAATATTGCATGGTTACTTACTTTGCGCACCTGTGTTCAGAAAACGACAGGTAAAAAGCTCCATGTTGATAAGGAAAAAATGTTAATAATTTACTTGAAAATTCAAAGTAGGCTGATCTGGCTGAAAATTGAGAGCCTGTCATAAATTTGAATTCTAAACAAGTTTTGATAATAACTTTTTGCGGTATCTTTATAAACGAAGGTAGTTTACTCTTAACACATTTAATTAAATCAGTTCTAAACCAGGCTGTATATTAATTTATTTTGTTCATTTCCTCCACTTCTTTGTTTAAGACAAAGCAGGAGCGATTCCCAGAATATCATAATCTAATTCGAAATTTTTTGTCAGTTATACCTTACCCACATTCAATCCGTGGACACACTATATATATATATATATATATATATATATATATATATATATATATATATATATATATATATATATATATATATATATATATATATGTATGTATGTATGTATGTATTTATGTATGTATGTATGTATACTCGTCAATATATTTTATTGAAAAGTAACTCATTATTGCCATTATTATCAAACTACAGATGCAATGTTCCAAAATTCATTTAAGTTTAATTAATTGTAATCAAAGTTTTTCCGAAATTGAATTTAACTAAAATTTTAAAATGCCGCAAAACCTATTCCCCGCTGATAGAAAAAACATTACTGTGTATTAAAAACTTTAATAAAATAAACAAATATTGATATAAAAAATATTAGTCGTCGATAGTTTTTGTAATCAACAGAATGTCACATCATTTGCGTAACATGTATTGAAAGAAAAACTGAAGATGCTTTGGATTGAATTGCTTATAAAAATCAGCTACTGAGATTTAATATGGGTGTTTGTGCAGAGAAAGGGGTGTCATTAGAAGGTTATCCATCATCCACAGACTGAATTGTTGGAAGATTATCCATCATCAACAGGCTCAATTTAACATAAATAAGTTGAAGTAGGTCCAATTATATGCTTACATAAAATAGGTTATGGTATGTATTACAAAACTTATAACCTTCGCTACTATAACGCACTTGCCACGTCCAGACTTTTTTTAATGAAACTAACATTAATGTTTAATTAACATAATTAGGGATACTGTGATAATGGCACAAAATAAAATCTCGGGACGCAGCAAGTGCGTTATGGTAGTGAATTTTCATAAAAATGTTTTTATTGCAAATATGTGTGTTTTCTTTTTAAGAAAGCAGACATCAATTTTGGTTACCAGTATAACCTATATAGAAAAAGCAGGCATCAAATTTGATTACCATTATAACATATATAGTAAAAACAATGTGCCATGTTTCATGAAAATAACTTGATTGTTTGAAAACGTACAGAAATTTCCAAAAGTAAACCAAAAGTGTTACTGAAAAAATCCGTTTCTTGGTCAACCTTATAGGTTGATAGCAAATTGAGCTTTTCAAATATGAAGCATTTAATCAAAATTCGCAACCACAACGCACTTGCTGCCTCCAGAATTTCTTAACTTACAAACATGCATTATATTACGATGGAAAATGCAAAAAAATAAGGCGTTTTCGACAAAAAAAAATTATTTGTATCACCAACGACTTATGGGCCACCCTGTGATTGTCGCAATAATTTTTTAAGATGTAGCTCAAAACACCGTATAATTAATGTATACAATATTTTTTCATATCTTGTATAATAACGAATATATTGAGCTTTATTGATTTTTTACGAAAATTCGACAAAAATTATATACCATTAAACAATAAACTCTATAGCTAAGGCTACTGCCAAGCATCAGAGAAAGGGTCTATTAGAAATGAATTTTCTGGAAATATTTTAGTAAAATGAAGGACAATGACGGTTGAAACTAAGAGTTCAGTGTATGTAAAACATTCTTCTTGAGACATTTTCTTTCCATAGCCCGTATTAGATTCAAGTTATTTGCCTAAATGTTGCGAATTTTGACGTTTTCAATTGTCACTTTGACGTTTTGAGGAAACCCCCAATTTATTTTTCTTTAAATGCCCATAACTTTTTTGTCTTTTAACCTACAGAGCTAAATTTTGGTAGGTGGAACACCTATAACGATATAAGCTTACCAAATTTGGTTGCCCTTACTTTGTTAATTTTGGAGATATAAATATTTTGCGAAAGAAAACACAAATTTTTCCGGGAAAACCTCGGCGGATTTTCCTGGCTAACAAAATTATCCAAGCGACTTGCGAAAGGAATGTACTCACCAATTTTGACGTTTAAAATCGCAATTTTGACGTTTTGAGGAAAATCCAAATTTATTTTTCTTTGAATGCCTGTAACTTTTTTATCCTTTAACCTACGGAGAATTTTGGTAGGTAACTTGCCTATAATGATATAAATCCGCATATGAAATTTGGTTGCCCTTACTTTGTTAATTCCGGAGATATAATTTTTTTTCGAAAGAAAACACAAAATTTTCCGGGAAAACCTGGACCGATTTTCCTGGCTAACGAACTTATCCAAGCCATTTGCAAAAGGAATTTATTAACCAAATTTAATCAAAATCGGCCCATTATTTTTTGAGTTATCGGTGTGATACATATATATATATATATATATATATATATATATATATATATATATATATATATATATATATATATATATAAACATATAAAAATTTAAACCGACCCCGGATATGTGTTCTGGGGGGCCTAATTAGCGCTCATTTGAAGAAATTTTTTCAAAATTCAAAAGTCGGGATCTCCTCATTAGTGAATTTTTTTTAAGAAAATTCACTAAAAACCAGCAGCAAGCTCGCTGTGAGGTTAAAGAGCAAAAAGTTGAATCAGCTTCTATAACGCACTTGCCACGTCCAGACTTTTTCAATGAAACCAAGGTAAATTTTAATATAACATAATTAGGGATACTGTGATAATGGGACAAAAATAAAGACCAGCAGCAAGTTTACTGTGAAATTAAAGAACAGAAAGTTCAATCAGTATTGTAAATGGATCAATATTTTCTTCCATCAATCAACGTCCATTACCTCACAATTACAGAAATAGTTTATAATGTAATATCGAACACTAACGGTAAAGGCACCACGCAGCACATATATGTAAGTCAATGTTATTTTGAATTTTATATAAGCTGACTAAAAATATAACGTGTTCTTCCCATATTCGAATTAAGTTACTATAAGGTGGCTGACACATATAAGGGAGCTGTGTTCGAAAAGGACAGTGTCCATATAATTGCAAGTAGTGAAGTAGTACTCTCGTAGTACTACAGACACCATGATCATTCGCAGTTACGTTGTTATTCCATACATAGGATGATCTGAATTAGGAAGGAAATAATCAATTCAGAAAACATTTATGAAATACGAGCAGCAAAACTGATAGATGACAGTTTTCCCACATAACAGATATCCATATAAATATAAGTAGGTGAAAGTCCTTTAAATGATTTGAACTTTAAGCTTGATCACACTTTTATATTTAGATACTGCTTGTCTATTTAAAATTAGCTATTTCTAGCAAATTTGCGCAGTGCAAAAGCATAGCTGAAATATAGAGTATGTTTTAGCAAAGAACTTGCATTTTCTCTTGCCAATATTACACTTAGATGGAGTCTTTTTGATATATATATATATATATATATATATATATATATATATATATATATATATATATATATATATATATATATATATATATATATATAAATTTGCCTCTGATAACAAAGGACAACAATTAGGAAAACAAATTTTCACAGCTGTACACTTTTTAGTGAATTTTCCTAACGAAGTAGAGAGGTAACGATGGGGAGACTTTTGGATTATTTTTTTTTATATGAGAGCAAATAAAGGCCCCTATAACCCACATCCAAGGCCCGTTTGAATTTTTATGTATATATATATATATATATATATATATATATATATATATATATATATATATATATATATATATATATATATATATGTGTGTATATATAAAGAGCTTTCCAAAAAGGTGCTCTCGACCTACCTTACCTATTCAAACTAAGGGGGTGAAAGTCACTGCCGCTGGTGGTTGATTGCTGCAAATTCTGTTAGGGTCAAAAAAAGTGTTCCCCTCGCAAGCAAAATCGAAACGTATTATAGTTTTTTGAAATTGTTAGCAGTTCCCGGGAAAACCCTGCTGCAACCTTTTACAATGAACACCGTCTATATATATATATATATATATATATATATATATATATATATATATATATATATATATATATATATATTTCGGCTCCCGTTTTTTTTAGATGGTGCCATTTTAGGTTAGGGAAATATGAAAGAAAAGAAATTAACAACAGTTATCAATATAGGTTGGCCTCTAGAAAATGATGTGACTTATTTTTCAGTAAATGCAAACCGAAGATTAAAAAAATATTTTTTTACAATATTGCATTCGGTTAAACCCAACACACTGGGACCCTCGAGACGAGATTCAGTGAGATTTGAGGAGTAGGCCTTAGATTTCCTTTCCTTTAATACTTTCTTGGCCTCCTGAAAATCGGTCCAAAGCAAGAGCCGAAACGTCAAGTTTCAACAAATTCTGGACGCTGCTCTACCTGTAAACCAAGTATTTCTCACACACATATGTATATAGTGTCTTCCAAGTCTGCGAGGACCGAACAAACTGGCTCTGTTGTTTCAAATAGAACCCACTATACGTAAATTATCAAATTGTCTATGTGAATCTAATGATATTTTGTGATGAAAACATTTTTAGTGAATTTTCGTAGAAAAAATTCACTAATGGGGAGATATCGACTTTTGAATTTTTTTAAAATTTCCTTAGTAAATTGCTTGGACAAGTTTGTTAGTCAGGAGAATCGGATGAGGTTTTCCGGGGAAATTTTGAGTTTTCATTCGAAAAAAAATTATATCTCAAAAATAAAAAAGCTATGATAACCAAATTTGGTAGGTAGGTTTACGATATAAAAGGTAAACTATACACCAAAATTTAGATTTCTATGTTAAAAGAAAAAAAAAGTTATAATAAAATATTTTGCGCCAGATCATTTCTATGAAAATTCACTACCATAACGCACTTGCTGCGTTTTTTTCATATGGTTCACCGTTTTTAAGTTGTGTGAATTTGTTACGAAAAGTTGACAGATGCAGATAAAGATGGACATAAAGAATACGCTCCTTTGGATGAGGCAATTTAAGAAACCGTGTCCAAGTCGCAGTGGTTGCTGCTTTGAGCTTCGATCATTATCAATGAAATATCTCATTTCCAGATCGTCGTTAAAAATGAAACACTGCATACACAAATATTTCCATTTTTTTTTTTTTTTATGTTCCACATCCATCAGATGGAGGCTTCCAAATCACTAGCGATCTGTGTTAACATTCCATAGCAGTCCTCTAAATCCCATACTTTTTGAAATCGCTATGATATACGGGAGTAACTATACCGTGTATGTCATGCCAACAGCTTGTATAGGTTGCATAGTCCATGCGACCAGATAAATTTCCCCAGAAAACTTTTAATTTTTTTCTTATCCTTTTTTATAAATACCATACTACGAGCCAATTTTTTCCCCTCAGGGCTCGTCCGCGGCTTTGTCGCCCCGATAGCTCTGCAACCTTTGGCTTATTGTGCATGGCCTTAGTCTTTTTACTCCACCCATTCCAAAATCACTGTGCCTTGAACTAGTCTGCACAGTGATTGGTAGGATGAAGTTTTATAATGCTCTGTCTCCGGTCTAGACTGACTGTAGATCAGTGGTCTTTTGCGGTCCAGAGCTTTACACTCGCACAAGATGTGCTGAGCTGATTCCTCCCCCTGGCCGCAGAGTCTGCATGCGAGGTCCCCCATTTTATGCAGGTGTTTCTTGACGGCCATGTGTCCCGTCAAGAGACCTGTTATGTTTCTGAGCTGTCCTCTGCTAAGATTTAGCAGCTCCACAGCTCTCTTTGAAATGGGTTCGTCAATTATTGACATCCCATGTCTAAGCCCTGGACAGTCTTTGTTGGTTTCTGACCCAGGACTTAATGGCTCCCCTGGTAGTGCTCTTTGTCACGCCCAGAACCGGTTCTGGTCCCATAAATGGTTCTGCTGACCCTCACTTCGCGAGACTGTCAGCTTCTTTATTGCCTTTGACCCCCGAGTGACCTGGCACCCAGATGAGGGTGACCTCATTCTGCCCAACCAGGTCACTTGTCTCGTCTCGGCACTCATTTACCAGCCAGGAATTTACCCGTGGGCTACTTAGGGCCTTAAGGACTGTCTGTGGCTATGAGCATCTGCTTGTTGGTGTGGCCCCTCCTCTTGTTCTCCCGCACACAGTGCAGGATGGCGTACATTTCGGCCCGAAAACCGTTGCATGGGCTCCGAGGGAAATACTATAACTTACTCTCTGTCCTTCCGAATAAACACCTGCCCCCGTCCCACGCTCCCCGCCGTATCCGTCCGTGAACCAGACGAGCAGGTCCCGTGGTAAGCCCGGCATCTTCCCCCGCCAGGCCTCGCGGTCGGGGATTTCCATTGTGAAATTATTTTCCCTGCAGAAAACTTTTAATATTTTTTTCTTATCTTTTTTATAGATACCATACTACGAGCCAAATTTCAAGTTCCTAGCTTGATAGAAAACTGAATATTGACGTTTAAAAAATTTCATCCTTTATGAGACCAAAGAAGGGCATAAGACTGAAAACTATTGTGTAATCAACACAATAGACAAAAGAAAATTTTATTTGTGTTAAGGGGCCAAAAAATATGAAAACACTTATATTACATTTTCTACCCAAAAAAACACATAAAATGGCGGCTGGGCTTACTTCAGGTGACTTTGCTTCTCATACATCACTGAGAAATTTTTTTTGGATAAAAATGTTACTTCTAACTTAAATGTGGCAGATTTAAAACCTAAGGAACTCTGCAAAACGCAAATATGAGTCTTCTTACGTTCATTTTTACTTTTTGTCCACCACAATCAGGCTAGGTATATTTTATATACTTTTATTTACAACTTAACGAACAGTTTTTATATCCAAACAATTTAATGAAAATTGGCTACCAAAATGCAATTGCCGTGTCCCGCATTTTGAAGTATTTGCAACTCATGTGGTTTATATATTATGACTAACGTTTGTATTTTAACATTTTCTAGGTAGTTATCTTGTCCAAATATTTCATTCGCACAAACAAGCAATTTATAGGCTAATATTTATATAACAAAGATTTTACCAGACGACTAAATAAAGTGTTTATGTAACGAAAGATAAGAAAAGTACGCAACGTGTTATCTAAATCAGCGCCATTCAAAATATTCACCGCAGATAATTTAACAATGTTTTAATAAAAAGATCGACAGTATTTTAAACTAAAAAATAGGTTTGAATTTCTAGCTGAACCAGCTAACCAATGTGGACATGAAGTATCAATAAAATGTATTTAATTAAAAAAGTTCAAGACGCAACAAGTGCGTTATGGTAGTGATTTTTTATTAAATCCTTCAAATTTAAATAACTCAATTTTATATAAACTTAGACAGTTGGTTTGTGGCAAGGTCTTTCTCAAGGCAACATATACATCAAATTTCATTAAAATAGCTTTGTAATTTTTGGAGAAAAAATTTTCTTTTGAAAGAAAACTCAAAATTTAAATAACTCAATTTCCTATAAACTTAGCAAGTTGAGTTTTGGTGTGTAATAAGGTCTTCCCCGAGGCTATATATGCACCAAATTTCATTAAAATAGATTTGTAATTCTCGAGGAAAAAAATTTTTTTCGAAAGAAAACTCATAATTTTACCGGAAAACCTTGTTCGATTTTCTTGGCTAACGAACTCATCTAAGCCATTAATAAAAGAAAGGCACTTGCCAAGTTAAATCGAAATCGGTTAGTTAATATTTTGAGTTAGCGGTTGGATACATATATATATATATATATATATATATATATATATATATATATATATATATATATATATATATATATATATATATATATATATATATATATATATATATATAAACATATAAAAATTGCAACTGACCCCGGAAATGGGTTCTAGTGGTCCTAGTTCGCGCTCATTTGAAAAAATTTTTGCAAAGTCTCACCATCGATACCTCTCTATTAGTGATTTTTTTTAAATAAAAATTCACTAAAAAGTATATATCAAAAAGGGATAGTCATCTTTGATACAGACGGACGAAGTTCTATTAGCGGAATATCAAAAACTAATAAGAGTTACAGGTCTGATATGTTAAAGAAAATATTTTTTAACTTTCGGCTACCGGCGGTTATACAGGAAGCGGGTGAAAGGTTACTCATTTTAAATACAACGCACCAACTTTTATAAGAAAACTGTAATCCTGAGTTAATTTTAAGGCTACTTTTCGACCTTCTACTAAAAAATTTGAGTTTCTTTATAATTTTCTTAGAAACTTTGAAAGATGTTGGTTATTGTAAAAAAGTGTGTGGGAGCTAATAAAAGGGGTGGCATTGGATAGTTCTCCATCAGCCTGAGACTTTTGTGATTGTTAGTTCAACTTAGTTAGCATTTGCAGTAAGACAAAGGGAAAAATTTCGGGACGTAGCGAGTGCGTTATAGTGGTGAATTTGCATAAGAATTGTACACTATTAGTAAGATATAGTATTTCTTTCGAAAAAAAAAACTCTCCGTAAATAACAAAGTAAGGGCAGCCAAATTTGGTTTCTGCAGGTTTATATCATTATAGGTAAATCACCTACACAAATTTAGCTCTGTAGGTTGAAAAACAAAAAAATTATCGGCATTTAAAGAAAAATGAATTGGGGTTTTCCTCAAAATCTCAAAGTCGCGATTTGAAGCGTCAAAATTGGCAACATTTAGGCAAAGAACCTGAAACTAATACGAGCTATGGAAAGAAAATGTCTCAAGAAGAATGTTTTTCAAAAGCCTGAAGTCTAGCTTCAAACGTCATTGTCCTTCATTTTACAAAAATGTTTCCAGAAAATTCATTTCAAATACCCTCTCTCTGATGTTTTGGCAGTACTCTTAGCTATAGAGTTTATCGTTTAATGGTATATAATTTTCATGGAATTTTCGTTAAAAATCAATAAAGGTTTTTAGTATTTTATATATCAGTTATTATACAAGATACGAAAAAAAATTATACATTAATTATAAGTTGTCTTGAGCTATATCTTAAAAAATATTTCTACAATCACAGGGTGGCCCATAAGTCGTTGGTTATACAGATTTTCTTTTTTTTTAATTGAACACGCCTTATGTTATTGCATTTTTGCATTTTCCATCGAAATATAATGCATGTTTGTAATAAAAGAAATTCGGGGTGCAGAAAGTGCGTTATGGTAGCGAAATTTTCTTTAAATACTTCAAATTTGAATAGCTCAATTTGCTATTAACCTACAAGGTTGACCAAGAAATAAGGTTTTTCGGGAACACTTTAAGTTAACTTTCGGAAGTTTTTGTACATTTCCAAACAATAAAGTTATTTTGGTGAAACATGGAACCTTGTTTCTACTATATTGATTATACTGGTAACCAAATTTGATGCCTGCTTTCTTAAAAAAACACACATATTTGGTATTAAAAACATTTTTATGAAAATTCATTACCATAACGCACTTACTGCGTCCAGACTTTTGTTGTTTATTATTTGCAAAAACTGGATGGGTTGACTAAAACAAAACCATTCAAGCAATTGATAAGAACAAATACCTGCCATATTTATAATTTGACAGGTACATTCACTTTGTAAATAATTATTTTTTTCTGAAAAACTTTTGTAACTTTAATGAAATTTGTAACACACAATTTTTCTAAAGACACTTGCAATACTTACATATTATATCTAGGACCAAACTTTATTTTTTTTTTCAAATAATCGCTAACTGGGACTCTAAAACCGATCTCCAAGGTCCATTTAAATTTAAAGAATTAGTGTTAATAATATATCTTATTAATAGTGTACAATTCTTATGCAAATTCACTACTATAGTGCACTTGCTGCGTCCCGAAATTTTTATTTATAGTATACATTAGCATGCTAAAATTAAGCGCTTTTGAACGCAAACTTTGTCCTGGTAATAGGAAATAAATGGTACAAGGCTGACCATTTACGCAATTCTTAGTAGACTGAACATTGTACACAGCTCTATCTTTACACTTTTGTGTAAACTAGAGCTATAGTAACAACATACTACCTGGTCCTGCACCGAGATGGCATCCCTGTCGTATTTCTCACAACGTTCTCCAGGCTGACATCTTGCGACAACTTCCATTGTTTAGATTTTTATCTACGATTTATTTAAATAACATAGCAGTACAGAATCTGAAGTGATTAGTTTATTATTAATTTCGAATATCTTTATTTTCCTTTGATCAAACGACTTGAAAATTGGCACACAACCACGTCTGTCGATGTTCTTTTAAGTTGTAAATATTCGTTTCAATCACTTAGTCAAGTTCAGAGACATTGCGTTTTAAACAATTGTTTACTAAGAAAAATTGGCCGTTAAGATTTGATGAACGAACTCGCCCAAGCCATTAGCAAAATAAGGGTAATTTCCAAATTTGGTCCAAATCAGTGGAGTTATGTTTGAGTTAGCGGTTGGATACATACATATATATATATATATATATATATATATATATATATATATATATATATATATATATATATATATATATATATATATATATATATATATATATATATATATATATATTATTAACTGACCATGGAAATGGGTTCCAGAGGCCCTAATTCGTGCTCAATTGAAGACATTTTCCGAAAGTCTCACCATCGATACCTCTCTATTAGTGAATTTTCCTAATGAAAATTCACTGAAACGATAATAAAACGTTTCTTAGATGTGGTTTACAAAAAGGCACGTAAGTATGAACATTTCTCCTCTTTTTTTCTTTCGGAAAAAAATTCGAAAAGTCGAAAGTCAGTACCTCTTTACAAGCGAATTTTCCTTAAGGAATTTCGCTCAAGGAGATTAAAAAAGCTACAATTTGCATCAATTTTGATGACGATCGTATACTAGATTAAATCTTTCAAACATAAAACTCTAGTATCAATAAAAATTTAACAAAAAGATTGGATATTTATTCTTTGACTCAGTTACCAGGTATCAGAGTAGACTAGAGACTTTTGCGTCAACGGATCTAGTAGGATGGTAGTTTCACATCAGTCACAATTGATATGCCACAGAAATACGAACAGTTCTTAAGAAACCTAAAGTGTCAGTTAAATTTAAATCTTACAATAATTCTATTCCACTTAGAATATTAACATAACAAAGTATAACGCAGAATCTTCTCTATTTTCAGAAATAATTGAGTACAACTATATATTTTTAGATGACACACATATTTTGTAGTTTCGTGCATTTCCAGCAGACATTTAATGACTATTTTCATGACACAAAAGTGTACCTATTTAGGTTTGGTGACAACATTCATTCAAATCTTAGGTTAGGTTAGATCTGTAGGGATGCTTCTCTAAATACCTTTTCCAAGCACTTGTTAAATTTTGATTGCATTTCATGTAAACACAAAAGAATATTTCTTCAATACTAAAAAATCGTCTCATTTTGCTAACTATCACAAAACAACTGCTGTTATAAACTATACGACGACGACGCAATGACATATTTCTATGAACATATATGATTTGCTCAAAAGTAATAAATTTAATTGTGTTACTATTACTTTAAAAATAAAATACAAGGTATAGTTGGTACATCCATGTATTTATCAAAAGCGGTATATTAAAATAAATGAAAATTCAATATGTCCATAACAAAAAAGTTCACCTAAGCGAAATTTTCACATATTTGGCAAAACAAATACAACCGCGGATATTTCAGATATATATATATATATATATATATATATATATATATATATATATATATATATATATATATATATATATATATATATATATATATATATATATATAATTTAAAGTCTCATTAAGGGCTAGCGACCTCAGATTTTATGGGACACGCAAGTTCTTTGCTAAAACATGTCCTATATTTCGCACCTTTTTTGGCACATCTTCAGGAGCCGAAAGCCGAAGAAAGTGAAAAAGCTGCCAGCAAGGAAACACACAAAGAGTGAGATATCTCACCGGTTTTGACATTTAACACACAACAATCACACAGAACAGGACCGGGCACTAACAGAGACCTTAATTACATGGTCACATTAATAAAAAACATAGTTAAAATTTAAAAGTTGAAGTAAAAAATTCATGTAATCCATGCGGTTCATGACAACCCACAAGGTGTCTATTAGTGTCCTGTTGTGTTCGGTGTGATTGTTGTAATCACAGATGACAGAAATATTTTTTGACGTTTTGAAATTTTAAGTGACAAACTGTATATTAGGAATTCCCAGAATATTTTTTTTCTTTCGACTTAGGCCAATCACTGACGCCAGTTTCACCTCACTATCCTAGAAATTTTGCCGAAACCCTTCCTTTCTGTGAGGAGGGTAGGAATCTTTAACGTTCCCAACATCGCATAGTACACGGGACCGATGGCTTAACGCCCCCTCCAAGGACCGGGGCGTGCAGACATTCGACTTGCTCAAACACGATGCCACAACCTAGGTTAATATTTTAATTTACAGTATGTATTGAAAAACAATTTAACATTTCTACTGGGAATTGAACCCGGAACCCTTGGATCCAGAGGCACATGTTCTTGCCCCTGGACCAGCGACGTTGTCAGGAAAGAGTAACAAGATAGTTAATTACCTTAAGTAAGCAGTGTTGTGTATTTCAGCCATTGGATTGGCAATTTGGTTTAGAAATGTTTAAAAGTCAGTACTAACAAGGTTTTACCAGTTGTTTAATCATTGTTTCTAATCTAAGGTAAATGTTTCAAACATGTGGCAGTTTTTTCAAACATTTTTAGATGTGTCAATAATTAACAGGCAACTCTTTTAAATATCAAATATGTATAAGCTTTTGTCACGTGATAAAACCTCCAATTTCAACACGTCTGGTTTAGTGAGCGGGACAGTATAAGATAATTTTGCAGAATTTTTCTTATCTTATTTTATGCAATTAAAGGAACATTTTGATGTATCACAAGTACGTAATACAGATAGTTTAACTTTAGAAAATAAATATCTGAAAGTTAATACATGCAGCAAGTTTGAAACGCGCGCGCATCCAGAAACGTCACTTATTCCAAAACAAATGGCTGCCTGTCAAATGGCACGCCGAACGTATAGAATAAACACTAGTTGTTAGCGATTTTGTGCGTATGTGAAAAGTGTTTATTTTACGTTTTTCATCACTCTACTTCATTAATTTGATAATGGCACCGGTTTTCAATGAAAAACGTTCACCTCTAACCTTGCTGCTGGGTGACTAATTGGAGCATCTGACGTCACAACAATAGCCGGAGCGTTTATGGTCACGTGACAAAATTTAAAATAACAAGGTCTTTCAAACACGTTAAACGCTTTAAACTCAAATATTTCTTATTTATTTTTAATTATTGATTTTACTATAGCATTAAGGTGTGAAAAAAAAGGGAAATAGATGTGGATTAAATTTTATGCAAATTCCCTATTGTAGCTGGTAACTTTTAAGATATATATTTTACTTCCATCGATTTAACCAGACGCGTAATCATTGCTTCACATATTGATTCAACCTACGCCAACCCACAATGCTTAGTAATAAATGACAATTACGAAACAATTCTTTGGCCATCTGCAGAAAATGCACCAATCAAAAAAGCATATCGAAATAACGCTACATAATAATATTCTGCTTCACAAAGACGACATAAACAGAAATACAGTAAAGTGATAGTTCCCATACTCAAACTATTTTAAAATGAATGAGTAGTATTTAAATAAATATTTATCCACGTCAAGTAGTAAACGAGTTTACCTACAGTGAGTACTTCCACATTGTGAGCATAGTCTATAAGATGCAGACAGATAGGCATAACATGTTTATTCAGACAACAAACCATCGATATAATTGTCATATTGGTTGGATATAAAGATCTCCAAATAAATTTCAAGCAGCCATGAAATGTTGCATCCAGAAGCAAAGGCACACAAATGCCAACTGTAATAATTGATTTCCGCATATTATGGTAAAAATACAGTACCTAATTAGATATGCTAAAACAGTGATTAATTAACTTGATTCCTAGTAGCTATACACACGGGGGTGGTATATTGATACCTAGCTAGCCTGTACCTATATAAGGGAATTATGAGTTGTTTCTTTTCTAACGTGGTATTTCTGCGACTCAGGCCTATCACCGACGCCAGGGAGCAGTTTGACCTCACTATGCTGAACATTTTGTCGAACCCCTGCCTTTCTGTGTAGAGAGGGGCGATCTTTAACATGCCCAACATTGCATGGACTCGGGACCGACGGCTTTATGCCCCTCCGAAGGGCTGAACGTGCAGACATTCAACTTGCTCAAATACAATGCCACAACCTCGGTTGATGTTAATGTTACAGTTTGTACTGAAAAAGTGAAAGGAGAACCCTGGAATCGAACCCAGTTACCTCGTTTGATGTTAATTGTACAGTATGTACTCAAAAAGTGAAAGGGAAACCCTGGGAACCGAACCCGGTACCCCTCTGTTCAGATGTACCCGTCCTTACCACTGAACTACCGAGGCTCTGAGTAGCTTCTTCATTGTAATAATAATTTTGGTGTTTTATAGAATTATTATTTTAGAATATCATTAGTTTTTTCCCCTAATATTTTAAGCATGACTTTCAATTACCTCCTGTGAAGTCTTGTTATAAAAATTGCTTGTCTGGGCACATTGCATGAAGTGAGTATGCTCGTTCTTTCCATATTGGATTCAAAAAAAAAATGTATATATATATATATATATATATATATATATATATATATATATATATATATATATATATATATATATATATATATATATATATATATATATATATATATATATATTTGTGTGTGTGTATGTGTACAGTGTGGAAGTGTGGAACAGCTAAAGAGAATAAACTCGGTCTCCCAATTGTTGTGCATATTTATAAAAAATCCCAAAGCACGTCAATTATAGATTTAAAAATGACATCCTGCAACGTGAAAACTTCACCCCTATATTCAACCCCCTTTCAGTGACAGTTGCAACTCCTAACTTTTTAAAGAGGAAGTAGAGGTTTGTGATACATCATTTGGAAGATATCTTTATTATATACTCCACAATCCTACGGTTTTAAAATTTATTGCAAAAAATAACAGCGAAAAAAATCCAACATTCTTTGTAATGGGCAGCAAGCAAAAAGATTTCAGTGTCCTTTTTGGACGGTATCAATTAACAAGAATACAAAAAAGTTATGAAAGTTCTTCATAGTTGGCAATGTTAGTTTTGCTTAAAACGCCTTAGCAACTCGCTGTGTAATTGTAACCGCATGTAGTTGTCAGTTGTTAACTGCAATTCAGAAACATGGTTTATTTAACAAAAATGCATTAAATAACAATTCTCAGCGGTTTGGTTACGGAGATAAAACACGATCCCACATCGAAGTTGTTCACCTATTTCAAGAGAAATTTCCCGATTTGCCGCCTATGTCCCAAGGGACAATTAGTAAAATTGAAAAGCAATTTCGCAAGCAGCGCCATGTAAGACAAATACAAAACACCTTCTGATGCACTGGGTAATGATGCCAAGTTGGGTGTAATGATTGAGTTTAAGGAAAACCCACATACTTCTAGTCCACAAGCAGCCACAGCATTGGATGTTAGCCATTCATCGATTATTCGAATGTCAAAAAAAATGCATCCCCGTAAATTGATACAAACTCAGGAGCTCGTGGAAGACGATTTTGATAGAGGATAGTCATTTTGTGAACAAATGATAGAAACGTTAGATAACAATGTTATCCGATTTGGTGAAAATTGATACTCTTTTTGTTAAAACTCGAGTAATATAACGTTTCAAAAGCTTATGTCAAGTCATGGGCCCTAAATTAATTCCATAAGAGTGTCTTTCTAAAGAGAATAAGTGATCACAGCTATGTGGAAGTTATGATTGAATTTGCAGCACTATTCCTTTTTAATCGACTGGATTATTTCGTTTTAGTCAACCTAATCGAACCAGTTTGTCCAACAGCAAATGTTTTTTGAAAACAAATTCTCTATTAGTGAATTTTCTTAATAAAAATTCACTAACATCAACAATGAAAAAATATGTACTGAAAATTATAATTTTAGATTCAAAGGTGACAAAGTTATCCAGACGTTTTAAAGAAAATGAGAAGTAGGTCGAAACTTATGAAATCTGGAAACTATTCTTTATGTGAAATATTAAAGGGAAACAAAAAAATATGTTAGATGGCTCGTGCTAGAATAGAACCGGACCGAAAACGCCGGCTGCCCGTGTGTCAGCAGCATATTTCTCATACATGTTACCGCTTGGTCAACGAGACTACTAACGAGTGTTTGTTTGGGCGATGTTATATCCGTAGCGTATAAGTAAACCATTGATGTTTTCACTATATGCTGCATTTTCAGTTTGAATTTATTGAATTAATTGGGGCCATTCCTCAAGCTACAACTATAGTGTATTTTTAAAATGTATTGAATCTCCCGCTAAAAAATAATAACTTTTACAATCACATCATTTTTAATTTCATGCCTCTGTAATTCTGGCGTTGTGCGAGAGCGGGTTGTATGTACTTTATCGGCGTCTCGGGTCTCGGAATTTCGATTGACATCTGAACTGGGATGCAGCGATGTCAGATTGTGTAAATTAGAATTTAACATTTACTTTAAAGTAGAATAAGGAATTGGTAACTCAACATTTATGAATATTAAACCACATTTATTGGATGGATTAATTTTTTGGTGAATATGATATGTTTTACATTTTAAGATTTAACCGAAATTTTATTATATCTGACAACCCGGCTAATTTATATTTAATTGTCAGATGACTGTTGTGTCCTTGGTCGATTTTGAATGATCTACTGTAAAGTATACATTCACAGTGTAACCATTCTTGTCAATTGTTGAAAGTGCGAAATGCCGTATGGACTTTGAACTGATGTCTTAGGCTGCTTATTTGTTTTTAATTTCGAATAACTCCCTTTCTCGTGTGCAATTTTTTTTGAATTTTGATTAACAGCTATATTGTGACATCTCCTATAATATATGTGTAAATCTTCATTCGAACCACTTCAATATTTCAAAAATATTGCGTTTTCACAATTTTCTGTACATTTTTTCTGAGATAAATTAAACGCACGGCACCCATTTACGAACTCATCCCAGACATTAGCACAATCAAGGTAATTCCCAAATTTGGGCGAAACCGGTTCAGTATTTTTTGAGTTATCGGTTTTATATATATATATATATATATATATATATATATATATATATATATATATATACATATATATATATATATATATATATATATATATATATATATATATATATATATATATATAATATATATATATATATATATATATATATATATATATATATATATATATATATATATATATATATTGAAACTGACCCCGCATATCGGTTCTAGAGGCCCTAATTCGCGCTCATTAAAAAAATTCCAATATTTTTACCATCGGTACCTCTCTATTGGTGACTTTTTTTAATGAAAATTCACTAAAAAGAAACATAACCTGTGTGAAGCTATTGCAGTGTAGATTAGAATGGTTTAGATTGTGCAGGGTGGGTCAACGATTGAATAAAGTAAGTGTTGTTTATGGGTACATTTTTTAAATAAAATGTATATGTTATATTAGGTATATGGTTACTAAGTGTGCGCATTTTAAAATTATTTTGGACTGTACTGAGTGTGTCAAAAAAGCAGGGCGGTACAAAGTCGGTATTTTTTTTGGATCACCTGTGTATTATTACATTTTGTTAATTCTACCTCTAATTCTAAAACTTTCTCATTTTAGGTTTGATATATGTAAAATTTATGGCTATTTAATTAAATTAAATGGTATCAAAATAAAAACACATTTGCGAGTATCACTTCATTCTTATGTACTAACATGTATTTTTTGCTAGAAAAGGTTTTGAATTTTGATGGAGGGAAGACTAAGTTTCAGCCTATGCTCTACATACAAATATTTGAGATAAAAGCCAGAGGTGTTGAAAATATAGGTTCAAGCCTGGGATACTGGAAATTCAAAAAGATTACTTCTTTCAAATGAAACACCTATATATTTTTCTATTAGTTAAAGAGAATCAAAAACCCCAGAACTTTTCTTAAGTATATCCTATACCTATATCGTATTGTTTTTGAGTTATTTAGATTTTTCTATTTTACTCAATATTTACCGCTTAAGCTACAACGTGGAAGACTTTAAACTCGTCCAATCTGCGTTTAAGTATACGTTTAACGTTAAGTGGGGTTATAATTCATTTCACAATTAGTTAGCCAAACTTATTGCCACATTTTTGCAAAGGTGTAATAGAGCTTATAAAAATGATTTACTCCGGTCAATTATCTATATACACAACCAGATATCTATACGTATTTACTTCCTGTTGCGCAAGATAATACCGTTAACATGTTTGTAATATTTGGGCTTATCACTGTAGTTAGCACGATTCTTTAAATTGTCTGATTGATAGGGGAAAAGGTAAATTAAAACGAATCATTGGTGGTAATGCATATTATAAAGCTTAGAAATATGAAGGAGAGTTGTGTACAATTTTTTAAAGTAATAAATAAGTTGTCTTAAATGACAGCATACACAAACAAAAATGCAGCCTCGGTGGTTCAGTGTTAATAATATCTGCCTCCGAACCCAAGGGTCCCGGGTTCGACCCAAAGTAGGGCATGATTTCACTTTTTCTATTTATTTATTTACTTATTTAGTATTTTTCCCAGACTATTGAAAATGGCTGCAAAAAGGAAGTAGAAGCGTCGAGATATAAATATCTTTGGATGCGGTTCAACTCGAAACTAGTATTTATCATATATATATATATATATATATATATATATATATATATATATATATATAGTGTGGCCCATTTAAGATGGAAACATCCCTGTAATTTTGATGAACAAAAGATATAAGATCAAAAACTCCATAAATTCTGTGCTTTTTTAGTGATATCTCAAACGATAAAAAATGAAGAATTCTATAGATCTACCCAAAGTAGGGCATGATTTCACTTTTTCTATTTGTTTATTTACTTATTTAGTATTTTTCACAGACTATTGAAAATGGCTGCAAAAAGGAAGTAGAAGCGTCGAGATATAAATATCTTTGGATGCGGTTCAACTCGAAACTAGTATTTATCTCATATATATATATATATATATATATATATATATATATATATATATATATATATATATATATATATATATATATATATATATATATATATATATATATATATATATATATATATATATATATATATATATATATATATATATAGAGTGTGGCCCATTGGATGGAAACATCCCTGTAATTTTGATGAACAAAAGATATAAGATCAAAAACTCCATAAATTCTGTGCTTTTTTAGTGATATCTCAAACGATAAAAAATGAAGAATTCTATAGATCCTGTAAAAATGGTTCCTGGGCCATTCGATCACGGCCTACTAAAACTAGTTGTATATGTCAGAAATTATAAAAAAGGTTTGGGGTTAGTTTTAGGGGAAAAAACTACGCCACTGGCTTCTCCATTCTTCAAAACTGTTACCTATCAAATTTCTTCGGCGAACTTTAAGTGTATAGTCATGTGGCAAATTACCGTTAATCATAGAAAAAATATGATCAAAAATAAAATTGACAGTTGCTTGGATCAAGATCAATTTAGACTTAGACCTGGCCAGAGAACTAGAGAAGTAGTGCTAGCACTTAAAACAATAGGATAAAGGAGGCTTGAGAGAAATAGAGATACGTTTATTGCTTTTCTAGACCTGAAAAGGGCACTCTATAAACTGTATTGGAAATTGTTCATTATAATGAAAAGTGTTTGTTATTATAGAAGGTGCAATAAATAGGTTCAAGGAAAAGACAATAGAAATCAAAATAAGTGGATAACGGGTTCATTGCATAGGCTATGCAGATGACATAGCGCTGATAGGACAAGTGAAACAAGAATTACAAAGGGGTGCTCTTTTAAGTTATCAATATGATTAAAACAAAAGCAATAAAGATGAGTAAGCATAAAAAAAGTAAATACTTCAACTCAACCTGAGTGTGTTTCTTTTTCCCGAATGAAATATGATTGGCGAATATACGGTGTTCCCAGGTGGTCACCCATTCTAGTACTGATCGTGCTTGACATTGCTTAACTTCGTTGTTTAACGCGGTGTTGCTGTTGTAGCGCTATGTTATGACAGGACTGCAAAAACTGGTATAGCGCAGAACGGTTAACAACTTGAACAAGTAGTCAGGTTCACGTACCTTGGGAGTATTATTACGGAGGATGGTAAATGTGCAAATAACTGAGAGTCATCGCGATGGTAAAGCAAACATTTAATAGATAAAGTACTCTTATTACTAATAAACGTGTTAGCTTGGACCTGGGGAAGAGGTTCATCAAGTCATATGTATGGAGTGTTAAAATCTATGAGGCGGAAAGCTGGACTTTTGACTATGGAGGACATGAATAGAATACGAGCTTTTAAAATGTGGATATGGAGAAAAATGACAAACACGGGATACCCCGATCGAAAGACGAATAAAAAAGTAATAAATATGCTTGCTGAAAGGAATTGAAAGGAGAAAGCCGAAATTTGTTGGACATATTCTGAGACATAATATTTTTCTGACAACATTATTTGAGGGACACATACCTACTTTGAATAAAGGGAAGAGGTAGATGAAGAAAAAGCTAGCCCAACAGATGAGGTGTGGAAGCTATAATGAAGTAAAAAAAGTTGTTGGACGCAGAGAATCATAGTTGCAACAAGGAGACATGGCCTTTAAAGTGTGATGATGATAAGATTATTGGTAGTGCATTTTCAAAAAATACTTAACATTCTAATAACTCAATCTTTCGTTAATTCAGAAACTTCAATTTTAAGACATAATAAAATTTCTATGAAGACAGCATGTGTACCAAAAATTTCATCAAAATAACTATCTATTATTTTCGGAGATTATTATATTTTTTCTAAAAAAAACTTGATGTTTTTTAAACTGTTCCGATTAACTTATCCAAAAGATTCATAAAAGAAGTACAAATGCCAGATTTGATCAAAACTATTTTTTACGTTATCGCTTGAATACGTACATACATACATATACCTATATATATATATATATATATATATATATATATATATATATATATATATATATATATATATATATATATATATATATATATATATATATATATATATATATATATATATATATATATATATATATATATATATGTAGGTAGGTAGGTACATACTTATATCCATATAAACATAAAATTTTCAACGGGCCCTAAATATTGGTTGTAGTGGCCCTAATTCGCCGTCATTTAAAGTTTTAAATTTTCAAAAATTAGTTCGACATTCGCACCTCTCAATTGGCGGTTTTTTTAATGAGAATTTGTTAATAATTGCGACTAAGACTAAACATGTATTTTAAGGGCCCTAGTTTGCACTCATCTCAAAAATGTTTTCCTTAATTCACTAAAATTGAGAAGTAATAAACACATACTAAAGTTTATTGTGGTATATAGCTACATATGTATTACCTCAATGAAGCTACATAATTTTTGATGATTAAAATTAGCTTAGGAAAGCCTAACGTCAATATATTAAGCATATTAAAAAGTGATTACCTATGTGAAAAATGTACTAGGAAAACAGAACTTCTGCAATCATAATTATTTACAAATAGACCTACTATACAGATGTTTTGATATTAGGTAAGTATACCTATTTGGATTACCTATGTCCCGTAGACTGAGGTTATTTTAATTGCTATACAGTTGACAGATTATTTACAATGTTTAAGCATATCCAACTATAACACTTAAATTTGATTAATTTATAATCAATCAATTGATGTAAAATAATTAAAATATCTGAATAACAATTACTATCCTAACATGTGCATGTGTTAACTTAAAAAAATATATAAGAAAAACCAATAAACCAATAGGTACGTGATTGATACTGATATAAGAATGTGTTACATCTCGGCTATAAGGATTTCGAAATGATTACATATATTGGGGCGAAGTCAAGTGTAATTATCGAAGAGATATCGCCGGTATTAGCTGTCAAACGCAACATATGTTTATAATCTCAACAGCACAGACCGCGCGAGCGTCTTAACAATGTAACAGTACTACAATGCCTGTGTCCGTAATTATCTGAGGTCACGTGTTACGTTCTTGGATCATTACACAAATACCGGACGTCGGTGGAAGGCAGACGCCACAGGAACGATACAATTACAACGTTGGCTATGTATGAGATAACATTTGACAGGGCTTATCACGGTAAATAACTAAGAATTTGAATAATTGTCGCCAGATGTATATCTGATGTTATTTTTTATAGGAAGACACAGATCAGAGTGCGCGCGCATTCACTCACGTGCATGCGCCAACCTGGGAGATCACATCACGTAAAGAGGTTATCTCACCTTCTTCATGATGCCAGTCTTCCTCTTTGAGAACGTCGTGTACCGCCGCAGCTTGTTTTCGATGTATTCCATCTTGATCTTCACTCTACCTTTAGTCTTTTTACCGTTGCTAGGTGGAGACTTTTTAGATTGTATCGAACTGTAGGTGTCCTCTGAAATGTCATTCACTCCACAACTATCCAGGCCCATGCCCTGCGATGACATTCCCCTTTCGTCATAACAAACGTCTGATTTGATTCCCCGTCCACCGCAGGCACTCGATACCATCGTGTGTCTCGGTGACAGCTGCTGCAGGCTAGTGGAGGGCCGGCTCAGACTAGGGTTCCCGTAAATCTCCGGCGGAGTTTCGCCACTCAAAAGGTTCATGCTATAACCGAGATTAAACCGGGAATCCCTCCCGCCAGGTGGTTCCATTTCGCACCACAGTTTGACAACTAATATAACAACAATCACCGAATTACACAAGTGTACACTGTACACATAAGCACATCAGAGACCCACAGCTCGAGCTCGACTGAACTGCGCCGCCCAGCGCGCTCACGCGGCCAATACTTGCACTATGACAATGCGCAGCCGCCACCGCAGACGTGTTCTACATTCTCCGTCCCTCACTGAATATTACGAAACGCTCTTTCACTGGATGGGAGGTACGTCTGCGATTATGAAGCACGTAACTTGACCTACGGCGCGGAGTTTTATTTGGAATATGAATATTCTTCCAAATATATAACAGGCATGTTAAAATTCTTATATATAAAATCATTTACCAGAAACTTATCTCATGTCTGGTGTTGCAAATAGAGCTTTCAAATCGGTACCCCCGTCAAGCGGTCAAATAATGATAGCTCCAATATAGATATGACTGCAAAAGTGGGCTGTAAACACGCACACTTAGGACTGCCCAATGCCATATTTAGAAATGTTCGTTGCCATATAAGGATAAGATATCCTTAGAAGGAGAAGTGAAATCCCTCCTTCTGAAGATTGGCGCACGTTGTCACACAAAACGACTGTCAGTGCGTACACACGGAATTCCTGTTCTGAATTGTTGGCCTGGTGAAATAATGGGAATGGGTCGTTTGGAAGCAGCGCTGGTCTGCAGGATGGATAGATATATGTCGGGCTGCCACAACTCCTGCTGGCTACAAAGAAGGAACGAGGCAAGCAGACGGTTGGCTGGCGGCGCTTGCAGGAAACGATACAAGTGCACGAGCCCGGAAGTGGAGCCGGTTATTATTACGCTTTACATTTTATTAATTGCCGAATACGTCACGATGCATGGGCGTATAAATAAATGGGACTGCTTTTTACGGTCATCTTTTGGGTTATCGCATATTTATACAGTTATGTAGTTACAATAATAGTTGCTATTATTGAATATAAATTACGAACATAATATATAGGCAGCTAAAGCTAGTGTAGAGGTGCACGTTTTAAAATCTAGGTAACCAATCTTTCAAGCAGTTCTTTATAAGGACATTATTATTTAAGAAAATATTATTAGGTAGGCAAAGGAATGGCTCAATTAAGCTGAACTCGTTCCTCTAATAAAAATAGGAATATATACCTATTTAGTGAATTTTCGTATATATATATATATATATATATATATATATATATATATATATATATATATATATATATATATATATATATATATATATATATATATATATATATATATATATATATGTCAAATGAAAATGTCAAAATTTTTGTGTTGTAATTAATATCAGTATTTTGGAAGAATTTTCTGGTTTAAGAGGCGGAGTTATTGTAAAATGAGAGATGGACATTTAGAGTGGTAGTCCAATTGTTAGTGGAAGAAAGGAAGTTCAAAATTATTGAATATTTAACAAAATTGTAAATGTGATAGTAGCAAGATTTGGCAGTTCCCTTTAGGCAAGTCAGAAATCAAAATTGTGTTTATTGCAAGCACAAGCATTAGGCTTATTTGTAAAACACATTGTAAAATTATGTACTAATAAATATACTATACTATACTACTATATATATATATATATATATATATATATATATATATATATATATATATATATATATATATATATATATATATATATATATATATATATATATTGAAACTGACCTCGGGTATGTGTTCTAGGGGGTAAATTTGCAGATTACCTCCCGAACGCTTATTAAAAAATCGTTTTCAGAAACATGCTTAGAAGCCCCTCTGGATGCACACACCACAAGAAAATTTTCCTGTTCTCACTCCCCATGAAAGTTACGACACCAGGAGTGAATAGGGGTGCTGGGCAGGGTAGGTAGTAAAAAAGGAAGTATGAGCACAAAACGGGAAGATAACAGCTTGAAAGCTGTCTTTTTCACATCTTGAAGCCTCATCCCCATTAAACACAGCCTACCCCGCACAGCACCCCCATTCGCCCCAGGTCCCCTAACTTTTTTGAGGGCTGCTCTCTGCAACGTTGTCTTGTACTTTGTGCAACGAGGGTGGTTGTGTGCATGCGAGAGGGGAAGGAAAATCCCCACGACGAAGCAATCGTTGGTATGTGTGGGGAGGGTGCTGCTTCGACGTGGGGATTTTCCTTCCCCTCTCGCTTGCATACAACCACCCTCGTTGTATAAACCACAAGAAAACTTTCTTGTTCATACCTCACAAGGAAGCTACGGGATCTGGGGGAATAGGGGTGTTGTGCGGGGTACGCAGGGTTTAAGGGGGATGTGACTTCTGGATGTGAAAATCACAGCTTTCAAGCCGTTTTCTTCGCATTATCTGCTCATATTTCCTTTTTACTACCCAGCTCGCCCAGCACCCCGATTCACTCCTGGCGCCGTAACTTCCTTGGGGATGTAAACAAGAAATTTTTCTTCTGGTTTGTGCATCCAGGAGCGGTCCTAGAAATATTTCGGAAAATTATATATATATATATATATATATATATATATATATATATATATATATATATATATATATATATATATATATATACCGTGAACTGGGGTAACTTTGTCCCATTTCCATATTTATTTCTCAGAAAAAACAAATAGTTGTAAACCAATTAAAATTTGATATGGTAAATGGTTTATATTATTTTAAATATATTTAACTGTAATATAGGCCATTGTTAAAGTACACATACAAACTTCAAACATTTTTTTTTTATTTTTGGGTTAATGTTACCTTGAATTGGGACAACTTTGGCCCAGCTCTTAAAAACCACACATTTAGATTGTTGAGATAGCTTGGGTTTATGTTTGACCATGTACAAGTGTTTTCAAATTACCTAATAATAATCTCTTATCCAACCCGAGTTAATCTCAAGCTTAATTTGGAAAAATCAACAATATTTTTTCTACGCAAAACCGATTTTGTTTTTATATTACAAATGGAATTTTCAAAGAAAACAAAATAAAAATAGATAAACAGTAAAGAGTAATTCGATTTAACAATCTTATATGTTTTGATGAATTGACAGTCCAAACTATGGAAAATCCAGTTTTGGTACAAGAAACTGTTATTTCCTCTTTGACGCGATTTTCAGAGGATTTATTTTGCCACACACTTATTCCTAGTTGTAATTTTCGCAGGCTCGTTTCTCTGGCCAAGGCCAAAATTTAAGTTTTTTTCCATACATTCCACAGTCGGTCGGATATCTGTTAAATCTGAAATCTTTCCAGGGTATTAAACACCATTGTACTTCAGAGTAACAAAATCATATACAACGTAGTCTTTGAGATTTACCTGCTTGTTTTGACTATTTTGTTTAATACTTCTTTCTCCAGATTATTCCGGTTTTCCTTCAAACTCCGAGCATGTTTCGTTTATCTTATCAGACTCTTACACTATCTCAGTGTTATCTTCATCTGACGAGCTGGAGCATTGTCGTTTTCACCTCTTTTAAACAAAAACCTAATTAGAAGTTGAAGGAGTTGACTCCGTTGGCTCGAAAATTTTCTTTGGGGAAATATTTATCTTCAGTCAACATGCTTCTGAAAGTGCTGCTTTAACATCTTTGGCAGTTATACTGGAAACTGGAGTTTTTTGCTTTCTTTAAGGACTATCTGGTGTAAAGAAGGCGGCTCTTTTCTTTTCCAGCTGCTTTACATCTTTTTCGTTTCTGGGCAGTCGGTTAAACAGTTTTTATTTGTTAAGTGGATGTATCCAACATTTTTCAAATCATGCTTTCAAGCTGTTCTCCATATTATTCATCAACCCTTAGTAAAGTCGAAAATACATCCATAGAAATAGTATAGAATTTTTATCGATAAGAATCTTTTGATTTCATAAGGATTCCACGCCACAGTCGCTTTGTTGAGCCGACAGGGCCACATCGAGGGGTTGAGTAAGGTGTGTGGGATTTGGTGGTAGACAAACAAATCTCACGTTATGTCTTTCACAAAGCACGTGTTTACTGATGTGTGATGAAATTTTATTAAATTAAATTTTGTAATAACCTAAAAACAAGCTTGGGTTAAAACTCTGGCCCAACTGCCATGTTGGGCCAAATTTACCTCAAAACCTGGGGCAAAGTTTGCCTAATGTAATAAATATTAACTAGTTGGCAAACCACGAGATAATAACACTTAAAATCGTTAAAACAATTAGTAATAAACTAAGACAATTCGCTTACCTGCTCTGAATTACGTACTCTCTCGCATTTACAAGGAAAAGTTGGACGACAACAACAATATACGTTTTAGTGATACCAAAGTGGAGCAGCACTGTAGTGGTGGTAAATAGAGCAACTACAAGAGAAAGCCATGAGAAAGTCAAGGCAGTGCTGCCATCTATTGGCTTTTGCAATTAATAAGTGATAATCGCTCTCCTTTTCCCTTTTCGTAAGTGGCCTAGGTAAGTTCGTTATCCAGCAAAATCGGACCGATGTTTTCGGAAAAATGCTGGGTTTTCTTTCGGAAAATGTTTAATCTTTAAAAACAACAAGGCTATGGCACCTACATTTGGTACTCAGGTTTACATTATAAAAAGTAACCTACGAACCAAAAGTTAGATCTATAAGTGGAAAGAAAAAAGAGTTACAAACATTTAAAGAAAAAAGTTTTGAGTGCCGCTAGTGGTCAAAGAATGACACAAAGACAAAATATTTTATGTGATTAACAAAATGTATTGAATACTACAAACAAAAAAGTCTGGACGCGGCAAGTGCGTTATGGTAGTGAATTTTCATAAAATTCTTTTTAATAACGAATGTGTCTCTTTAAAGTAAGCAGGCATCACATTTGCTTACCATAATAACCTATATAGTAGAAACAGTGTACCATATTTCATCAAATAACTTCATTCTTTGAAAAATGTTCCCGAAAAACTGGTCCGACTTTCGTGACCAACGAACCACTTTAAGCTATATACCCACATCAAGCTAAAATAAAATTATTCACAAAAATCTTTTCGGAGACATCCAAAAAAAAATCCATGAAAATTTGCGAATATATTTTATTCACGAAAATCTGAAAACTTTTTTTACACAAAGTTTTACTAAAAGAATACATAAAATTCAAATTATATACGTAATCTGAAAAAACAAATTGAAAAAATGTAATTACGGCAGTATGAATTTTTCAAAGTGAGTTTCTATTTAAGAGCGCCCTGTATACGGCATCTAGATTTTTTCGTCGAACAAAAACCCCTGTGAATGCGTAATTTTCATGGAACTATATGTATATACAAAAACTTTTTTTAAACGAACACCTCTTATATTTTTGTATTTTTGCATTTTCCCTCGAATTATAATAAAGTAGGAAAAAATTTATAGTGTTCATCGCTTTAGAGTTATGTCAATTGTTTCACATTTTTGGCACATATCAATACTATGATACGGCATTTTTACCAATAGATAGCGGAGCCCCATGAAAATGACGTATTCAAGGAGGCTTTTCTTTATATTATTCCTCGAAAAAAATACATATATTATATAGGGGGCACTCTTAAATAGTACTGCCATAACTCAGTTTCTAAAGTGGAACAGCCTCTATGTTATTTAAATTTTAATTACTGATTATATAATTTGAATTATATTTATTTTATAGGCAAATTTTATTGTAAAATATATCAGTCAGCTTCCGCAGAAATCATTTTTTATTAAATGTCAAATATCAGTGATTAATATACTTAAGTAGTGTTTAGTAAGTTATTTTGAAAAAAATATGTTTGGGAATTCACGTAAAAAATCTATTTATCTTGGTAAGTGTAGTTTTTGTGTAAATTTCTTAAATTGCTGGCCCGGAAAATCGGACCCGTTTTTTCGACATATTTTTATTTATTTTCGGAAAATTGTTATATCTTTTTAAACAATAAAGTTATTTTGATCAAATATGATACATTCTACTATAAATGTTATACTTGTACCAAATTTGATGTCATTCATGAAACAAAAGGGATGTTTGGAATTAGAAACATATTTCTGAAAATTCATTACCATTACTTGCTGCTTACTTTTTATTAGTGCAACAGACAAAACGTTCTGTTGCATAAATACATTATTTAAACATTAATTAATCCATAATATACTGATAACAATGAGAAAAAGTCTGGACGCAGCACGTGCGTTATTGAAGTGAATTTTTATAAAAAAGTTTTTAATAGGAAATATGTCTCTTTAATGCAAGCAGGCATCAATCTGGTCACCAGTAGGAAATTCTACGAAAATTATCTAAAAATTATAGACCGTTAAACCATAAACTACCGCCAAAGCATCAGAGAAAGGGTCTATTTGAAATGAAATTTCTGGAAATAGTTTAGTAAAATGAAGGACAATGACGGTTGAAGCTGAAACTTAAGGCTTTGTAGAACAATCTTCTTGCGACATTTTCTTTACATAATATGTATCTGTTTCAGGTTATTTGCCAATTTTGACGTTTCAAATCGCGACTTTGAGGTCTTGAGGAAAACCCTCTTTTTTTTTTCTTCTTTAAATGCCTATAATTTTTTTGTCTTTTAACCTGCAGACCTAAATTGTGGTACGTGGTTCACTCCTTATATTACAATCAGGCGTACCAAAACACGCCCATATTTTCTTATTTGCGAAGGTACTCAGCAAATTTGATCAAAATCAGTTTACTATTTTTTTAGTTATCGGTGTGATACATAAGTACACACACACACACACACACACACATATATATATATATATATATATATATATATATATATATATATATATATATATATATATATATATATATATATATATATATATATATAAAATTGAAACTGACCCTGGATATGGGTTCTAGAGGTCTAGTTCGTGCTATTTGAAGAAATTTTTTCAAAATTCAAAAGTCGAGAGCTCCTCACTAGTGAATTTTTAAAGAAAATGCACTAAAAAGCAGTGTAAAAATTAAACTCATCATTATCACAGTCTCATAGCGTCATCTCGTTCCTCCTTTCAATTTCTTAAGGGGTGCTTCGTCGGTAGGCATATGGTGTAGACGTGCTTTTCTGATAAGCCATATCACTTGTGAAATGATAATGGTTTTTCTGAAATGGTAATGAAAACAATTAACACTATTTTTCTTGATTTTAAACACGTGAAGAAAAAACATCCAAATATATCAATACACAGATGGATAAAAGAAACATTTGAATATACAATTGATCAGATCAAATGTATTCAATTTGATCATATTAAAAGAAGAATGCATATAATTAATATCTGAATTACTAATGCAAGCGACTAAGCAGCAAGGAAATAATAAAGAATTAAAATTTATAGATTTATAGATGAGGAAGGCGAGTACCAGATAGAAATATGTGATGACCAGGATTATATAAGTGTAGGATATACGATTTTCCAACATATCTAGAAAATAGGACAATAAAAGAAGAGTTACAAAAATACGGAACAGTAATAAGCATTATGACCACAGTGGAGGACAGGAATTATTTGCGGTTGAAAGTGGGGTCATATTTATAAAAACTAAAAAATAGATATCTAAGTTTTGGTATATAGTTTACTTTTTGTAGCGTAAACCTAGGTATCAAATTTGGTTACCATAGCTTTGTTATTTTGAGAGATATATTTTTTTCGAAAGACAACCAAAAATCTTCCCGAAAAATCTGGTCCGATTTCTTGGCGAACGAACTTATCCAAGCCACTTACAAAAGGAAGGTGCCTACCAAATTCCCTCAAAATCGGCCTGTTATTTTTTGAGTTATTGGTGTGATATATATACAAAGTAGATAAATAAATGAAAACCCCCCAATAAACCACAACGAATAGCAGTATCGATATGCCTGAATATTCGAAAAACCAACCAGAAGCAAAGATTCCAAACACAAAAGTTACCAATATCCTATCATATATATATATATATATATATATATATATATATATATATATATATATATATATATATATATATATATATATATATATATATATATATATATATATATATACATTCAAAATTGAAACTGATCCTGGGTATGGGTTCTAGGAGTCCTAGATCGCCCCATTTAAAGAAATTTTTTCGATTCAAAAGTCGAGATCTCGCCATTAGGAAATGTTTGTACGAAGCTTCACTAAAATGGACATGCAAAAAAAGTACCATCATACTCAAGAATTGAAGGAGAAACATCGTTAGTAATATATTTCCGACAGGAGATAACGTGTAGGTTTTGTGACGATGTCGGACATATTATTAGAGATTGTCCAAGAAAAAAAAGAAGAACAAATGAAGAGAGCTGCAAGACCGTAGATGACCACAATATTGAATGAAGGAGATGAAACATACGCAGAAATGGCAGACAGATGAAGACACTAAAACAAACAAACAAAGTAGATAAATAAATGAAAACCCCCCAATAAACCACAACGAATAGCAGTATCGATATGCCTGAATATTCGAAAAACCAACCAGAAGCAAAGATTCCAAACACAAAAGATACCAATATCCTATTAACAAAAACATTACCTACGAGAAACGAAGAAAGACCAAAGCGGAAAAGAGAATCGACCAGCTCTGGTGAAGAAAAAACGAGGAGAATTCCAAAAATGAGAATAACAAAAAAGAAAGTGACAGTAGAAGTGGCAAAGAAGAAAAATGTGATTACGGTGAAAAAAGTGTAGTAAATAATAAAGATGGAGGCGGACCAAGAGAAGATATAGTTTCAAATCAAGGAAATATCAACGAGCAGAGAAAAAGGTTCTTAAGTGTAAGTAAAGAATAAAGCAGACAAAAAGAAGCCCAAAATACATATGTATGTATAATATGAACATTCATACACTTACATACAATTGCCACAGTCAAGTGCAATGCTATAAAGAATAATGTAACACAATGTTTGATAAACGATTTCATTGTAAAATATTATATAGATGTCCTTTTTCGTCAAGAAGTCAATTCCAAAGTAATGACATGTTTAAGGGAATATAAAATGTAGGGGATAAAGAAAGTGTACCGCAATAATACTACGGGAAAACATTGTATGTGTGATTTTGTTTCTTTAACGTTGGTCTATTTCCACGACTATGGCCAATCACCGACGCCAGGGAGCAGTTTCACCTCACTATCCTGGAAATTTTGCAGAAACTCTGCCCTTCTATAAGGAGGGTGGCCATTGTTAACGTGCCCAACATCGCATGGACACGGAATCGGCGGATTTACGCGCCTTCCGAAGGGCGGAACCTGCAGACATTCAACTTGCTCAAATACAATGCCACAACCTCGGTTGGTGTTAATGTTACAGGATGTACTGAAAAAGTGAAAGGAGAACCCTGAGATCGAACCCAGTACCCTTCGTTTCAGAGGCAAACGTTTTTACCACTGAACCACCGAGGCTCTGGAATCATTGTTAAAAATAATATTACATACGGAATTAGAGACTACTTATCTGGCTTCACTGTTGGTTTTCGTTTTTAGAAGAAAAAAAAACGAAAACTGGTCGTTTTTTTTTACAAAAGCGAAAACCAACAGTGATACCCGAGAAGTGGTCTCCAAGTCTGTACGTAGTATGGACCAGTTTCACCAAGTAAGGGTAGCAACAGTCACTAAATTAAATAACCAGATGGCAGAGTAATTTTAGCTTGTAAAAGTGGGTAATGTACCTTTTCTAAATATTTATGCACCATCTGGATCGCAAAACATCACACAAAGAACCACTTTCTTTCAAGAAAATTTAAGTACACGTTTCAATTTTCAAACGCCCTTGGTGATATTGGGGGACTTTCATTTGATAACAAAAAAATGATATCCAAAATAACACAAATCTGTGCAATGTATTACCCAACATAATAGAAACATTAAGATTAATTAATATATGGGAACTTAAACACAAAAATAACGTGCAGTATACCTTTATACTTAGAGCCTCGGCGGTCTACGGGTGAGAACGTGTGTCTCTGTACCAAAGGGTACTGGGGTTGATTCCTAGCGTTCCCCTTTCACTTTTTCAGTGCATACTGTAACATTAACATCAAACGAAGTTGTGGCATTATATTTGATCAAGTTGAATGTCTGCACGTGCCGCCGTTCGGAGGGAGCGTAAATCCGTTGCTCTTGTGTCCATGCGATGCTGGCTCGTTAAAGATCCTCACTTTCCTTAGGAAAAGGCAGGGGTTTGAAAATATTTTCAAATAGTGAGGTGAAACTACTAGCTGGCGTCGGTGATTTGCCATAATCGCGAAAATAGGCCGACGCTAAAGTACAAAAAACCTATATACGGAAGAACTGTGCGTCGAGGATAGACAGAGCATACATACGTAAATACTGAATTTTCAAGTTTCTTATATGATTCATGATTGCAAAACTGTGCTTGTTGCCTTCTCTGATTATAATAGCCTGACTGTGTACATGAAAAGAAATACCAGATATTCTCTTCCATCACATAGATAGAAACACTGGAAAATTAAAACTTCCCGCCTTACTGAAAACAATGTTCAGAATTTTAAACAGGAAAGAGAAAAAAATAAAAAATGGAACTATATATAGAACAGATTTTCTTAAATGGTTGTTTTCTATATTTAAAAAGAAAGCAAAACAGTTTTTTTTAAGAATTCGAAATAAATAAAGACAAAGAGAACAAAAACTTACTAGGCTAATAAGGTATTATATGATTTAAATGATAGAGCTGTGAGCCAGAAATTGTTATCGAAGAATTTAGGGAAATAGAAATAGTAAAACAAGTTAAGAGCGAATCCAGCAAGAAAAATATGGTGATAAAAATAAAGACACTATCAGTAAAAAATACTATTTATTGAAATGAATAGGAAAAATAAACACAGATTAGCTATTAGAAGAAATTATAACAAATAATACGCCTACACAAAAAAATATTTGAGAAAGATTTACAAAACCACTGCAAATGAAAGCGAGACAAACTGTTTACTTCGATACTTACCAAAAAATTTGGCGACAATGAAAAGACAATTTTAGGTAGGTAACAATAACAAAACACGAACTATATACTGTTGTATAGGCTGCAGCAAAAAAGAAAACCCCGGGGCTAGTCTGTCTCATCTATTCATCTATGAATTTTATAATACTTTCTTTGACGTGTTGCTTTTAAAACTGCTCAATCTGATATTCAAGTCTGGGAAAGATCCAGGGAGTGAATTTGCTAGAGTAATGATAATTTTACTTCCAAAAAACAAAAATCCCCTAAAATTACAAGAATTTCTACCTGTAACATTTTTAAACTGTGACTATAAAATATTAACCAATATTTTAGCAAACAGATTGGAAGCACATATTAATCAAATTTTGGGAAAAGAACAAACTTGTGAGGGTTTTAAATCAGTATTCAATAATCTGTTGTTGGTGAGAGATACGGTAATGTATTTTAATAAAAACGTAGATGAATATGGAGCAATTCTCTCGCTGGTTGTTGAACAAGCCTTTGACATTATGATTATTGCCAAAAAGGTTCTCTATTAAAAAAACCAACTCAAGAGTAACGATGAATGGATATTTGCCTGTATGATGTTTAGTTTGGCGGTGGAGCCCTTTATACGTTTAATAGTTTTTTCTCCAAGTGGCAGAAAAATTAATAACACAGACACAATATCAACTTCAGCGTTTGTTAATGACATCAAAGTTTTCTTAACAAACAGTACGGATCTAAAAAAAATTGTAAAAGTAATTGAGATTAGCCAGAATGGCTCTAATGCCAAACTACATTTAGAAAAAATTAATATGTTATCATTCGGAGCATGGGAGAAAATTTATGGTACAACAAATCAACACTTTACAACCGAGCAAAAAGTTAAAATATTAGAGCTGCAAGCATGCAATAGTTTTAAAAACATACTAGAAGATAATTTGTGAAAAGTGGCTAAAGATATACAAATAGAAATGGCACATTTATAATTTTTCTTCTTAAAACGTCAGCGTCGCGATTTGAAACGTCAAAATTTGTAATTTTCAGACAACGAAATTGAAACAAATACGAATTATGTAGAAGAGATATCATAATCAGTGTGTTTTACAAAGCCTTAAGTTTCAGCTTCAACCACCATTGTCCTTCATTTTAGTAAAATATTTTCGGAAAATCCATTTCAAATAGATCCCCTTTCCGATGCTTTGTCAGTAATTTCAGCTATAGAGTTTGTGATCTATTAGTCTATATTTTAGCAAGTTTTCGTAGAAAAAATTCGTTATCGACCGCGACATATGGATTTTAAAAAGATTTGTTTAAATTAGCGCGAACTAGAACCTCTAAAACCCATATACTGGGTAAGTTTCAGTTTTTGTCTATTTACACATATACAGGGTGACGCATTCCTACGGTAAAGCTCCGTAAATATCCGTTATTACACAAGTCATTAGAAAAAATGATATACGTTAATCATAGCGTGTCTCGAGCTGCATTATAATCCTATTTTGACAATCACAGGCTGGCCCATAAGTTGTTAGTGATACATACTTTTTTTAAATAGAAACCCGTTCTGTTATTGCATTTTTATATTTTCCATCGAATTATAATGCATGTTTGTAAGGAAAAAAATTGATATCGTTCATCATTTTTGAGTTATTTCAATTGTTTTTCAACTTTTCACGTTTTTGGTACATATCACAAACACATAGCACAAATTGTGATATTTACCATTAGATAGCAGCATGGACATGACGCAGTCAGTTGTTTGAATTACTCGTTAAAAAAATCGAGCTGCCGTATACAGGTACTCTCAAATAGTGGCTAAAATTAAAAAGTTTTCGCAGAAATGTTTTTAGTGTTTCTGCAGAAAGCATTTTATGTATGATTTTTATGATATGTTGGTAATTAATAATAAATTTTTAGTAAGTTACTGAAGGCATTTTCTGTAAAAAGAAAATGGTGAATTTTTTTTCAATTTTGGTCCTTAAGCTGTTTGTGAATAATTATATCTTGACAGGTGTGTAAATAGCTTAGAGAAGTTCGTTGCCCAGGAAAATCGGACCAGGTTTTTTCTGGAACTTTTTAAGTTCATTTTCGAAAAATGTTTGTACTCTTTTAAACAACAAAGCTATTTTAATGAAATATGGTACATTGTTACTACTATATACGTTATGCTGCCAACCAAATGTCCTTCTTTTAAAACAAGATGTATTTGACATTAAAAACATTTTTACGAAAATTCGTTACCATAAGGCACTTGCTGCGTCCAGACTTATTAAGGAATGGTTTGATAATAATCTGTTGACAACTAATGGAGATAAAACCAAATTTCTAGCCTTTACGTCCTTCGTTAGCACTCAGCCTGATTTCACAAGAATAAAGATGGGCTCATTGACAGACATCTTAGATGGAATTTTCATGTGGGGAGCCTGGTCAAGAAATTAAGATCATTAATTGCGAATTTTCAACACACGTCACTGTTTCTTGACATTTCCCATCCCAAGGTCTTGTATTATTCTTTTGTTCAGAGTTTGTTATCTTATGGAGTTGTAGGTAAGGATGGACTTAATGATAACTACCGGAGCAAACTTGAAGTTGTACAAAAGTGGATACGGAAAGTTATATACAAGAAACACAAAATGTATCCCAGTGAGGACCTCTTCATAATGTCACAAGTAATGGATATGCGACAGGTGTATGCATTTTGGACTTTGACTTGGATCCACAGAAATAAGCATATGTTGGCATATCCTGAACACCAGTAGTACGAAGAAACAGTTAGCTGTATTGATCAGACCACAAAAGGCAATAGGAAAAAAGTATTGGAAACATCTGCGTCCAAGACTCAAGACTGTATAATCTCTTGCCTAATAACATGAAACAATCACATACGTTAAGGCATTAAGGCAAGAATAAAAAAGTGGATACTGGAGAAAGACAGAAAGTACATACATTTTGTTTTGAATGACTAGCAACGGTTTTAAGAGGTTGGCGGACTTGGCTGTATCCATTGCCTTTTTTTGCAACCGTTGTTTCTTTTCTGTTTCTTTTTGTTTTTATATATAGTATGTAATACCTTAATTATGTGTTGAGTATTTAGAATTTTTTTGCGTTTGCGTGTATTGTTTTTGTATTATAATAAGAACGTGTATGTTAATTGTTATAGACGCAAAATTATGTGTAGATCATATGCGTGTTAAGACAAAATGCATACACTTTGCTCAGAAAAATTGTCTAGAAAGAAAAGTTACTTGTCCACAAGAATGTCTTTGGCAAGGATTCCTAAGGTTATTTGTTTAACTTACTGCTATATTGTAGGTATTTGCATATTTGTAAATAATTTTAAGTAAGTGTTTTTTTTATAATTTTCTTCTCCTTCATTTCATGGAACTTTTGTAAGTGGTAACTTGTTAAGTAAATAAATTATTATGGTATGGCATATTGAGGAGTCCAAAAAAACCGAAACCGGTCTGTGTCTTTATATATATATATATATATATATATATATATATATATATATATATATATATATATATATATATATATATATAAATATAAATATAAATATATATATATATATATATATATATATATATATATATATATATATATATAAATATATATATATATATATATATATATATATATATATATATATATATATATATATATAAACACACATATACAGGGTGGCACATTGAAAACAAAACAGACCGATTTGCGCCCAGAGAATTTTTTGAAATACGTCAATTGTAATATTGAGGGGGACATGTTTTGACATAAAACTCAACTTTGTCACATCAACCCCTTAAGGGTGGTGACAACAACCCTCATATTTTAAATAGGGAACATGGGTCGAGTGTTACATCTTTTGAAATCTCTTTCTTTTCTGAATTCAGAACACTTTTTTTTGAAGTTTTATCAACTCGTTTAAAAATTATTCACAGTTGGAGTTGCAAGAACGTATTTCATTCATTGTGATAAGAAATGCACTAATTAAGTCAATTTTTCGTTAAAACAAAACTAAAAAACAAAACCAAACGTTCAAAAATGTTTATTCAGTTAAATAAGTGTTCAAATTGTTGACCACCAGCTTCCATACAAAAGTAAAAATTTTGTTGAAAACGAGCTCTTACATTCTGGAGCATTTGTGGAGATATTAGACGGCATTCTTCAACAATGCGTCGACGTAATTCTTCCAGAGACTCCGGTTCTGTTGTGTAAATTCTACTGTTTGAATGGCCCCAGACAAAGAAGTCTAAAGGAGTTAAATCCGGTGATCTAGCGGGCCACTCGATAGCACATCTACGTCCAATCCATTGCACTGGAAACTCTCTGTTTAAAAACTCCCTAACACGTTGTGAAAAATGCGGAGGAGCTCCATCTTGTTGAAACACTAATTGATTTTCTTGATAGCGATCATCATTTCCAACAATGTCAATTAGTAGAGGGTAAACGATATCTTCTAGTAACTCCCAATACGTTTCGCTACTCGAATTGCCATCAAGAAAAATTGGTCCGATTAAACGGTCTCCAAAAATGCCAGTCCAGACATTCAATTTCTGTTGAGTTTGAGTGTGAAAATTTCTTGGATTATTATCTGCCCAATAACGACAACTATGACGATTGACTGTACAGTTTAACAAAAATTTACACTGGTCTGAAAACAGATATTGAACAGAAAGTTCCCGTTATCAGCTATTCGTGCAGTCATAACGTCACAAAACTTCAGCCGCCGATCAAAATCATCTTCATGTAGTTGTTGTACAAGATGAATTTTATACGGGTGAAATGTATGATGCTTCAATATTCGCTGAATAGTTCTTCTTTTGATGTTTGAAACAGTGGCCAATTTTCTCGTGCTCAAAGTTGGGTCTGCAGCAATTTGTCCTAAAACTTCAATCTTAGTAGTCTCATTTCTAACCGGAAATTCACGTTCAGGATCCCGTTTTTTGTTGGCTACTGAACCACTTTGTCGAAACTTTGCAACTAACTCCAAAATGTATGTTCTGTTAACATGTCTGTTCGGATGTCGTTCATTAAATAAATTTGCGGCACGGTTGGCACAGTCATCGTTTTTGAAAAAAAGAGTAATTATTTCAACTCTTTCTTCTACAGAATACACCATTGTGAAATTAATTTTCGGTAGTACTATCAAGTATCAAACCGACCGATAAACTGAAATAATAAACCGCATTTCTCTCATTCCGATAAGAAAGGTTCTGATAGTCAATTTTTTGTTTACAAACCAACAATACATTGACTATCAGCAACTTTCTTATCGGAATGAGTGCAATGCGTTTTTGCATCTTCAACTGTAAATAATTTTTAAACGAGTTGATAAAACTTGCAAAAAAATAATGTGCTGAATTCAGAAAAGAAATAGATTTTAAATGATGTAACACTCGACCCATGTTTCCTATTTAAAATATAAGGGTTGTTATCACCACCCTTAAGGGGTTGATGTGACAAAGTTGAGTTTTGTGTCAAAATATGTCCCCCTAAATATTAAAATTGACGTGTTTCAGCGTTTCTTAAAAAAAATTTCTCTGGACGCAAATCGGTCTGTTTCATTTTCAATGCGCCACCCTCTATATATATATATATATATATATATATATATATATATATATATATATATATATATATATATATATATATATATATATATGTATGTATATGTATTGTGAAAATAGCAACGTCAAACTCTAGTGTCATTTTTTTGTCTTAAAACAAATTGTTTATTTTGGCAAAAATATGGATATGTTAGGATGAATTGTGTGAGAAGTATAATAAAGATATGCAAATTTGTTGTAAATGAAGGCAACGGTTAAGGCATCAGATGGAAAAAATTGGAAGCAAAAAGAAATTTTATTTGGTATGTCAAAATTTGCAGTTTGTGAAATTTGGACTCTTACTGTCAAGCAATTATGGATATAATATGATATATTAAATTACGTTACTGTACAGCACAAGTCTTTGAGTTATTGTATTAGCGTACTGTATAATTTACACAAATAAACAAATAAAAAAATAAAAAATATAAATAGATTCTAGGCAAAAAGTCAACATATATTATGCATATTTGTCAATAAGTTTGCACTGAATTTTAAAAAGATTCAAATCCAAATCATCATCTTTACGGCTCTAGCAAATTATAAATTTACTGGCGCTACATCTATGTGCACTAATGCGATAGAACCCACGCAAGTATCATTTTACAATCTGTTAATTATCCAATTTGCATATTAACATGCAATGTATAGGATGAAGAGAACCAGCCACTCCATGAAAGGATAACTGGGCTGTTTCTTGTGTTCTTACCAAATGTGGGTAGGAAGCAGAACTTTACCTTACCGTTTCCTAATGTAAACAAACCGACTAACTGTATACTCGTCCAGAAATAGTAAATGTGGAATAACCATACATAATTTAAGATAACCTATTATAAATATATTTATTACAAAGCAGGGGCAAATATGGGCAGCACAAATCAGTGGAAAAGCATCATAATTACATGGGAACTTTTTAGTGAATTTTTATTTAAAAAAATTCACTAATAGAGAGGTATCGATGGTGAGACTTTGCAAAAATTCTTTCAAATGAGTGCGAACTAGGACCCCTAGAACCTATATCCGGGGTCAGTTTCAATTTTTATATGTTTATATATATATATATATATATATATATATATATATATATATATATATATATATATATATATATATATATATATATATATATATATATATATATATATATATATATATATATATATATATATATATATATATATATATATATATATGTATGTATGTATCCAACCGCTAACTCAAAAAAGAATTAACCGATTTCGATGAAACTTGGCAAGTGCCTTTCTTTTATTGATGGCTTGGATGAGTTCGTTATTTGGACAAATCTGACGGGGTTTTCCGGGAAATTTTTGAGTTTTCTTTCGAAAAAAATTTTTTCTCCGAAAGTAACAAAGCTGTTTTAATGAAATTTAGTGTATATGTTGTCTCAGGAGATATTGTACTGCGTACCAAAATTACACTGTCTAAGTTTAGAGAAAATTGAGTTATTCAATTTTTAAATTTTCTTTCGAAAAAAAATTTTTTCTCCGAAAATTACAAAGTTATTTTAATGAAATTTTGTGGATATCTTGTTTATTTTATATGACACTGACGTTGACTCTAAGCCTCCTCAGCTTTCTTTCATATTCAAACTGTTCATCTCAAATTGCTTAAGGTAAATTCTAATAGATGGCACATATGTCTAAAATCGGGCACAGATAACTTAGTTAGTTAATAAGGACAAGGACATTGAATAAAGATTTGTTTTCACGAGGTACTGATTCCAACATAGAATTTAATATTTACACTTTTATGGCTATAATTCATTTACATCTGCTACTCTCGATATCACATAATCGCCAATAAAGATCGCTGAAATTTAGTGTATATATTGCCTCAGGAGAGATTGTACTGCGTACCAAAATTCAATTTTCTAAGTTAAGAGAAAATTGGGTTATTCAAATTTGAAATTTTCTTTCGAAAAAATTTTTTTCTCCGAAAATTACAAAGTTATTTTAATGAAATTTTGTGGATATCTTGCCTTAGGAAAGACCTTACGACGTATTCAAATTAAACTCTCTAAGTTTATAGAAAATTGAGTTATTTAAATTTGAAGCATTTAATAAAAATTCACTACCATAACGCACTTGCTGCGTCCCGAGTTTTGTATGTATTTCTGCTGTTTACGACATTTAAACCCGTAAATTGTCTAAGTAACGTTAATACAAGGCTGTACATGCACTGTGTCCATAAAGTAAGGCATAAATTCAGTAAAATTGAAAGTGACCATTATTAAAGAAAATTACAAAAACAGGTCGATTTTTATTGTCTCACCCCTATCGTGATATCTCTTCAAATGGTAGCTACCCCTTCGAAATTTTGAAATTGGATGGTGGGTAATGTGATACATCTTTTTAAAGCTAAATCCAATTCCTTATTCAGCAACACCAATTGTTTTGTAGTAATAAAATAAAGTGTGTAATAACATTTTATTATCAGTAACGCCTAACACAAGTGAAGCCTGTAAAGAATTACATAGTTCAGTCTTATAAGCAGCTGGCGTAGCGGGGAATGAGGTGGCGAATAATCTCGCAAGACTCGGTTCCCGGCGGCCGTTCTGTGGCCCGGAGCCTGCGATAGTCATAAGTTGGAAGACAGTCTCTGTCGCCTTAGACAGGTGGACCGAGGAAACAATTGAGAGGCACTGGGGGTCGGTTGGTGGCTGCAGGCAGGCGAGGGACTTCGTGGAGGGGCCGTACAGAGATAAATCTGTCTGGCTACTCGGAAGGAGTCGACCTACGCTTCGCCGCATCCTTGGGGTGCTGACAGGCCACTGCGCCCTTACAAGACACCTCACATTGATAGGCGTAGATAGGGATCCCATTTGCCAGGAATGCGGCGAGGATGAAGAAACGTCCTACCACTACCTGTGTGAATGCGAGGCTTTTGGGAGTCTCGAGCAGAATTGTTCGAATCGAGGACTCTGCAGAGGAATCAGGTAAGTACCGTCCAATTGAAGACCGTCGCGGCCTTCATCTCGAGGTCGAGTCGGTTAGGTGACGGAACCGAGGAAGAGTAGAGCGTGGTTGCTGGGGTTGGAAAAAAGGGCCCATTCTTGGCGTTGGCCTCCCCACCACTGCTACTACTACTATAAGCAGCTGATATGATACTTATGATATGATACTTGAATATCTAAAAGTCTGTAAACAATGTTCAAAATGTTGGCCTTCTTGTACGAAAATAACTCTAGAGATTTTCTTGTATATCATGTCGTATCTGTAACAATAGACCGATGATAACAATTATCTGCTGGTGACATGTGTCATAAAAACTAATGAAGCATAAGTTTGATATTTTCTTGCGATACAATCTACAGATAATACTAGTAAATTTACGTTTTGGTTGTCGTGCAAAGTGAATACGGATAATTTTCAACTTTTGCTTTTTAAAATTAATTATTAAAATTGTTGGTGAAATTCGTTTATCAATAGCTCAAAGAATTGAAGTTCTATTGATGATCGGTTATGGTGAGAGGATCCGAATTTAGGCAGAGGTGTGTATTCTGTTTAATACTAAATATCCGGATATGTCCATCACCCAATCAACAGTGAGTCGAGTAGATAATAAAGTTCAAGAAATTTCTAGCGTGGAAGATTTGCCAAGAACAGGCAGCAGAAAGTGAAATTAAAGGTCTTATTGGTAGCGGAGGAGAATTCCCACAGTAGTGTTCGGCAAATTGGCCGAAACAATGGAATTCCATTTCAGACGGCACATAAAGTATTAAAACTTGAAAAGCTTTATCCTTATAAAATACAGCTTTTGCAGGTGTTATCCGACGCCGATCCAGATCAAAGAATGCAGTTTTGTCAACACCAATGGATAAATGTAATGCAAGTACCGAATATTCTGTTTTCGAACGAATCTACTTTTACACTACATGGAGAAGTTAAGCTTTAAAACTGCAGTTATTGGGCAAGGGCAAATCCAAGATGGATGCGACAGAATCACACAAATTATCCACAAAAGGTAAATGCTTGGGCATGAATTGTTAGAAGTAGTATTGATCCATACTTTTTTATGGAATTTTTACAGTAAATCTCATTATAACGTTGTTGAACTTATTTCCTGATGGACACAATGCTGTTATGGTAAATCATAACTTGTGGTATCAACAAGATGGTACCCCGGCGCATTATGACGTTAATCTTTGACAGTATCTGGATCAACAATGTTCCAACACATGGATTGGCAGGCGTGGTGCAATCGAGTGGCCAGGAAGATCACCTGACCTAACTGCTTTAGATTTTCTGTTGGGGTCATTTGAAGAATGTGGTATTCAAAAGTAAACCAGATACTATCGATGAATTAAAAACAAGAATTAGAACTGATTTCATCCAGTGATTATAAATAGAGTCCAACAAGAATTTGACCGTTTGGGATATTGTCAGGCATAAGAAGACGGGCATTTTGAACATTTGATTAGATAATACTGAACTATGTAATTCTTTATAGGCTTCACTTGTTCTAAGCGTTACTGATAATACAAATGTTATTACTTACTTTATTATATTCCTACAAAAAAAAATTGGTGTGGCTGATTTGGATTAGGTTTAAAAAGGTGTATCACACTACCTACCATCCAATTTCAACATTTTGAAAGGGTAGCTACCCCTTGAAGAGGCATAACGGTCGAGGTGAGATTTTTATATCAAAAAGTTAGTTTTTGAAAATCAAAATTGACCTGTTTTTTAATTTTCCTTAATTTACTTTCAATTTTATTGAATTTATTGCTTTACTTTATAAACATAATGTCTATTTATTAAAGTTTATGTTTATACGGGACATGAACAAATAAAAGATAAAAAAAGTCCGGAGGCACCAAATGGGTTATGGTAGCGAATTTTCATAAAATTGGGTTTCTATAATTACTTAAATAATTGACAAAAGTTGCAAGAAATAATATTTAAATGTTTGTGGTGAAAAAGTAATTATAAATATATGAGGGCGTGTCGCAATATGTCGGAAATTCTTATATTATTAAATCTGTCAGTTTGAAGTTCGATCTCGTATATTCAATAATACACAATCAACGTAAGCATGGATTATCCAATATATTAGGTTTCACCTTCTCATATTTTTTGAGATACAAAACTTAATTTAAACTTTTTGTATTTTTGGTCGCTTGAGAGGGTGGTTCAATAAAATGTTTAAAATACACTATATGTGGAGCTTGATGAACTATTCTAATTTGAGATTTAGACTGTAATGTAATATAGAGTAGAAAGATTAAGGTTAAGGAAGGCGACAAAGAAATATTTATAAGTTATGCAAATACAATATGACAGTAGTATTTCATTCATATTTGATATTATGACAATATGAGAAAATGAATAAATAAAATAAAAATTTAAGCAAACCCCGTCAACGTCCCATGGAAACCCTCGTAAAGTTAATATGTGGGCAGGAGTAGTCCACGTCCATGTTCTTTCTTCTTCGATTAAACTCTGACTGGGCAGCCATATTAGAATTTTCTAAAGAATGAGGTTATTCCTGCTCTGGCTGCAAGTTTTCCAAATAAAAATGATCCTGAATCACCAAGTGGTGATATTTGGTTTCAGCAAGACGGGGCTCCTCCGCAATTTGCACGTCCTGTTCGCAAGTTTTTAAATGACTGCTTTCCTGGCAAGTGTATCGGTAGGCGAGGACGAATAGAGTGGCTCCCCAGGTGCCCAGACCTTATGCCTCTAATTTTTTATGGGGGTATTTAAAATCAAAAACCAAATAACCTAAAAGGTTTGAAAAATCGAATTAGGTATGAAATGAGTCGAATTAGCCCTGATGTCATTCGCAATACACCAGAGGAATGTGTCAACAGATGTGCTTGTCAATAATCGGTGGATTGCATTTCAAACATTATATTTAAAGGAAACAATACTTTAATGTGTTGAATCAGAGCCTTTATCGTTTGATTGTTGTTATGAATAGAGTTTATGTTTTCAACCCTTTAAATGACTTTCATTCGAAAATTTAACAATGTGAGATATAACAATTTTGACGGTACCGTGTAGACAATTCAATGTTCTATCAATATAAAAATGTCTGGACGCAGCAAGTGCGTCATAGTTGCGAATTTTCATAGAACTGTTTTTAATGTTAAACATAATTTTCTTTTTAAGAAAGACATGAAATTTAGTGGATAGTGTAACTTTTATAGTGGAAACAATGTGCCGTATTTCATCAAACTAACTGTTTGTTTGAAAAGGTACAAAAATTGTCCGAAGATAAATTTAAAGTTTTCTCATCAAGCCAGTCTGACTTTCCTGGCCAACGAGCCTATCCAAGTAATTTACACATAAACTACCCCAGACAAGGTATAATTCCCAGAAAGTTTTTTGACGGAAATTTAAAGAAAATTTACATGAAGAGCTGCAAACAATTTATTTGATGAAAATACGCCATTTTTCTTAAATATTGGCTAAGTAATCTTACACAAAAAAATACATAAAATTCTCTTTAGGAAAATTACCAAAAAAAAATTACACGAAAATTCGCTAATCAAATTTTTTTCACAAAAATTCGAAAACATTTTTTAACGTGAATTCGCAAAGATTTTTTTAACAACTTTTTATACAAACATTAGCTGAAAAAAATTCACAAAATTGTAATATACACCCAATCTTTAATTAAATTTGAAAACGAAGAAAATTTGAACCAGTAGAGGTAAAGAAAAATATAAGCGGAAAAGTGTCAATTTGATGTCTATTTGATAGTTTAATTCATACTTGTAAAGTGGGTCTGTGAATAACGACAATTATTACTACTACTACTACTACTACTACTACTACTACTACTACTACTACTATTATTATTATTATTATTATTATTATTATTATTATTATTATTATTATTATTATTATTATTATTATTATTATTATTATTATTATTTTGTTTCCTTCTTTCTACTCGAGGCGTACTCGGTCCCTCACGGAGCAAGAGATTTGCATCACGTTCATCTTTGTCCACCCGGAGACTATAGCGGTAAACGTAACATTTTATTTTCGCATGGTTACAGGGATAGGACTTTCATAAGGATGTAAGATGTCCCAAGAAACGCTGGTTTCTGCATTGTTCTTAAATGATCAGTAGTAAATGGGAGAACGGTGATAAGTTTCTGCCTGTCTGGCCCATTTGTTGATATGACCACTGGGATGATCTGCACCTCTCTCAGCTTGTACAAGTCGACCAACTCGACTGCGAGTGGTTGGTACATTTTCGAAACGGGGTTGTCGTCGAGCGGTACTGTCCACAATGAAAGCCTTCCGGTTTCCCTGGTCAATAAGCAAGATGTCAGGCCTGTTGCTTTGAACTGCTCTGTCAGCAGCCTGACCTGACCCTTTTGAACTACACCTTCAGTCTTGCATTTATAGTAACAGGCTTCCGACTCGATAACGTCGTAATGTTTTTGCAAGGCCTGGACGACCTTGGCCACGTTGTCATGGCGTTTCTTGCAATCAGACTGGGCCAGAGAACCGCAAGTGCCCGCCACATGTTGAATGGTTTCCGGCTTTTTTTGACAGAGTCTACACAGGTCGCTGACATCCCGCTTCATGATGTGCGGCTGGTACGCGCGCGTGTTAATAACCTGGTCTTGTATCGCGCACAGAAATTCCTCTGTTTCAGCAAACAAGCCTTTTGACCGACCCCCCGCGCGCGACATTGGGGTTCAGCTCGGTGGATGGGGATGAAATTCATCATATCCCATTATGTCGATATTATTATTACAGTCTGACTTTCGGTGCTTCAACACAGCAGACGTGTTTGAGGTCGCCACTTAACTGAGGAATTTTCGGACTATGTGACATGTCTGCAGCAGAACCGCCCTCTGCCCCATGTTTAGGATGTTATTTGGTAATCCGAGTTCCTTTAGATTTCCCATTAAATTTTTGGTGACTATTCCTTCCGCCGACATTACGAAAGGATATATAGCCACCTTCTGGAGGTTCCATATGTTTTTTATTTCATATGCCAGGTTTTCATACTTGGTGATCTTTTCAATTTCAGTTTTCTGAATGTTATGGGACAGCGGTACAGCAATGTCTATGATCACAGCAAGCCTAATCTGTTTGTTTATCAGGACAATGTCTGGCCTAATGAAGTTCACAGTGCGGTCCGTTATCATGGGTCGGTCCCAGTACAGGAGAAAGTCAGTCGACTCCAGCACCGCCTCCGGAGAATACTTGTAGTAAGCTGGTGTTGTTGACGGGTTCGGGAGGCTGTATTTCAAAGCGATTTGTTGATGCATGATCTTGGCGAGCTGGTTATGTCTGCCTAAGTAATCTGAGTCTGAGAGAGCAGGACATGCTGCCATGACGTGTTCAATGGTCTCTCCATCAACTGCACATTTTCGACATTTATTCACCACTTCTAATTTTAGGCAATGCTTCTCGTAGTTTTTAGTTTTTATAACCCTATCCTGAATGGCCATCACGAAACCCTCTGTCTCCGGGTAAAGTTGCCCCTCGACCAACCCTATAAGCGAAGAGGTTTTATCAACACTATCTGCCTGCAGGCGTTTGGGGTACCTTCCATGCACAGCCTGGTCGCCCCAGTGGACTACACCGTCCTGGTCAGCCGGGGCGTCCAACTCATAGTTGCGCTGACCCAGTCTAAGTGGAGTATAATCCTTATCCTCGCACACCACCAACCTCATCAGTTCATCCTGCGATGCAAGAAAACGTTGTCGCATGTTTCTTTCTTGCTTAAAACAGAGGTTCTTTATATGGACTGACCCTCTGCCGCCTTCTTTCTGAAGTGTATACAGTCTTCTAACAGATGAGTTAATGTGAAGACACCGAAATTTCGTAAGAAGCCTTCTCGTGAGTCTGTCCAGTTCATCCAAGTCGGTGTTAGACCATTTGACAGCTCCAAAAGAGTATGTCAATACTGGTACCGCCCATGAGTTGATAGCAGCACAGAGGCTACCTCCGGAAAGCTTAGTATTTATGAGCTTCGTGACTCGCTTCCTATATTTCTCCTGGAACTCTCGCTTTAGCCGGCTATGGTCCACGCGCTGGTTTTGAGGACACCCTAGGTAGCGGTATGTCTCCTCAGGCGGTAGTATCGCAGAAGGGATGTTGGTCACCTTCGACTACCCCTCTCCTGACGTAAATTATAGCACATTTGTCGAGTCCAAACGACATTTTTATATCATTGCTAAAGATTTTAACAGTATTAATCAGTGAGTGGAGCTTATCTTGTGTCTCGGAGTATAATTTAAGATCATCCATGTATAGTAAGTGGGATATTCTTCTTCGGTTTTTCATATTGAGTCTGTACCCGGCTCCAGTTTTGTTTAGGACAGTCGACATGGGGTTCAGTGCCAAGCAGAACCATACCGGCGACAGGGAGTCCCCCTGAAAAATGTCCCTTCCGATCTGCACTTTTCCACAATTTTTATTGGTCATCCATATGTTTGTTCTCCAAGTACTCGTGAGATGTTTAAGGGCGTTTCTGATCCTTGGGCAGAAGTGGTAGATTTCAAGTACCTTGTTTAAACCAATCGTGTGGTACAGAATCAAATGCTTTGCTGTAGATTTCGTTTTCTTCTCTCGGCTTGTTTTAGTACTACAGCGTCTATTGTTAGTTGGTGTTTGCAGCCCAAAGATTCTCTAAGACATCCCTTCTGTTCCTCCTCGAGGATGTTGTTTGTCAGACAATGTTGATATATCTTTTCATTAATCAGGGAAGTGAAAAGCTTGCAAAGGACTGTAAGGCAGGTTATGGTTCTGTAGTTTTTGGGTTCGTTTGCATCTCCTTTTTTGAAGAGCATGAAAGTGTTTCTTTGAGTGAGAAATTCGGGAACTTCATCTGGGTTACCCAGTGCTCGGGTAAAGCGACGTGAAAGATTCTCATGCGTGCCAGTCTAATACTTAAGCCAGAAGCTATGCAGCCTGTCAGCCCCCGGGGCTCTCCAGTTCCGAGTTTTCCTGACGGCGGCAGTCACCTCAGCTGGTGTAAACTCTCTCACCGACATCTGGGGCAAGTTCACATGCACGTCCTCCATGATGCAGACCGATTAAAACCGCCTGCTTTCGACCATGTAGTGCTCCAATTTGTGTTGAAGTTGGAGCAATCGACGCTAGATAGAGCTTGTAGGTTCCCATCGGCCTCAATCTTTCTCAGGAACTGCTTCTGATTGTTTCTGAATTCAGCATTCTGATTCTTTCTTTTTGTAATCTCATTGTATCTTCTAAACCTAGCTCCTTTGGCTTTCGCTTTTTGTCTAAGTTGATCTTTTAGATCCAAAAGTTAGTCAGTGTGGGAAGTATCTATCTTGGCTTTTCTTGTGATGATCCTAATCTTTCGATACACTTTCTTTGATTGACTGCCAACCAAAAACTCTGATATAATGTCTATTTTGCCTCTGAGCTCGTTGATGTCTATTTCTAAGCGTTTCTGCCATTCAGGATTTCTGTTATTATTATTATTATTATTATTATTATTATTATTATTATTATTATTATTATTATTATTATTATTATTATTATTATTATTATTATTATTATTATTATTATTATTATTATTGTGTTATTGTTATTGTCTTTGTTTGTTCTTTATATGTACATAATTGCCGGGGTTTTTGATTACCCAAGACAAAGAGCAATTCAGGCAACACCAATCTGGCACAAAGTGTATATAACCCACATACTTCATGTACACTAATTACATTTCAAGTGTGAGAAAATAAGAGTCTAGTGACAATTCACTTCGCAGAGGACATTATCAATACACCATCGTGTCTTGAATATTGCGATATTTTTCTTTCCCAAAAACCATGCGAATTCAACTGTTATTCGGCGTCTCAATATTCTTTTTAAGCTGGGTTTATATCAATGAACTTCTTCCATGCAGAACGTTAATGAACACTATTGTCTTTGCTATGCTGAAAAGAAAATTCGCCATGTCATGTTTATGCGTTATGCTTTCAATTCCACTATGTATATCTCTTATTGATAATGACTTTTCTGGAAAAAGGTCTTTTAGGATATCTTGAATTAATGTCCACATTTATGTTTTTTATTGATAGCGAATGTACCTACTTCGTTTAAACAAAATGGGCACAAATTACTATTAGGTAGACCAGCATTTTTGAGAAAGGCGGTTATTGACTGAATTAAAATGAGTTTAGTATTTCTCCATCCAATTTTCGTCCATTTTGAAAAACAAATTACTGTGTTGTCTTCTATTTGTCTTCCCAATGTTTGCATTTTCACCCGTTTGCTTTGTCAATAAAACTTTGTAAGGTTGTTTTCGATTCAGCATTTTTTAAGCTCATCAAATATGTATTTAAAATTTAATTAAATGTGATCCAGGGCTAATAATTTTAAAGATCGCTTGGTTTGGTAGCCAATATTCGTCTACCATAAAGTCCGCTGCAGTTTGAAATCCAAAAGCATCAATTAGTTTTGTGTTTGTAGTCGGGGTATTTTGAGGTTTCGTATTGAACAGGAAAAATATTCTACCTTTACATTTGTCTTCTGTGTTGCTTCTAGCAGGAAATCGGTATATGATTTTGGTTAACGTATTTTGACAAATCGATTAGAAAGGAACCACTTCCAGGATACTGCATAGTTATTAGAAGATATAATAAAGTGGTTCATCATAATTTTCCATTTGACAACTGAACTTGTATTGATAAATCTCTCTGCGGTACACATTCTAAAAACTTTAATTTTTTATAGTAAGTGTACTAGGCAAAGTCCACCTTATTGTGTTGTGGTGCATATACCTTTAATTGTGCTGCAGTGTTTCTTGGTCCAAATGAAATTGATCAACATTTTTTGAAAATTTTCTACTTGTTTTGCTGTAAATGGTAGTATCTTAAAGTGATTCCATCATTTTGGAGCTATAAACTAATTGAGCGCTGTTTTCTACTAACCATTGAAAGGGCTGGCACTATCTGTTTCCACATATCCAATGAACTGTTTAGTTTATCTGTAAGCTGCTTGGCGGCATACTCAGTATCATAGCTGATATTACTAGAGAATCTGATACCAAGGACTGTACTGTATTCGTTTGACCATTGAAAACCTTAAGGACACTCCATGCGTTGTTTCCATTGACCACTCCAAAAACCTTTTGACTTATGTGAGTTGACTTCAGCTCCAGATTGTGAAGAATATATCTTGAATGACTTCTCCTTGTCGAAGTCAGTGTATTTTGATATAAAATATGTAGCATCGTCGGCGTATGCACTATTAAGAAGTGATAAAGCCAAAATGCGAGGGAGAGGAAAACCTTAAAGCTGTGATATACAAAGGGTTATAGAGCGTTCTATTGAAAGTAATACAGGGACCCCGGGAATGGAGAACCTTGTCGTATTCCTTTTTGAAATCACACTTCTCTAGTGATGTTAGATCCAACTCCGACATGAAAAACAGCATTTATATATATATGGTTCTGAATCAGCTACCTAACACGTGTGTGTGTGTGTGTGTGTGTGTGTGTGTGTGTGTGTGTGTGTGTGTATGTGCAGAGAAGGGGGTGACATTGGAAAATTATCTATGAGCCATAGACTAAATTTAACATGAATAAGTTTAAATAAGTCCAACGACATGCTTAGGAAATGAGACAAGTTGCGTTTGAATTACAAAACTTATGAAAATTCGCCACTATAACGCACTCGATGCGCCCAGGTTTCTTTACTGTAAGCTTAGTACTTTCCAAATGAGATTGAGTATGCTATATTGTATATGATAAAAATAATCGTCGACGCAACAACCTTTTGTGAAATTAGAGTTTACCTTTATCACGTGACTACACCTATAGTGGCACTTATAAATAGTTAACCACACGCAAGTTTGGAAAAAATATCAGATAATATGTAATAATATGGAACATGCATTTATTGTCAATTTAATCTCTATAAAATATTACTATATTTATTATGATCAAGAAAAATGACATGTTACACCCACACTAATACTCTCAATGTTAATGCCCTCATTTTTCAAAGGTAACAAAAGTATAATATATTATGTTAAAGCCAGTAGCGGCTCGTGCCTTAATGCATTAGGGGTGCGAAAGAAAAAAAAGTTCGGGACGCAGCAAGTGCGTTATGGTAGTAAATTTTTATTAAATGCTTCAAATTTGAATAACTCAAGTTTATACTAACTTAGAAAGTTGAATTTTGGTATATAGTAGGTTCTTACCCAGAGAAACACATACACCAAATTTCATCAAAATAAGTTTATAATTTTCGGAGAAAAAAATTTTTTTCACAATAAAATTCAAAATTTGAATAACTCAATTTTCTAAAAGTGTAGAAAGTTGAATTTTAGTTTGTAGTAAGGCCTTTTACAAGGCAACATATCCACCATATTTCATTAAAATACCTTTGTAATTTTTGGAGAAAAAGATTTTTTTTAAACAAAACTCAAAATTTTCCCGGAAAACGTTATCCGATTTTCCTGACTAACGAATTCGTCCAAGAAATTAATAAAAGAAAGGCACTTGCTGAGTTTCATCGAAATCAGTTGCTTATTTTTTGAATTATCGGTTGGATACACACACACACACACACACACACACACACACACACTTATATATATATATATATATATATATATATATATATATATATATATATATATATATATATATATATATATATATATATATATATATATATAAACATATAAAAATTGAAATTGACTCCGGATATGGGTTCTAGGGGTCCTATATGCGCTCATTTGAAAAAAAAATTGCGCAGTCTCTCCATCGATACCAATACCTCTTTATTAGTGAATTTTTAAAAATAAAAATTCACTAAAAATGAAGGCCTCGCCTATTTTTCCCCTGAAAATATATTATAAAGAAACCTACTTACCAAGTTTTCCTCTAGTAAGTTATACGTTATAGTAGTTAA